>CM035794.1:28472379-28589879 GCA_020466265.1 Siphamia tubifer | reverse complement strand
AGTTTAGCTCTCCCCTGAGGACTCCTTTCACGTTCCTCTGCTCTTTTCATTGTCCTTCTCTCCTCCCTTTCTTCCTCACCTCCTCCTTTTTTCAATTCATCACAAAATAATTAACTTGCTATAAGTGAAATTAATTCCACTAATTGGTTTTAAAGGTATTTTTGGACAATGAAGGAGACGAGGGTGAGGAGAGAGCGAGAGGAAAGAGTGTGCATTTCTGTGTGTGAGACTCTATTAGTATGGGAAGATGGTACCTGATCACCCAATCATGTCACAGCAGGGAGGGTGTGACCTCGCCATGCAGGAAGTGAACTGACTGACAGAATGAAGAGAGAGGTGGGAGAACGGATGTTGACAATGAACAAAATTAGCAACTTTCATTTTCTTCATTTTGCTCTAGATATGTCTGTTTAACCCACAGAATACTAAGAATTTTTCTGTCTGCTACTATTTTTCCTCTTGTATGTTTGCACACGATGCTTGTTTGATATGAAATTGACATCTTTGAACGTCTTAGATCTAAATCAAGCGCAAAGTACCTTCATTTTGAGATGATGCTTGACAGAATGACGAAAATAAAATGACAAACGCCAGCTTTTCAAGTTATTTCAAAAGCTGTGGTGACATGAACTGAAATAGCATCCTTAGTCATCCCATAAGATATTTTTATCTCTTTTTTTTTTTTTTTATTTGACATTTTATTGATGTATTAAAGAAGTAAAATGGGAACACACACGGTAGATAATTCCAAATAGACAAGCAGACCGATCAAAAAGGGAGAAAGCTGTACAGTACTTTTAATATCTTGGGGCATGAAATGACTACAGTGAGAGGGAATAAAAGATGTCATTGCCATACTCAATGAACTCAGCTTTAAAAATGTTACTATTCACTCCTGCTCACATCCTCTGTGACTTACAATAAGTGAGCAGAGAGGCTTCAAGACTGCTAATGCAGGCAACCAATGCCAGGTGCATGTGGTGCATTGGCAAACCACCCTTTAAAGCAAACACAAACCAATTTCCCAGGTGCTGTGAATGTGTGTAACTGTATGAACGTAGAGCATTAGAGTTGGATTTTCTGTAGTAAATAATAAGAAAATTGACTTTGGACTCTTGCAGGCCAGGAGGTTGATATTTTTATAGTGGAAGAAAATGCACAGAGAGGCAACTTGTGTTGTATTGGAACAACTCACTTATATTGTTAGAGGAAGGGGAGGGGCTTTTGTGAAAATATAGTCACCTTTGACTGAGTTTCTCAGATGTTTTGAGACCAATTGATTTTGACAGTGGTGCTGTTTTATCCTCCTGGGACCCAGTAAGAAAACATTGTTTGCCATTTTACATAAAATAATTGCCTTAATTGGAAATAGCATGATGCAACATTTTATTCAGATTAATTTTTTAATTTTTTTTTAACATAATGTCCTTTTCAGTTGACATTTTTTATTTATTATTTTGAAATAAAAGTGTGAAATTCTTGTCCACTACAGAGGACAAAAATGTATTGCTGGGACTCAGGAGGTTATAGAGCTGCATGCTGTCTATTCATGTTTATTTTATTTATTTATTAATTGCTTTTATACGTTAATTTATTTGGGGCAGAGTATATTGCTTATTGTTTAATTTATGTTGTGTTTATTGTTACTCATTTTGTAACATTAAAAAAATGTTAAATTCAAAAAAATAATAATAAGAAAAATATGAATATACTATGCATTGACCTTTGGGAATCCACAGGTTGGGGAACTGGGGAACAGATCTGAGCTTTCTGGTGTAACACACAGATTAGGACGAGATATAATCGTCTTCATTTTGTTTTGTATTGACATTGATGTGGACCATATAATTTTAAACAGGACTGAACATGATGACCCATTTCCCTTCTGTGTCCAGATGCATTGAACTCTGGTCCATGTGATTAGAGACTGTGCAGAACAGACGGTGTGAGGAGGGTCCAGAGGTGGGCTTCAACGGGCTGGGTCTAACGGCAGTAGAACTTATGTGTGTGATCAGAGCTGGACCTGGTTCTCCAGTTGTACCTAGTGGTTCCATTGATTCAGATCAAAGCCCCTCCCTGTTTGCAGCTGTAAATGGACTCTTCCACAGGCCACTTGTAAGAACATTGAAATTCTAAAACAATTAATAACACAACAAGTATTGTTCTTATTAATAAGCTGTTTTCACTTGTCTGATCTTTGACCAAAAATACAGAACAACTTCAAAAGACAAAGGCTAGCCCTGTCCAGGTTTCCATTTATAAAGCAGACACACATATACACATGCATACAGAGGCTACTTGGCTTTTATAATATAGATGCCGATGTAATTTCACACTGTACTGTTTTAGTCTAATCAAATATCACAACACGACAGAAAAGGCAGTTTCATGGCTAAAACTTCAAAAACAATAATGTCTACAAGAGAGTTACATGATAATGATTGTATTGGGTATACTTACAAACACACACAACATGAATCATACTCGTAACTAAAACAGTATCAATGTGGATTTCTACACAAACTCACAAATGTCCTCTTCCTCATTTCCTCTTCATCGTAAAGGCTGAATGGTTATCTGCTTTCACTCAAATTAAAATAAATGTGTTGAAAAAAATGTTTGTTTTTATCTTAAATCTTATATTTTATCCAAAAAATATCCACAAAGGCCAAATATAATCAGGTTAATCATGGGGAGAAGCTCAGCACTCTTTGCTACTGCCTGCACTTAACTGCTACTGTAGGTAATTTAATCGCTGGGCTACTGTGATCCTATTGCTTTCTAATCTTATTGCTCACAGTATTAATAAGAATTTAAATTAAAGCAAAATCAGTGGTGTGTGCAAATATTATTCTCTGTTTCATCAGATGTTGTCTGATTGGCTGAGAGTGTTATCAAATGGGTTTAAATGTCATTTCAGTGAAATTATTCATCAAAGACACTGTCATCATCCACTTTAGTTTTATAAAATGTAAGTTAATATTTATAAAATAGCCACTTATGGTTGGTTAGAAACACAAACAACTTGGCTAGGGCTACTGAAATAAATGATGATTAATGAACACTTGATTAACCTTCAGTTGTAAACGCGATACAAACATTGCTCTCAAATAATCAAAATGACCTCAAATAAACAGTTTATTCCAATGAAGTCAATATATTGTATCCAAAACTCTGAGCTAGGTCTTTTTAGAGGGTGAATATTGAGCCACCCTAGGCTTGAATCTGCCCTCACAGCCTCAGTCAGGTTAGTAAATTGCCTAGAAGTAACCTAGATATGTTCTATTCATTCTGGTGGAAGGGTAGGTAATGAAAAGAAAACTCAAAGATAAATAGAAAATATAACAATGACTGAAGCTTTTCTCAAACCAGTCACTATTATGACCACCACCTCTACAATGACAAACACTGTGTCAAAGAAAAGAAGTGACAATAGGAGTATAAAGTCAGCATTTATGACCTCCCCCACTTGAGACAAAAGACAAATTCAATACTTTTTGGGGGGAATTGTTTGTTGTAATCTGCAGCTTCACCATCAGATACCCTAAAAATGACTCCAGTATACACATGTGGTTGTTTAGTCCTGTGCGTCCTAATTATCTTATTGTGAGGATAATACTCAGGCAAGCATATGAGGTCAATAAGTGATGCCTACTGTTTTGGGACCCTTCAAAAATAATAATAAAAAAACACATTTTCATCTTTCTGGTGAGGTTGAGGTAAAACAACCACAAGTTGCACAATAATAGCAGCATTTAAAAAAAAATATTTATCCATTGTGTTTAGTGTTTTTCTCACTGACATACAGGAAGAGCAACAATAGTTTCATACAGTAAGCATGTTCACTTAGAAAACGTATTAAGGGACAGATCTACTAAAGATTTACATGTATGAAAACATGTACAAAATAATTGCAAACGGCAAAACATTTACAAACTGATTTACTAACAGTGCACATTTTGGGTTTCATCTGTAAAAGGTGGAAAATAGCACATCTGCCTCCACTTAGTATATTTGCCACAATGAATATGCAATATGTGGTGTTTATACACAATTGTGCATGTGCTGGGAGGACAAAATGTAAATATATTAACTTCTCACATGCATAGTAATTTATCAAACCCGAAAGCAATTTTGCTGATTGAAGCTGTCTATATTTAACACGACTGAAAAGGAGGTGCAAACAGTTTTGATGCGTAATTACACACATATGGTTGTGGTTATTGTCAGAGGAATTAGATGTTGAAACAATAAAACAAGATGTAGAGAAGATCCTCATGTGAGCATCTTTGGAATGAATGAGGAAACACTCATTAACACATATCACCTATAGCAAGGGTCTCAAACTCATGTCTTTAAGGGGCAAAATTTGATCTCCAGTGGGTCAGACCATAAAAATAATAACATAACATATGAATCATGACAGATCAGATTTTTTTGTCTTTGTTTTATTGCAAAGAAAGAAAGAAAGAAAGAAAGAAAGAAAGAAAGAAAGAAAGAAAGAAAGAAAGAAAGAAAGAAAGAAAGAAAGAAAGAAAGAAAGAAAATAGTTACTTTTATAAAGTATCCAAACAAAAAAGAAACAAATAACCTGTGAAAAATGAAATTTCATATGAAAAGTAAGTGCAATTTTAACAATATTATGCTTCAGGTCATCATTTCGATATGTGCATTATGGATTGGTTCTTCAGAAAATGGCTGAAATTACACCTAGTTCTCTTTGTGCATATTTATTCAGTTTATCCACATTTTATAGTTTATACATGTAAATATTTTCATAATTTAATGTTACTTTTTGCACTAAAACAAAGACAAAAATATGAAGTTGCCATTATTTATAGGGTTAATGTTACTTTTTTCCACATTAAACCAAGAAGTCAGTCATTATTTTTTGAAGGTTATTATACTGTTATTTTATTGTAGATCATACAGTATTAGTCTGTATAGGGGTGGCACAGTGGTGTAGTGGTTAGCACTCATGCCACACAGACAGAAGGACCCTTGGTTCTATTCCCACACCAGACCTTTCTGTGTGGAGTTTACATGTTCTCCTCGTGTCTGCGTAGGTTTTCTCCAGGTACTCCAGTTTCCTCCCACCATCCAAACACATGCACTGATGGGTTAATTGGTTAATCTAAATTGTCCATAGGTGTGAATGTGAGAGTGATTGTTTGTCTATATATGTTCAGCCCTGAGATGAACTGGAGACTCATACAGGGTGTACCCCGCCTTCACCCATTGTAGCTGGATTAGGCCCCCAGTGACCCTAGTGAGGATAAAGCAGGTTCAGAAGATGAATGTTTTGTGGAACCTAAACTAAAATGAGTTCCACAGCCTTGACTGTGGAATTTTTGCAAATTCATCTAATGGCCTGGATTAGCCACCATGTTTGGGACCCCTGACCTTATGACCTTGTTATTTTCTAACCATTAGAGGATGTCAGAGCAGATTTGGAGACATGCAAAACCTACAATGACAAAACTCCTGGCAACTTTACATTTTATTTCCATCTGGGTCATTCCAGCATACAGTAGCTATTAGAGCTGAACCCAATCCCAATTTTCAGATGTGCTGTCTGGAGTCCTAAATACCATGTTGTGCCGGATGGTCGGGTTTATTAGGTTTCCACACACTCAGGACTCCTTGAATGAGATCAAACAAACCTTTGCTGTAGCTCATTTAAATGTTTGATCCATCTACCAACACATGTCATTTTATAGGGTTGAATTTAGCTTTGTGTTTCTGTCTCCAAATTCACTGAGCTGCAAACCAACAAAAACATGCAAACATCTTATTTAAATAGGTGTGTCTCAAAAACATTTCTACCTGTTGTCATTTATGCATTGATTCTTAGTTAATCACCTGCAAACTATAGTTCAACCGCACATGTACAATTTTGGATTGCGCACACAAATTAGCACACGCAAATCGGGATCTTAGCACATCTGGTCCTAAATGTATAAAATACAAAAGATAGCAAAACCACTGCTAAAGAGTAAGAAAGAGGCAAACTGCTGTTGAACTGCTGTTTTGCTGTTGAAGTCAAGCAGCAAAATGTTAACCTAGCCACGCTATCCCCATTCATTACATGTATGGGTCTAGTGGTGCTTCATAGTCAGGGGAGGCGAGGCTAAAGGGTTGTCCTGCAAATCCCTCTGTATGAAATAGGATGGTACTACAAACAATCAGTGTAATCTTTAAGGTGATGTAGTTGGAGTGCTGGAAAGTTTACGGAGGAGTTGGGAGAAAGTTACGAATGACTAAACAAAATGGTGGATTATGGAGCTTAACGACTGTAAAAATAAATTAAAGATTACTGACGTTTTCTCACTTTCTTCACTCATCTTTGATAAAAGGAAATCACCACCCATTATTGTTGTTGTTCTTCTTCTATGGTTATTACTGGTTGTTTGTCTCTGAATCATTGCAGCATCACTTTGTTAAACCCGCCCTCTGACTCTATACTTCACCGTGATTCGTCGGCCAGTTTCAGGTAAATCTAACCAAAAGTTACATTGAGCATAACTAGACTACTACTGTAGCACATTAGATTTGCTACCACTAGGGGAGTCTAGTGCAGCTAGTTTAGCAAAATGTTTCTTTCATAATGGTACCTAAAATAACAAAAAAAAAATTGTTGTCAACAGAGTAAATACAACAGATTTAAATTATAGAAACAGGAGATCCATGAAAATGACATTAAACACGGGCATAACATGGTATTTTTTTTTTATTATTATTTGACAATGCTGTGTTTAATGTAGTGGATGATGCTATTTTAGCTGTTTCTGCAAACGTTGAGCCATTTATTTCATATGACTGTGCAATTTTATGGTCTGGACGTCTGCATCACCACAGTCCAAGAACTGAGACGAATAAAGACTCTGTCCCTTCTTCACTCTGTGTAAACACAAGCCTTGAATACAGCTTCCGTCAACATCTATATAATAATAATAATAATAATAATAATAATAATAATAATAATAATAATAATAATAATAATAATAATTGATTGGATTTATATAGCACTTTTTTGGCCACTCAAAGTGCTTCACATTAGTGACCCATTATTCATACATATGAGGAACAGATGTGTGGTCTTCTTCTAGGAATTACAGTAAACATCAGCGGTGACATCCAGCTGCTGTATGACTGCAAATATGTATTTTGACAACCATCCAAACAGAACTTGCTGGCTCACTTCACAATATTCACTACTCTCTTGCTCATTCTATCTTGGCATGGAAATGGAATTGTATGTGTTGGTTTTTGTTTCTTGGTGACCAAGTTTTCCTGACTGACTGATTGTTTTCAAGGATACAGGACAGAGACATTATGTCATTGCCTGTATGCTTTTACCTGCTTTGCAAACATTTATTATACTTTATAAGGTCACTTTAGGTTACTTCAGAGGTTGTTGTAGCATCACAAAACTGGTTGTGATGGAGCATGAAATGGACTCTGCATACAAAGTGTCAGATCGTTGCTGGCAATGAAGAGAAAAGGTTTGCATTATTTAAACAGTCACTGTTGCTCTGTTCCATACTCTCTGTACTTATCACTCATAGTTTTTGGTGACAAAAAATGTGTACTTAAAGTACCTGGATGTGTGTGAGTGTGGAAACATGTACACCTTTTTTCCATTGTAACACCATTTGTGATATTGTTTTTTTTCCTTCACAAATTGTCGTGTACATTGTATAATAACAAAAAATACAATAAAATTTAAAAAAAAAAAAGTAAATGTGCAAAAAAAAAAAAAACCCAAACCTGTACACTTTTCACACTCAACACCTGTCATCTTAGCTACGTAGCGGAAAAGGTGGAGCTAGGCAGGAATCAACTCAGCTCACAAATGGTAAAGATGGTCAGCAGCCGAACTTACAAATGTAAGTTTTGTCATTTCTTATCCATATAATTTTTTAATCAGCAGACCAGACAGCTTTTGAGCATTTGTAATAGTCCTTTGGTAGGCCGTATTTGTGACTGTCATTTCCTTTATTGGAATCGGAACACTACTAGATTTGCTGCCGTTATGGTGTCGAGGGCGGCGAGGCTAATATTTACCTACTGAAATATGTACACTTAGTAAGTACGGGAAGTGTACTGTGTATAAGTGTAGCCATGACAGGATGGATACTGGAACACAACACATGACTTCCTCCTTCAATGCCCATTCAATTGCAGCCATATCTTTCATTTAGGTTGAACAGATTACCTGTATACTGGCACAAATATAGGGTTATTAATGTTTTTCCCTGGACCTAATCCTGCCTGTGTCCATGTTTCCTCCTATTTTGTCTTTCAGTCTTTCCATTCTATTAAACTCTCATTGAGTCTGATTCAGTTACAACATATGCTGCATCTTCCCTCACACACAGAGACTAATTACAGGAGGAGGAGAAAAGATGAAGAGTAATAACAGAGAGACAGTCTGGGTGAGAAAAAGGCCAAGGAGAAAGAGGGAGAGAGGGGTGTGAGGTTTTGAGAAGTCCTTGGGGTGAATTATTCATCTTACGCCATGACACCTGAGGGCAATCCACCGCTCTGTGAGTCACCAAGTTAAAGAGAGAAAGAGTAGACAGTGTGAGTCAGACCTGAGGATATTAACACCTGTGTGTGTGTGTGTGTGTGTGTGTGTGTGTGTGTGTGTCCTGCAGCGTATTGTCCCCTAAGCTGTTCATGTGCCGCCTACATACAGAGACGATCTACAGTGTAACCTGTGGCTGTCACTCACACACACACACACACACACACACACACACACACACACACACAGTCAGTAATAAGCTGGGTCAGCACAGCACACAGTGTAAATCTTATTCATGCTGAGCCACAGCTGTAAGGAAAGCTAGCATTAGTCCGCATGAAATAAAACACACACACACACACACACACACACACAAAGACACACAAAGAACAGATCAAGCAGAAACCTCCAGGGCTGACAAGTAAAGCCAAAGTGGAGGGGCTAAAACCTGCAGTTCATTCATTTATTTGTTCATTCACAGAACACATGCAAATAAAAAAAAAATAAAAAAAAAAACAATTGAAAAGAAGTAAAATATATGTTTTAATTTCACTCTCATTCTCATATTCAAATAACTATTAAGGCTTTGAATATTCACTCCTGTCCTTAGATTTAAAGACAGAACAATGAAAAAAAAGCCTGAACCAATTAACTCATTGAACAGTATTTACCACATTTATAACCACAATATTTGTGGAATATTTAAACATAAGTGACAGGAATGTACATCTATCTATAATCCAACAACTCTATGTCTGTAGTGTGTTCTGTTTGCACAACTCCACCAAATGATCCCAAACTTGGAGGGTGACTTCCCAGTACTATGGTGGATCACAATGCAAAGGTTCACACCATTACGACATACTATAAAAAAGATATTTAACTAATTTCATTGCTCTTTCTAAGTCCTGTCTGAGTCCTGTCTCCTGATTTGGCTACATCTGTGCTGTAGTGCATTATTAATGACAACTTGTGGCCACAACAAATCCTTACTCTATTATTACGGTACATTCTCATGAGTCAAGCTAGGTCCATAATTTAGTTAATTAACAGGCGGAACGTCTGATTCACCTTAAACTTGCACTAACCTTAATGACTGTAGGCTACATTACTACCTTGTTCATTTTTGGTTTGTTTGTTGTTAGCTGTAGTTCAGTAGGCGGAGCCACATTACTCAACCTTGAGGCTTCAAAATGGCAGATAACACTGGCCTACAAGTACGATGCTCCAGAATAAAAGCAGACTAATAAACAAGCATCTGGTCTAAAATGCTTTGTTGGCTATAGTTTTTAAGATACAGTCTTGGATCAAAATATGACATTCTGAGAATTAATGAGATAATGTGTTTTACTCTTAAGGAATGTTTGTCTCAAAGCTGCCAGACTGACTTTAAAACACTGTCTGAACATTAAAAAACATTATAACTAGGGCTGTCAAAATAAATGCATTAAAGTGTATTAATCCATCATCATGTTTAATCTGATTAAGAAGTCTTTTTTTTGTTTCAAGTTGTTTTGTTGAAACTGTCAAAGGTGTTGAGTAAACATGGTAATTGCACATATCTTTTGAATATATTATAATTTTTTTTTTCCTCTCTATTTTAGAAGACTTTAGAATGTTTTGGATATTTCATTGTCTTTTGTGTTAATTAATTTTTTGGTGTTTTGTATGTTTTCTTGTGTGTGTTCTTAATGTATTTTTGTGTATTTTGTGGGAAATTTCAGTACAGAAAAACCCCCTGAGACAGAACAGTGGACCGACATAAAGTTGCACCCTCTGCAAGATGGAGTTTTCTTTTCACTGAAGCACTTCCAGTTTAAAATACCACATTAACGTGAAGCATACGTTAGTCTGGGATTCTGCTAAGACTTTGGCTAAGGTATTGGACAGCTTGGACAAACACGTTCAATGCAGATATACTCCCTTCTTTCTTTAGTCTCTTTGCTGATGAAAAATTACATATAATTAATATAGATTAGACATGAATATCTAATCATGATTAATCAAAATTACTCCACAGCAACCCCATCATTAATCTCTTTTAAGAAAATTGTAATCATATGACAGCCCAAGTTATAATGCATATATTTATAAATCTATTGTGTAAAATATACATAAACCAGTATGTGTGTGTGTGTGTGTGTGTGTGTGTTTATTCCTATCTTTATGGGGACATTGATATGCTTACACAGTTATGAAATGGGGACCTTTGACTCTATGGGGACTAAAATTCAGGTCCCCACGAGGGTTGAATATAAATAAAGTTCTCTACACTGTAGATTTTGCAGTGTTAATTTGGAGACAATGGGACCAAATACACTCTAGAAGAAGTTAAATAAACTCTCTAAGTGTTGATTTAACACTGCAAAATTTACTGTGTACTAGTAAAATAGAAATGATGTGGCCTTGTGTTTTCAGGAAGTCCCCATAAAGCATGAGGGAAAACAGTGAATAGTGAAACATGTATTCTTCAAAGGTTTGAAGATGCGCTTATTTATATTTTTGTTTTGAGTTTTTTATGTATAAATTTGTTTTATTTTATTTTATTTTTAAAAAGATGTTTACACTCATTACCCAATGGCTACTTGATTGCAAACTTGGTATGTAGTATACATATATGTGTGTGTGTGCGTGTGTCATCTAACCAAAATGTTGTTTTTTGTTTTTGAAGTCATATTAAAATATGTAAGATGTAATACATTTATTCTATGAGGCAGATAGTTTTGGGGGGTGTTTTTTTTTGTTTTTTTTTACCAGTGTAGAGCAGTTTAAGTGAGGTCACAGCACCTTTGTCTTTTTTTTAATATTCACTCTATGGCACAGATACATAAAATATAGATAATCACTTGATGAATACATAGAAACTGGAAACAGAGCACTCACTCATGTTCTACACACGCATGCAATCTCTCCATTAGCTATTATTAAATTAACCACCATCATCCTCTTTCCCTGTAATACAGTATAATCTCCTTCTCCACTAAGGCTCTCAGAGCACTCAACAGTTGACTGGATCACTAGCGTTCATGGGCATCAGGCCTGCTGCCAGCTGAATTATTAAACACACATTTCTAACATACTGAAATATGGTGGGCCTGAGCAAAAACATAAATAAAATGTGACGATTTGAGAGGTTTAAGCCTTAGATGCACAAGTCAGGTCAAAATTGACCCCATTTGTTTGTTTTGGTTTTTTTGCAATATCTTAGAAATTCAACATTTCTATCGTTTCATATTCCATGTTTTCCTCAAATAGATTGGCTTTGACATGAGACCATTTGGATTTGTATGCACTGGGAAAAAACTAATCTTACCAAATGTATTTTTCTCATTTCTAGTATATAGTCTAGTAGAGTGGAGTATATGAGGTATATAGTTTATCAATGTATTTTTAGACAATAGATCTGGAAAATGTTACTTCAAGAAATCTTACCAACATAAATTTCACTTGTTCCCATGGCAGATTTCATTTATTTAATTAATTAATGTATTTATTTAGCTTAATACCAGCAAAAATATCTTGTGTTTTTGATATGTTTTTAGACTTGGATTTTCCCAGTGAACTTAAGGATATTTTTACAGTTTACAGCATGAAACACATTCATTCTATTTGGGGTCATTTTTGAACCAACTCATGTCAATGCATGGTAGGTCATGCATCTAAGAGTTAGTTGAGCCCCCCCCCCCCCCAATTTAAATGAAACTGGATATCAGTGTCTTGCTCAAGGACGCTTTAGTGCCTCAGAAAGCAGCTGATAGACACATTAACTGGTGCTGAGACTGAGGACGTACAGAACAGACGACACTGTTAACACTCATCTGATCAGTAGAAAACTACAGACCAAATATGCTAATCTTATTATTTAACTACAAACAGAGAACTTTATGCACCTTTTACTGTGCTTAGAAAACATATATAGGAGATATTGCTTAAATGCAGCTTTGTGCAGAGACGCTGAAAAAAACATGAGGAGCTTTTTGATGTCTCTGTTTGTCTTTTGGCTTCTTTATATGCGTTCCACTTTCCCTGGCACTAAGCTTGACTTCATACTGAAATTAACCAGGCAGCCCAAAAATAATCTACCACTAGAGAGAGAGAAAGAGAGAGAGAGAGAGAGAGAGAGAGAGAGAGAGAGACAGAAGATAGGGTGAGAGGGAGGCAATGAAATAGAGAAAATGCAGAGAATAAAGGAGAAAAGAAAAACAAAAGAGAGATTCAGTAGAAGGACAGAATAGACAGCGAGGAGACAGAAGGCAGCAGAGGATAGAGAAAACACAAAGATATGCAACTCTGACAGACTCGGTCCTTTCTGTGATTTATTTTGCATTTCAGTTTTCAGCTGCTACAGCTTTTGTCACCTGATACATCTGTACAATGTAGACAGTAGACAAGATATATATGTAGTTCAATTGAAATGTTCTGTCTTTCAGTCATACATTTAAGCCCTGTATGAGGTACATCTTATCTGGAAAACATGTATTTATTTCTAATACATTACCCTGTTAATGTTTGGTCTTTATTTGCAAACAGTATTAAACAACATTTCTTTTCCAGGTCATTTATTTTATATGTGTTGTCCTTTTTTCTTTTTTTTTTTTAAAGCTGTGAAACTCTTATCGTTTATACAGGACAAATATATAGTGTAGTGATGTTTTTTACAAGAGTTAAGCCTTGCTTAACACATATGCAGCTTAGAAGATATTCTGAAATCCTTAAAAGACCTCAGAGGCATAAAGACATAGTATAGATAGAGAAGTAAATCTAGATCGCCTTTATGTTTCTGCTGCCACATTAAAGACACTCTGTGTGTAAAGTATTTGGGATTAAATCAGCATGTGCAATTCTGAAGCTGTAGTAATCTACTGGAAAATGGAATTGGCTGGATTTATGATGTATAGAGGGTTAAAGTAAGCCTGCTGTGCTTTGTATGTGTATCCTAAACCTTATTTATGGTCTTGAACTCTGGGAAGCGACTGGTTACAAGCAGTTAAGCTTAATTTTCTTCACATGGTGTTTCTGTAAATTCTCTCTGGTATTGAAGTTGATCATGCGTTTACACTGAGGAACAGATATTTGATGTTCTCCAAAAGTTTCTGTGTGAATAGATTTTCTCCAGGTTTAACTGTGGATGCAGGTTTAAGGCCTGGGAAGCTCTTACACTGGAAAAGTATCTGTCTTTTCCTGCTGTTATAGACATTCTGATACCATGAGTGAAGCAGCTGGGATTAAAGGCATCCATGATGTGCAGCTGGAACATGGTAAGACTTACTTATGTAAGACTGTGATGGTTAAAAGGCAGTTAAAGTTCTTGATTTGCATCTACATCCCACATGTCACTTATCATTATCAACATAAAAAACAGAACACTGAAGGAAAACAGAACAGAGTATTGTGTAAATCTTCATTTAACTGTATATTAACAGGTTTGCTTTTTCATTTATGATTCCCAATTGTGCCTTTTGTCAAACAGGTTTATAGAAATTAAAGAGAGTTTTGCTATTTTCAATAGTGATCAACCAATACAGATTTTTTTGGAGGTGATACTGATACCATTTTTTTTTTTTTTTACATCAGCTTTAGCCGATGACCAATACAAGCAGCCAATATTTCTAAGCTGACATTTGGAGAATATCGTGTTTGTTTTTTTCCTCTGCCAAATGAGAACAAATGTCAGAAAATCTTTTTTTTTTTTTTTTTTTTAAAGGAAACATTTATTGAACTAAAAAAAATCATATTCAACTTCTGTTTTTTTTTTTCTTTTCTTAAAAGGAGAAAGGTAAAGTGGAACAGGTAACATTTTACACAATAAAACTTAAATTCATATAAAAACAAAACAAACTGTTCCGTTATTTAATTCTACAAATCAGTTCTTTTCGAAAAATAAACATGAACAAAATAGAACAGGTAACAATATTTCCAAGAACACAGACCTTCACCTGTCAGTAAATCATGGAAGGTAAAAAAAGAGCATATCTGCCAACATACAGATACAGTGGTCCCTCATTCATCGTGGGGGTTAAGTTCTAAATACCCGCAGTGAAATCCACGAAGTAGCATTTCCATTCCAGGACAGTACTGACTTAACATCGTAGAGGTGCAGCCCCTTACTTCCATTTCATCTGCACAACGAATTGTTCATAAACTCACTTTTTTCATATTGACTCGTCGGCCCCCAAATCTCCTGGACCGACCATGATGTAGTATTATGGGCTGTCATCATGTACATCAATGTACAATATATTTACTGTTAACTTATACATCTGTATTTTGTAAAGGGGCGGAGTCACAGAGACAACTGTCTGTCCAATCAGTGTGTGCAGGGTTTATACTGTATGTCATTTTTTTGTATTACTTGGAATGGGGAGTTTAAGGGTCTGCCCCTTAAGGGAGTGTCATAGGGCCTGAGATCAGAAAATGAACGAATGGTATTCAATGGGAAATAAAATGCTAAAATAGTATCTGGTTCATTATGTGCAGAGGTGGTAAAAGTACTCACATTCTGTACTTAAGTATGTACAGCTACTGGTATGAAAAAATACTCTGGTAAAAGTAGAAGTACTTTTCAACTCCTTTAATTCAGTAAATTAGTTGAAAAATAAAAAAGCACAACTTGTCAATTGTAATAAAGTACAAAAGTAAAAATTAAAACTGCATATTTTTTTGCCATCAACGCAATAATACTGATTTAACCAGGAAAAATCTGAAAAGTTCCAAAAGTATCAAAATTAAACCTTTTAAAAGTGAGTTACTGTGTAGAAAATGTGTTTGATCAGGTCACAGTTATTCAGTTTTGTAAATATGGACAGGAAATTTAGGTGAAAAAAAAGTCACAATTGAGATTAAAAAAAAAGTCATCATGAGATTTTTAAAAAAGTTATAAATATGAGATTAAAAAATGCATAATTTTAAGATAAAATGTTAAAACCGTGAAATTAAAAGTCAAAATTCTGAGATAAAAAATTTTAAAAAGTGAGATAATACTCATATAACTATAATATATAAAGTAACAGTTTCTGTCCTTCACAGATTTTCCATCTTAATGACTTATTTTTTATACTGTCATATCTGTTTAGTTTGAAAAACTAATGAGTCTATTCTGAGAATGTAAAGAGTATAAAGTACAGATATTTATACATGTACACAGTAAATATTGCAGTGTTAAATCAACACTTAGAGAGTTTATTTAACTTCTTCTAGAGTGTATTTGGTCCCATTTTCTCCAAATTAACACTGCAAAATTTACTGTGTAGGGAGTAAAAGTAAAAAGTAACCAGAAAAAGAAACACTCAAGTAAAGTAAAGAGTACAGGAATGAAGTACTTTTTCTTAATGACTTTCCACCTCTGGTCATGTGACCTGAATCACACACACATTGTACTTCATAATAAATGATAATTATTGATGTGCGTTTCAACTGCTTCTGTTAACCAACGGCTGATTCATTTGCGAGTAAAACCTGTTAATAATTTGGACTACAAGCCTGGTACGCATGAGACGTCCCCAGCTGAGCGGAGTGTGACGTCACATTGTAGTCTGTTACTAAACCCACATAAAACCTAACGTCACATTTGTTTCCCATCAAAAACAGGTGGTCTGCCTATATATCACATATATATCACATCAAAGATTTCTTATTAACTGTTATCATATGTGAATTTCAGAGCACTTGTCAAACTGAATTAGAATTTAGCTTGACTCGCTCCATTCACTCCCATTACATTTTTAGCAAGATAAGCACCCATGGACCGGAAGTAAAAGGGCATGACTTAGCCTCCCTATCTGGGTGTCCTTCTGCTATGACCAATGAGGATGGAGAACACAATGCACTTTCATATACTGTAAAAATATACATTTTTAAAAAATCATGCAAAAGTCACAAGGTTGAACTGTTATACAGTAGTGAGGAAACTAGATATTGTCTCGCTGATATATCGCTCTATTATTCATTTCCAACATTTCCGGGGTTGAATAAAAGGGAATAAGTTTTCCAAGCCTCTACAGCAAACAACTCTCTAAATTAAAGCTGTATTGGTTGTCTTGTTTTCTTTTCATTCTTATTTTTAGAGGAGATGCCAAAACAAAGCAAAATCAGAGAGCACACACCCTCTCACACCTCTTTTCAGGTGAAGTACACAGAGCTGAATGTCACCTTGATGGAGGGGCAGACCAGCTGTACTGATTTGTAATGCATGGCTAGGTCTGCCCACATGACCACTTTCTATTAGACAACCACAAATTACATCCACTCTTGCCCAATAATGTATTCAGTGCACACATGAACAAAAAAGTCATATGCAACCACTGACATTTCCGTACACATACAATGGAAATTAATCCCATACTGCACATCAAAAGTCAGTGTGTACACATATAAAAGCTCTCTTCCAAAAACATCCACACACATTATTTTTGTCACAATCAAACAGAGGTTTCTCATAATTAATGGATTAATCAAGATGTAATGAATGTGGAGTGGCTCCACATGGTTCTGATTAACACAGATGATAGAGGGGCATGGGGGAAAATGCTAACTCCACTTATTTTACAATGGCAGCCCAGGGAAAAGCCTCCATGTTTGACTCCTGGAGTGTGGCTGACAGTGTGATTGACTGTGTGTGCGACTGTATGTGGGGATAACATAAATGGAAACATTACTGCACAGGAAGAGAAAGTAACTTGTCTTCTGGCTTCTGTTTCCTTTTAATCAAGTGACAGTATGTGTGTGTGTGTGTGTGTGTGTGTGTATGTGTGTATGTGTATGTGTGTGTGTGTGTGTGTGTGTGTGTGTGTGTGTGTGTGTGTGTGTGTATGTGTATGTGTATGTGTATGTGTGTATGTGTATGTGTATGTGTGTATGTGTATGTGTATGTGTATGTGTATGTGTATGTGTGTGTGTGTGTATGTGTGTATGTGTATGTGTGTGTGTGTGTGTGTGTATGTGTGTAATCACAGTGACTTTCTCTTCTCAATTAGAGCTTTAATCCATCAACTGGCTGTTGCTATGGTATTTCTTTCTTCGCCCAATCAAAGCAAAGCAAGTGAACACCGTCACAGAGAACAAGTATACAACACTTGCAACAGCCAACTCCGATAAAATGAACAGACCTAAATCATGACTATATATATGATTGTTTTTCCTATTTAATCACTATTTATACTGTGTTTTTAGAAATACAAGTATATGACAAAAGTATCAAACATTGTATTGTATACATTGTATCAAACATCGAAATGTGAATACAAAAAAAAATTAAATATTGACTGAAATGTATGCAAATATGCAAATAAGTTATAATGATGATAGTCATTATGTGTTATTGTGGTTCACTGTTCAAATGATTAAAACAGGAAAATAAACCAACCAATCAATCAATCAGACTAAATTAAAATAAATAAAATTGCACTTTTAGAAACATATTTGAATGTATTTGTCATCTGAATATGTATTAAAGCACAGGTGTCAAACTATTTTATTATTATTTATTATTATTATTATTTATTTATTTATTATTACTATTTAATAATTTAATTATTATTGCTGTATTGATTATTGTTGCAATTTGCACATGTTCGAAATAAATCATTCAAATCAAATCAAATCAAATAAGGCCTGGGGGCCAAATCTGGCTACTAAGATGAATAATTATGAAGATATTAACGGTGTAAAAATGATTTCAATTCAGGTTCTACATACAGAAAAATGTGATTTGAATTGGGTCATGATCGTAATTGCCTGTAAATACTGAAAACTGCAGATTTTTTCTTTGCTTTAGCAGAACAGTAGAAACAGTAAAATTACAGGCAAATATTTATAATAATAAACTTTACATTTACAAAAAATGTGAATGACCTCAAGAAATAAGAGCAACCTAAAATGTCTTAAGAGAAGTATATGTAATTATAGTAATATTCTGCCTGTTACTAAGTATTTTGTGTATTTGTAAGTGTAATGTAAGCAGTAATTGAGGCAAATGGGGAAAAAAATCTGATTAAAATTGAATTTGTTTTTCTTAAGGCATGTCAAGTTGTTGATGTTATTTACATTTTGAGGGAAACATTATAGATTTGAACATTATCATAATGTAATTTTACTCTTTTTACTGTTGTTATTTTACTGGTCTAGCCCTTTTAAGATCATATTTGACTGAATCTGAATTAAAATGATTTTGACACCCTTGTATTAAATATATACACTTGCTTGGGTTTAAGCAGTGTTGATTGTTTTTATTTGTTTAAGAGGTGTTAGTTGACTTTATCAAATATTTTACCATTTCTCTTAAGCTGTTATGCTTCTCATTTCATTACATTTATTTAAGAAGGCAGGTCAATTAGCAGAAAGCTGTGATTTACTATGACTGCAGTGCTAGAACAGCTGCTCATACTGATCCCAAGAGGAAGATGTGACGAAGCTCTGTGTGTGTTTTCATGAGTGGGATAGTGGTTACAGGAGAGAGAAGGCAAATTCACTGGATATTCAATAGTGCGACCAGTTTTCTAGCATTTTGAATAAATTAACCCAATCAACTATGATATCTGACATTTCATTACGTTGTTGTTCCTCTGCTTCTGGCCAATCAAAGGTAAAATATGTGGACACATTTTGAGCAACAGTAAAAACATGAAATTTATTACAAGAAATTTCCCCAATAACTCAGAATAATCAAATACTATTTTCTGGGTGCTTTGGAAAAATGGTATACCTTCTGTCTCTTTGGGTGTGAGATTTAAAAACTGATCTGTAAAATTGAATTTCCAGAAAGGCTGGGACATTTTCCAAAATGCAGTAAATTAAAATCAGTTGTTCTCTAATTCAACCTTTACTTAAGTGACATAAGTGCAAAGAAAAGGTGTTGTGAAAAATATTTCCACAGGCATTAATTTAAGTGTACTCTGCAAAGACAAACCGGATTGTTCTACTTTCAGCACACTAAAAAAAAAAAAGCACTATTGACATGCTGTGTCAGATTCAGTTTTCTCTTGCTTAATATTTTAAATAGATACCAATTTTTTAATGGAATTTCGGTGGTGATAGCACAGTGGATTGTCATGTAATTCTGATTAAATCTATTCAGTGGTTACTCACTGAGAATTCCCCACACTACTGTAGATGATGGACTATATTACTTTACTAGTTTATTTTTGATGCAACTGGATTATCTGATGACGTTTGGTGTAACATGGTGAGGACACAACCCATCTTTGCTTCAAAGACCAATGCTCTATTTGCACTAATAGATACGTATCTAAATGGGCGGTTTAAAAGTCAAACCTAGTACACACAGCTTTGCTTCATGTTCATATATTCATACTCTCTATATTAAACAGATTTTGCCACAACACTCGTACACTGTGTCTGTTTCCTAAATGTGTCATGTGACTGTGATCCAGTGCAGATAAAAGGCTGATTTGAACACAGCTGACCTATATGTCTGGCATGGTTGTTATTTCAAGTACACACACACAGGTGTGTCTTCATCATACAAAGCAACAATAAGCATGTGCAAACTGAGGTTTGTTTTTTCCTCTAGTTTTTCTCTGTCCACATGTATTACACATAAACCAGCATTTCAATAAATTATCACTTTGTGTTAAAAAAAATCTTCAGTGACCTAAAATGGTGTTATATATTGAGTTACAATAATTTCTGTCAAAACCGACCCTATCTCCGAATAGTAAAGAATCCTTAAAAAAAGAATCCTTGATCCAAACGGTGACCCCGGATCACCCCCAAAATCTAACAAGTATTCAGAGAATGCCTAATTTCACCCCTATTTTGTGCCTATCTCAAGTTTGTATGACAACCTGTTCTTGAATTAGAGCTAATGATGTGAGTTTGACCTTTCTGCTCAATGTGACCTTGACCTTTGACCTTTTGCAATATTGAAAATTTCATTATATGTATACGTGTGTCAGAGTATAATAATATATTATGATAATAGAACCAGCATTGATTAAATTAGAGCGTGATATGTCTGTGCTTGACACACACACAGTGCTACAGAACTTAATTTTGCAACATGTCACCTTTGACCTCCAGAGATCTTAAAAACTATGGGTCATAGGTGATAACACCAATTATAAGAATTGTAGAAATCTTCCTTCTGCATCGTTTGGTACCAAAGGTCTGTGACTCTCTGTTCTTGAGTCATAACGAAAAATGTGACTGTGACCTTTCTGCTAAATGTGACCTTGACCTTTGACCTTTACTCAAATGGATCATTGCATCTGATGCGCATTATCTATATGTCTGTTTGTCTGTCTATTTGTAACCAGCTTTATACAAAAACTACTGAACCAATTTCTATGACATTTTCCGGACAGGTGCAAGGTGGTCCAGACTAGATCCCATTAAATCTTGGCTCCCTGTTGGTGATGGTGGGGGGGGGGGGGGGGTCGAGAAATAAATCGAGAACATGGCAGTAGGAAGCATCAAACTGAGAATGGGAGAGATGAAAGTAGAGGCAGGCTGCATAAGTTGGAGGGACAGACTCATCCTGCATGGACCTGGTGCTCTGACCCTGTCAGCCGTCTTCATTGTGCTGACACCTCCTCTAATGGAGCAGCAGGGCCCCAACCACCCAGCACCCAACTCAGACAGACACATTACCCATTCACCGATCAATAATGAAGAGTATCAGGAGTGAAAACCAGACAGGTGATAGTGAGCTTAGAGTAAATACAGAAATGGGACAGGAGTTTTCCTCAAAACTAAATGAAGAACAACAAAATATAGTTTATATAAAAACACAATGTGTCATTTCACCTTCTGTTTAAAAACTGTTTTATTAGTTATATTAGAGGATAAATGTCAAATATGTCTGACTTTTGTCCTGAGTTATTTCTAATTCTTAATTATTAATAAAAGATTAAACAAGGTGAAAACACAACTATAGTCTCTGATTTTCTTATTTTGTTCCTCTTCTTTATTTTGATCTAATATATGTATACCTAAAAATTGCAAAAGATATTTTTGTCATGTTAGGCATATATAGGCACATTGTTCTACAAAATATTACTGATAAAATAATAAAAAATATGAGAAATAAAGGAAAATAATGACAACATTTGATGATATAAACTAAATAAAGGTTAGAAAATGTACTCATACTGGCTGGAAAATAGTGACTGGTCACCTTTAGTTATGATTCCAGCATCAATTGTGGCACATGTTTAATAAGCTCTTGCAACATCATAACATAAAATCATATTTTGTAGTGATAGACTGACATGGATTTCTTTGGGACTGTTACTCATACTTTTTTTTTTTTGCATCAGCCTTAGCAAATACAGGCCAACAATTTTTCTAAGCCAATAGTTGGAGCCTATGCAGATTTTTTTTTCTCTGTTTTTAAAGAAAACATTTATTGAACTAAGAATAATATTAAAATACTGTCAAAATAAGAAGAAAGGTAAAGCAGACATTTCACATAATACAATTTATGTTGTAATAAAAACAAAATAAAGTGTTGAGTGCACTTATTTCTTCAAGTTCTTTCTAAAATAAACACTGACAGCGTCACAGAGTGTTCAGTTATGATGTCAAACTGAAATATTCCTTCCACCCAGGTCACTCAGCTCCTCTCCCTTTATATCTCCAAGAACACGGATGTCAATAAATCATGACAGGGAAGAAAGAGCATACTGTTACAAATATCTAACATTTTGTATACATAATATTTCTGAATGTTGACCTGACCAACTGGCTCAATGCCTGACCATACCACTGGGTTCTAATATAGGCACTAGGCATGATGGGTAATCACTGGACGAGGGTCAATCTGGACTCATCAGACCACATTGTCATGTATGCAGTCTCAGGTGTCATATCTTGTCTATTTTTTGTATATCTTCCTGTTTTTTTCTGCCATTGTTAGTGTTTGGGGCTTTTATTTTATCATGTGGTTTCATGTTCAACCTGTCGGCTTTACTTCCTGTCACCGATGTCTCTCCTCCCTCTTAATTTGTCCTCATGTGTTCCACCTGTTTCCCCTCCTATACAGTATATACCTCATGTCTCCTCTTCATCAGTGCGAGTTTGTCTGCTACTTATGAGCGTTTATTCCCTGTCTATGTTTTTTTTTTTGTGTATTTTCTGGATTTCAGGTTTTCTTGCCCCTGTTACCATAGTTGTTGTTAAGCACTACAAAGTATAAACCTGACAATTACGGGTGGAAATGAATTTTAAAATTTTACTTACTTTTCCAACCTTTTCATGTCTACGTTCCTTTTAAATTTTGCAAAAAAAAGACTGCTTATTGACAACTACGGTAATCCTGCTTCCGGTGGTCCATTGGAAACTTTTGGTGTGGTGTTTGTATTTGTTGAGCCTTCCTGGCCACCATAGTTTGCAGTACAGGAAAGCTATGGTAGTTTAGAGTCCATTTTGGAACACAGTATAGTACGTAAATGAACCAACGATGAAGGGCAACTTTCTGGTGGTAACTCAAAATTTACAGATTTTGTGTTTATCACGTTTTTGGAACCAAGCTCTTATATTGTTACAGGACATTATAAAAATGTTAAGAATCAGCCCTGATTTACATCCATGATCACACTTAAGTTTTTCCTCGTACATATATTAGCCTTTAAACTCCAAAGTCAGCAAAGTGCATAACCTCCCCCTCCCTCCCTCCCTGTTTTTGTCTGTATGTCATGCTTTCATAAGTGGATTTATCATTTCCAGGCCCTGACCTGTCCTCCCTGACAGGACGACTAGGCATTGACTCAGCCCTGCAAATTACTACTAGCCCTGACCATGAAAAGTCTTTGTCCAAATCACAGAGTCTGTGATATTAGCGTAGCTCTTAGGCAGTTCAACCTGACTGTCTCTGACCTCTACCTGCACACATTTTCATTCTTAGAATAGAGGGAGTTACACAGCATAAAAATCTGTATTTGGGCTGCCCTTTAAATCAGGTAAAAAGTGTATCTATCACACAGCTCAGTTTTTTTCCTCTCTTTTCTGACTCATTCACCTGCCTCCAGCAATCTAAATGAGCACTTCTTCTTCTTCTGTCCAGGCGTTTCACACTTCCAGTTCACATCTATTTAAGTGGTACAGTGTTGTCATTATCATATCCTTCTATTCTTGAATCTCCAAATGTGTGATAGCCATTTCACACATCTGGCCACCTTTGTACCCTCCTCTTTATCTTCACTTCGTCCTCTTTTCCTTCATTTTTCCTCAGGCTGTCCTCAATTTCTTCTACCCATGTCCTGTTCAACATCATCTAATGTGCTGTCAGGTCTCGATAATACCTTTGTGTGTCTATGTGTGTGTTCGCGTGAGCTTTTGTGTCACAGGCAGTTAAAGGAAGCTTGGGTGATTAACTCTGATACCCACCAGATGCCTAACCTGAAGGTTTGGTCACACACTTTGTACACAGATGCAGGGACAAACAGATACAGTTTTATCTCAGAGCTAGAGGACAGACAGAAATAGCAGAGCGGAATGCAGACACAATGAATGAGAGCAGGTGAGTTAAAAAGCAAAGGAGATAAAAAAAAAAAGGAGTAAAAACGGAACATACAGTATAATGTGGATTAAATATGCATATGCAGAAATTATGTCCCGTAGCCTGTTAACCTGTGGTTCTGTCTGTGTTGTAGTGGTAATGCTACATGATTCTTGTAACAATCTACACATGATACACGTCAACATAACCAGAATAACATCAGCTGAACGATCAATGAAACCAAATGTCAGGGAAAAAAAACTGCAATTGAAACAGCAAGCATTTAAATGAGACATTTCTCATCATAAATGAGTTCTATATCAGTGAACCATAATCCATTGTTTTGTGTTACACTCTAATGACTCTGACCAGGAACAAATAGACCACCAGTGTGTTGTTCATTTTGTCACAGTTTCAATCCATAGATCTAATAGAATGCTTAAACAGCCTTTCTGAGATCAATATATGGTTGAAATATTTTTCATATTTATTTATTTTTTTAAGATTTTGTGGGTTTTTTTTATGTTTTATACGACTATCGATGTATCACACAGTATCATGTTTTATTTTGTATCTAACAAAGATACAAAACCACAATCACTTTACTTGAAACTACATCTTATTACCATCTTATTTGTAATTATTACTGATATATATAAATAGGAATAAAAGAAGGAATGTGTCTAAAAACTAAATTATTTCAGTTTCATGGGCAACAGTATATTAATGACCATGAATGACTTTCAGTAGCATTTAGTACATAAATCAGTTTTTATTGGGATACAATTACCATAGTGACATGATATAATGGTTTGTACAGATGTTTAAGCTGTATATAAAACATGTGAGGAATAGGAATATTGGTCAGTGTTATTGCTTCAAAGTTACTAATGCAATAATTGTTGGATGTTCACTTATTTTTTGATTAGAAATAAATAGATTTATATTTACCTCCACCAAGGAGGTATTCAATTTGAGTCCATTTCATTGTCTGTCTGTCAGCAGGGTTACGCAAAAAGTTCTGAACTGATTTTGATGAAACTTTCAGGAATGATAGATAACGGGTCAAGGAGGAACCCATTAGATTTTGAGCAATGAAGGTCAAACGTCAAGTTCACACTAAAGGTCAACATCTAAAACACATCAGTGGTAATATCTCAGGATTCAGACAACATAGTATCTGGTGTTTTTTTTTTTTATTCACATCGTCTCACCTTCAGGCATCACATTGGTCAACACCCATGACTGCCTTATTTATTATATGTATTTGTAATGTATGAAAGTTGTTTGTTATGTCTTGATTTGTTGTAACTATGTCTATGCTGTTGTTTTAGCCATGTTTCAATGAAGGATTCACTTGGAATTTATCAAATTATTTGTAAAATCACTTGCTCAAATTTGATTCTTGACAGGATATACAGGTTAAAAAGACAGAATATGCAACAACACAGGAGCTGGACAGATGTTGTGTGTCTTTTTCTGTGTGTAATACTGTAATGACTGTAATGTGTACATGCCTGTGACCTGAGACTGAAGCTCTGATTGGCCAGATGCCACACATGTTGTTTTCTCTTTGGTATTTGAGCGGGTCTTTGTGAGAGCATGAAATAGACAAACAAATGAAAATGTAGCCAATCGTTAATCTTAACAGTTTAGACAGAATGTATATTGTGATGTGTGTTTTTGTTTTGTGTATTTTTGTATTTGTTGGAATGTCTCTATTAGCCAAACCCATCACCTTGGGCTGTCACAAGCAGCTGGCCCAGACTGGAAAGCTGGCTGTTGTTGCCTGGCTAAAGTATGAGCTTCCTTGATGCTGCAACTACTGCAGAAATTATTTGAGTTATATTCAGTGGGAAATCTACACACTGCAATATAGAAAATATAGACTAATAGCTGATGCAGGCCTGAAAGCTGGATCCATTATATCACAAGCTAAATCAGCTGGAGGCATTAGTCATTCATAATCTAAATGTGAAGTGATGGATTTTTTTTTCTCACAGTGCCACCATATGTAAAAAAAAAAAAAAAAAAAGCTTGTGTGAATCTTTGTGTTCATGTGTCGATATTAAGCAATTTCCCGAACATTATGGCCCATGTGCCTATACACAGACAATCTGTGTCATCTCTCTGATTGTACTAGTATTGATCCGCAATTGGCTTAGAATGCAGTACAATGTCACTGTCTTTTATACGAGCAAGTACCATAATCAAAGGCTATGGGAGTGTTTATCTAAACTACATCTTCTATGTCTGTGTCAAATAATCTTCACTTTGTTACACATTACACTATTACACTACAGATCTACTGCTGTTTTGTTCCATTATGTATACTTCCTCACTTCATAACTGTGACTGTATTGCACTCCTGCTGCTCAATCAAAAGTTCAACCAAAGTTTACAACAACATAAAATAAGATCAAAGTGCTTTACATCTAAAACATTCGTAAAACACAGGATAAAACAACTCAATCAAATATAATTTAAAAAATGTAAAAGACAATAAACCAACACACAGATAAAAAGATATTTTAAAAAAGACCTGTTTAGCATAAAGTGTCACAGTGCTATTGGTTAAAGCCAGTCTAAAAAGGTGGGTTTTTAAGCTAGACTTAAAAAGAAACAGGTCACTAAGAACTCTCAAGGACCAATCAGAACACAGAACACAATGTGCATTCATATGCTGCCAGGGGGAAAAAGCATGCAAAAAGTCCATGAAACAGCGAAGCCAAAAAAGGTGAACTGTGTTATAGTGAGGGAACATTGAACACCGGACCGCTCTGTCTGGTCAGTCACTGTTTAGATGTGAAAACACCAAACTACTGTATGTAGCACTGGTCTACAATTTTTTTTATTTTTTTAGAAAGTATCTGCTTTAGACATTAAATGTGCTAAATCCTACATATTTTTATAAGATGAATCAGAAAACAAATTACTTTAGTGCAGGTTAGCTCATGTTTTTAATATATGATGGTGTGTTATTCCACATATATGGTGGTTTATTTACATGTATACAATGGATTAGTAAATATTCCGCTAGAAAAAACCTGTAAAGTGAATGGATCATAATGTGCAGACAGTGTTTTGAAGTAGATCTGGTAGATCTGAGACCAATATTCCTTTGGACTAAAACCTATTCTCTTATTCATTCTAAGAATTTCACATTTTGACCCTAGACTTATCTTGGAAACTTGATCCAACCAGCATTTAAGACTTGAGTTTTCTTTATCAGTAACACACATGTGGTAAAATGTCAGTTTTATTCTGGAAGCATTTTACTTGTCGACCAGTGTTATTTGTAACAGTTAACCAGTGTGTGTTAACTGACTGTGCACAAAAAAAACTGAAAGACAACATAACTAATGCAGCTACTTTTAAGGTAGAAAAATGTTGTTGGTTTTTCATTTTCTATAAAAAAAACCCCCACTGTTGCAATTCTTCTTGTATTATAGTATATACCTGTTTTGAGAAGCTGAGCTCCTCCAGTGGAAAAAAAAACAACACTTCCATGCCCCATGATGAGGATGCTTCAAAGATCATTACCTCAATGATTTTACATTTTCAAAAACTATTAATTAGTTTTTTTTCCTGGTCTCAGCCCACCTAGGGAAACACCTTAAGAGTCAGTTTACTAAGTTCCTCAACATCTGTGCTCCAATCAACCCTACTGTGCAGTGACATAACTTCCTGCATCATTAACATGCTGCAAACTGCTGTCGTGTGGTGCTACTACTACTGGAAATAATTAGCATTAGCATAAGTTAAATGTGGGAATATTAGCATTTATGGCACTACTGCTATACTAGGTTTGTATCAGCATGAAAGAGAGCTTATAGGTGGAAAGCTACACAGAAACCAGATGTTGTTATAACATTAGCTTGTCAGGTACTTTCAAAAATACATTACATTACATTGGTTTCCATTCAGATTTTTCCCTAATGACTAGTATGAGAGTGTGACTGCAGCGCATGTTTGTTTGCTTGTTGAAGATTTTTGTGTGCGTGTAAGATAACAAGAGGGCTGAGCAGTTCGACACGGTTCCATGTGTCAGTGTTAATAACACAACCCTGGTAATTGGCAGAGAATATTGATAGAGAAGAAAATGGCCCCCGAGCAGATCTCTGCTTCATTATCCAAGACAAGGGGGACGGAAACCAGAGAGTTTGTGGCAGTTGGAAGGAGAGAAGGGGGGGAGAGAGAGTATAGAGGAAAGGAAGGAAAAGGGAGAAAAATAAGATTCTGGAAAATGAACCAAAGCTGATCCCTGCACTGTAAAAAAAAAAAAAAAAAATCCTGGCAGCTGTGGTTGCCAGAACAATCCTCTAAAAAACATATCAAACTGTAAACATATTTACAGGGTAACATGTAGATTAAATATTTTAAATGTGTAGATTTAACATTATAAACATGTAGATTTAACATTGAATGTAAACAGTAAATGGAGTGCACCTTACATAGACCTGCAGGTGCCCACAGTGTTTTCCAAATCCACCAGCCCTAAACTGGGAGACATTTAGGGTTCAGTCACTTCAGAGTTTTGAAAGGACACTTGGACATGTGAACAGTCCGATTAAAATGGATCTAGACACTACTCCCTTTCCTTACCATGGTGGAAAATTGTGTGACTTAACTGACTTTTGATCTTCCCGCCACTGACAGACGCAGAAACCCCTCCCACTCCCGGACGCTTGCTGTGCTATGATTGGTCAATCAACACACAATCATTCTACAGCAGGGAATACACGCGTGCAAAGAAGTATGTACTTCTATACATGAGTATTCCCCGCACTGGAATGTTGATTGACCAATCATAGCGCAGCAAGTGTCTGACAGTGGGAGGGGGTTCTGCGTGATTTTCTTTCTCTCTCTCTCTCTCTCTCTCGCTGTAAGGGGGCGAATGTGGCACTTTTGTGTGTGCGCATATGTGTGAAATCTGACACCATAGAGGAAAAAAAAGAATGACAAAGAGAACGGCTCCCACGCAGCCACGACTCGGCTCCTGTCGTTCATTCTAAAGAGCCGTTCAAAAGAATTGGGTCGTTCGCGAACGTCACAACACTACTGAACAGTCGGAGCTAGAATTCAAACTGCCACCCCTTTGCTCATTGGGTGAGCCAAACTACCAACTAAACCACAGCCATCTGTTATTTTCTATGTTTAAAATTGTAAATATTTACTTGTTTATTACTTTTTTATTTAAAAAAAAAGGCAAATTGGTTGTTATTTAAACATTGTGTTCTTGTAATTCAAACAGCACCACATTGTTTTTCAATTTACACTTTTATTTTTTCAAAACAATGAAAATGCATAATTTCTACATAACACTCATAACACTCTGGTTTTGTTAACATATTCTTCCTGTTAAAACTACAGCTATATTTGATTTAATCATTAGCACAAAAAATCTTTTTGCTGTTGATTCTACAGTAATTTTTTACAGTGTGCTAAACTAAGACGAGCCAAGTGACATGGTGAGAAGAGAATAAGGATCACACAGAGGGGTTGGAACAGCCTTTAGCGACCAGATGACATTAAATCACTCAGTACATGAGTGGCTATGAAACACTATTAGTAAGAAAAGTTATGTCATTCATTCCTAACACAGTAGCAATGTATTACATTTGACTGGAATGGCCCTTTATAGGTCTAAGCTGTGTTCTGACTTCCACAACAGGCTTTCAGAACATTACAACAATCACAATGAATCATCCACAAAAACATCACGCTATCTTCCTCCTCTCTCCCCATCTTTTTCATCTTGTTTATCAGCCTTCTTTCTCCTTCTCTCTTTCCCTCCTCGTCCCTGTTGGAACATAGTGTTTGTTTAATGCCATATTGCCATGGTTACCCGTCTGCCACGTTGAGGTAATGTCGTTAATCATCAACTTTATCACACTGCAACCCTCGGCACAAGCACGCTAAACACAAACTATGACATTTTACACCATCCACCATGGAAATCTGTAAAGAGAAGTGGGCTCTTAAATAGTGGCAGTAAATAGAACTGGTGACATACAGATGAGTACGTTTATGTTCACACTGACGCATATTCTAATTCAAACAGTGGCACATTCTCCTTTTGTTCCTTGCCATTCAATTCTTTTCTTTTATCTTTCTCTCTTCACCGGCATGTTGAATCTTTTTTTGGTTGACATGACAACAGACAGGCAATGTCGCGCCTCCTGTTCTGCTGACATCACTACAGGCGCCAAGCCAATTCCCCAAAATCAGCTCCTCGCTCTCTCTCTCTCAGACATATTGATCTGGAATACAAATCACAGATGCGAGGCGGAGATGAGCAGGGGTAAATGGGTGGACAGAGCTGATTAAAAAGGGTATGAAAAAGAAAAAGAGAGAATATAGTAGGAATACAGGAGAAGAAAGATAGAAAAAGAGGAGGATCTACAGTTCCATCTGAACTACCACCGCACCCACCATCTCCTCATGTCTGATAAAATGGAGTGTGTGTCCACTCTCATTACCATACTGGGTGACTTTGGTATAAACCACAGACATACACATGCAGAATTGCTTTTTTATTCATATTATTTTGTAAGGAGTAAAGCTGAGGCTTTCTATGTGTGTGAGACTAACTGTAACTATAAGTTTGTCTAAAGCTGCCAGAGCTGAATAGAATAATCATGTGTTGTATATTTGATATATAGTTACAGGAAGATGAATCATTTTATGGGGAAAAAAACAAGTACGAGTCATTTGTCTTTTGGGGATGCAGGAATATGTTTGCACAATTTTGGATTATTTTTGTTTGCTTATCTGAGCTGTGTTCGCATTATCGTATATAGGGTACAGCCACCATTACTAGCATTGGCTTTTTATAAAAGCATACATATTCTTCCTTGATTTTACAGCCAAAGGACTTGAAAGGTAAAAAAAAAAAAAAAGAACAATAATTAGGGGTGTCAAATTATCACATAAATTAAGATTAATTAATTGCAGTCATATTTAGTGTGTTGTTTTGTTAATCCCATTAATCTCATTTTTAATGTCTAAATTTACTGTGTTTGTATGTGAGTTGCCTTTTTTATGTGCTGCTAACTTAAAGCACTGTGATTAATGGGTCTGGTGTATTTATTTGACATTATCTGATGCACAGGAAAAGCAACAAGCTCAGTGTTCACTACTGGCATTGCAGAAAATTGTTCTTACTGTTTTTTGATGTTGTCTATTTCAGCCCAATTTCTTTCTTTCTATCTATCTATCTATCTATCTATCTATCTATCTATCTATCTATCTATCTATCTATCTATCTATCTATCTATCTATCTATCTATCTATCTATCTATCTATCTATCTATCTATCTATCTATCTATCTATCTATCTATCTATCTATCTATCTATCTATCTATCTATCTATCTATCTATCTATCTATCTATCTGTCGCCAGTATATTCCATTATTCTCAGACAATTCAATAGTCACACATGGAGCTTTGTACCAAAAAATAAGGAGTTTACATGATTAGTAGATCAGTCATCCAGGGTTCTGGGTCAGACAAATCTCTGCCGTAGCTCTGTTTGTATATTGTTTGGTTGGTTTCCATTGTTTAATCATCCCTTTACTAATATATTCACTATTCCTCCTCTCTACACGTGTGAAACATTTCAATCTGGCCTCTCTCATTTTGTCCCCAAAACGTCTAACCTGAGCTGTCCCTCTGATGTGCTCGTTCCAAATAAAAAGTCTAAAAATATAAATATATGAGACCTCACACGGTTTCAAGCCTCGGTGGAAAGGCAACGCTACCTTATTGAGCTTCTCTTTCAAGCTAGAGTGATGGCAGTGAATCTAAACACCAACCTATAGACACATATCTATGCTTCCTACTTGTCTGAACATACTTATAAGCAGCCAAAAAGTTTTCATCATAGGGTAGATTTTCTCCAGCCTTAAAACAGAGTCCAGAGAAGAGTGGAGCATTCTTGTTCCCTGTCAGAACACTTGAGTTACAACACACAAGGTAATTAAATTCTTCCATTGTTTCCAAAAATGGTCAATGGTACTTTAAACATCTGCATGACTTCTCATTTGTCCAAGTTATGGTTTATCCCTAAGTTCAACTAGACTGGTGTTTGTTCTTGTTCTTGATAAGAACAATGAAGGATATGCTTTTAAATGTGTTTGCTTTTTTTTTTTTTTATTAAAGGTAATAGGTCTACATATGATGCACAAAATGGTAGCAGTGGCCCTACTCCCATCTATGTGTGTGACGATGGTATGACTACCTCTGTCTGATAGGTAGCAAGATAACTCAAACACTTATGGACGGATTTTGATGACATTTTCAGGGTAGGTTGGTAATGTGGAGATGTAGAAATTATGACATTTTGGTGGTGATTCATTGGGAGGGGGGGTAGCTGCCTTGGCGGAGGTCTGCGCTCTCACAGTGCTTTCTAGTTAAAAAAATAATACAGCCTGATATTGAATGGCATATGTCTTTCATTTGTGCAAAATTGTACATTTAAATGGTTAAGACAGCTGCAACTTTCTGGAGTGGGTTATGGATGCAGCAGTGGAGGTTGAAACACACACACACACACACACATACACACACACACAGACTGCAGAAGGAGTCCTGTAACAAGCCTGTTTTAGCCATTATGACTCCACACACAGGAATCACAACACACACATATATTGTGGTCTGTAGGGAGGTGGTCTGTGGAGCACACATATCAAGACTGGCCTAGATAGATGGGATGGCAGGACGTGCACACACACACACACACAGTCACACATACACACACGCACAAACCTCTTCTATTTTACACACAGACACTCAAGGACACTCTCATGGCCTATATAGATGGGTCATTTCATACTGGAACACCTTACCCTTGTCTTACTAAGAAAAGAGACAGTGAAAAGAAAGAAGAGGCAAGACTGGGAGGAGTTTGCAGAACCATGCAGAAAAATATTTCAAGAAGCAACAGTCAAAATGAGAAAACTGAAATGAAACCCGTGAGAGAAGAAAGGCACAGCAAAAAGGAAAGAGCAAATAAAAATAGCTACCGGCATCTTGTTTTTCCAAAAGACTCAAGGAGAAATTAATCTGGTATGATATTCTCCTAACCTTAGTTTCAGTCTCTCAACTTGAGACCTAATCGCCATGGTAACAACTGATGAACAGAAGAGACAGCAACTAAATAAGAAGGAGAGAGTGGTCAGAATAAGAGAACTGGTATGAAGGATACATGTGGTCATCATATGTGGTTACTGACACAGGACAGATGTTGTTAGTATTGAAAAAATAATACACATTAATATGTGTATTATTTATTCACTATTCACTACTTTTTAAACTCTGGAAGACCTAGATATATTTTTGTGGTGACTTTCAAAGGCATTTCTGTCTGCATCTAACCCTTCCTAAGTCATTTATCACCATTTATCACATCATTCTTTGTAATTTGCATTTTTCAGTGAAAAGAAATTATGGTATTGTGGTTAATTTACTGGTCATGTAGATGTTCATTGGAGCTTGGAGTAACTTTGACGTCTATTAAATTAAAAAAACTGAGGAAAAAGTGGCTTTTTAATAAAACACATCAACTGCCACTGTCATTTGTCAAACTACATGGGTTATAAATGTTGCGGAAGATGAAATTTCCACGTTCTATATGGACCCTCTGAATATCTAAAGCTGAGAAATTATATTTACCTAAATTATTTCAATGTATTGATAGGGTTGGTGCGTCAGAAGCCATTCATATTTTAGATCAGAAGCTTTTGGTCACCAGCAGATGTTTAGGTCTTTAAAAGTTAAAGGACCGATGTTGTGGAAGAATAAAATGATAACTGAAATAACTTTAATTAATTAGTTCAATTAACTGCATTAGTTGTCATAGATTTATTTACCTTTTGTGTTATATTAATTTATGAAATTATCTTTTCATTGCTGGTCTTAGCCCACTGTATTTTACTACTTTTGATGAATCTGTAGCTTAGAGCAGTGAATTGTAAAACAAACCAAACAAATGGACCCATGTCAACCACTAGACACTGTGAAAGAATCTATTTTTATTCATATTTCCCTTTTTGAATCTACTATTCTTTGTCAGGGCCGTAGACAAGTCAACAAAATCCCAGACATACATTCAGAAGACATTAGTGTCACAAATATGAAAAACTATATATATATATATATATATATATATATATATATATATATATATATATATATATATATATATATATTTACTATAGGGTGGAGAAAAACTCTAAACTTAGTACTTGATTGGCTTGATTTCAGGACAGGTATGTTCACATCCAAAAACATGGTATTCATGTGATTGTATGATATTTGTAGTCAAATGCAAAGTGTCCTTATTGAAAGGACTAACGTTGTAAATGGGTCTATTTTTTTCCAAAACAATTCATCCTAAACATAACTATGTAGTGTGTCTTCTACTATTACTGCCTATTTTTAACCCCAAAGTTTAAGAAAATATGAAAAAAGAGAAGAAAAGAAGAATTAAGTATGAGCCACTCATGTAAATTCCATCCTAACATACAAGTCCAGTAATTCACACCCCCACTACACTACTGAGACAGTAAAAATAGAAATATAATATATGCACATTGTTCTATAATGGTAATGGTGTAGTAGTCATCTTACACTGAAAGCATCATATGATTATGACGACATTCATTTTCTGTGATGCATCACAGGCACAGCTGCACTAGCCTTGCATGAAGTGTCGTGCGTAAAGTAAGTGTTGCTTACATTTTTTGGTGCATAATAAGAAAAGGAACAGCCAGTACTTAGCGCCTTGGGCTACACAACAGGTTTTATTACCCATGATTCTTAGCTGCAAGAAATGATCTGACAACTCTCTGCCCCAGAACTCACAATCCTACACAAACACACACACACAAACACACACACACATGCAAGACAGCAGACGCAGAAAGAAGAATCACTCCATTCTTGGTTTAATCTCTCTTGCCTGGGTGCTGTCACCCAGCGGGGTGACGCTCACAGCAGTGCGCTAGTGTTGTGTGTGTGTGTGTGTGTGTGTGTGGGTGTGTGTGTGGGTGTGGGTGTGCGTGTGCACGTTAGTGTGCATATGTGTGTGTCTACTAGCCTGTGGCGATAGACCACCTTCTCTGTAGTGCAGCTATCCATCCATGACAAGCCCACCAGAGGACTGGCTAACAAGACTACTGGAACTGAGACTGATAAAAACACATGACTGTACATCCTCTGTGCTTCAAACCTCACTTTCTGTGAGGCAAACATGACAAAAATGACAAAGAAACAAAGGTTCTGAAGAGTTACTGTATGCACAATTACAAGCAACCTAAGGAACATTTATGCCATGGTTACTTTAGGGAGCTAAAAAAGAAAGAAAACAGCAAATACAAGCTCCAGTGGAGACACAGAGCACTAGTCCATCAGTACCAGCTCATTGGGAATAAAAGATTATTCCATATCTGTCATTTGACCGATACTCTCATACCCTGTTAGTGCAACTAAGGCTAAAAAATAAAACACTCTGGCTTTTATAAACCAAAATCATTTATGATGCTTCAATTCAGAAGAAAAAAGCATGTGGAGCAATGGCAAAGGCAAGTTTAGCTTTAAGGGCTCATTTCCTCTTGAAGAGACAGGTCAGTGCTAAATACCAAAACATCAAGATGTGTGGACTAACCCACTCAGCCCTCATCCTGGAGAAGTTGCTCCTCCAGATGCCTCAGGGTGACTAGCATTCCTCCTCTGTACCTCTGCTCCCTCTGTCACTTTTCTCCACTGAATTCACCTAAACCTTTGCTCTTCCTACCTCTGCACACGCTGAAATTATCCATAAGAAAAATTAATTGGTACGGTACGGTACGGTACGGTACGGTACGGTACGGTACGGTATGGTATGGTATGGTACGGTATGGTATGGTATGGTACGGTACGGTATGGTATGGTATGGTACGGTACGGTATGGTATGGTATGGTACGGTACGGTATGGTATGGTACGGTACGGTATGGTATGGTATGGTATGGTATGGTATGGTATGGTTCACAGCTGGTGGACTGTGTGTGTGTGAAGATCATGTTCTGTTGTGATTGGGTGACTGCTGGTGCACATACATGATCATATGAAGGATTAGAGCTTCTAATGAGGACAGTATTCTCATCATACTTAAAAGGTCAAGGCCTCTTTAATAGATTCATCGAGGGTAAGACTTCCTGTGTGTGACTGTGTGTGTGTGTGTTTCTATCTTTATGGGGACATTGATATGTTTACACGGTCACACCATGGGGACCTCTGACACTAATGGGACTAAAATTCAGGTATCCACAAGGGTTAAATATAAATGTATGTCCCCACTAGTAAAATATAAACCTGTGTGAAGAATACATTATTTAATTCCCTAATTCCCTATAAAGCATGAGGGAAACTGGTGCAAAGTGAAACATGTATTTTTCAAACGTTTGGAGATGTGCTGACATTTTATTGTTACTATAATCATTATTATTGAATTATTTTTAAATTGGACTTATTTAATTTGGGGGTTTTTTTTACACTTTTTCCATTTTTTAATTTTTTTTTTATTTTAATTTTATTTCTAATTTTATTTTGAATTTTTAAATATATATCTGTTTCTATTTTTTTTTTCTATAATTTCTTCTTTTTTTTTTTTAAAGATGTTTTTACACTCACTACCCAACAGCTACTTTACCTAGTACGAACTTGGTCCTCATGAGACATGGAAACGAGTGTGTGTGTGTGTGTGTGCTCTTTTCCACCCTCCCTGCTCACTCAAGTGAATCATACTGAAAATCCTCACATTGGCAGAGTCGACTTTATCTATACAGACTAAAAAAACCCACAGAGATAGTTCACAGTAAATAGTGTCAAGAGGGAAAACCTCCATGATGAATGAACGACACGTTCTCACCAGCCGACAAGTGTCAAGCTCACTGAGTGCCATCAAGACAAGTGAAGCATTTTAGGAACAAAATGGACTTCCAGTACAAATACCTAGAGTACCGCTGCAGTTTAGGAGGATGTCCACTGATTCCAATGCATGCTATGCTCTTTCCTTCTAGTGTGATTATTGTTATTGTTATTGTTAAAAGTCGCAACCAGAAGATTCACTGTTGCATAACTGATGTGAAACAAGATTACAGATGATAAACCCTCTGTGCAGCTACATCTTTCTCATTCTCACACACCACTCTGTTATTGATACATGTTGTATTTCATTATTACATTAACATATTAACATTTACTACACATACGTATATTGTCTGCTGAATTACTTCTTATAATGCTCCATCTGAACATCGCTCCTCTAGTTTGAGTTACAGGTACTACTCAAAAAATTTGAATATCCTGAAATTTCTGTTATTCTGTACACATTATATATAGACAAATAGTATAGGAGTCAATATATTTCAAGCTTTTATTTTGTTTGGATTTTGCTGATTAGAACTTACAACTTCAGAAAAGTCACTTTCAAGCAATATTCCAATCATTCAAATTTTTGGGTTTGAGGTTTTAATAAGCTATGAATCATAATCATTAAATTATGACAAATAAATGTTTGAAATATCCCACTTTGGAAGTCATGAGTCGATAAAATGTAGTGGGCTCACCTTTTATGTTGAAATACCTGAATAAAACAACTTTTACACAATAGTAGAACCTGTATACCAACAGTTCGTTGTGTTATTTTTCCTTAGAATTATGCCACGCTAATTATTTAGTACAGCAGAAAATCCTCACAGTTTATCTATAATGTAACTTAACCTTAGAACAAACACAAACCTATCACTGCTAGTGCATGATTTAATTCACAATGAGATCCTAGTTAAACACAAAGAAGTTCTTATTATTTTTTATAGTATTATTATTATTTTTAATATTATTATATATGTTTTTGTATTATTTTTTCATTTATTTTAAATTTATTTTATCTTTGCCCCGTTCTTGTTCTGGTTGTTTCTCTCTCTCTCTCTCTCTCTCTCTCTCTCTCTCTCTCTCTCTCTCTCTCTCTCTCTCTCTCTCTCTCTCTCTCTCTCTCTCTCTCTCTCTCTCTCTCTTCACCATTTAAACTCATTCCTCAGTGATGACATGGAATAAAGTATTTTACAGTGAGACAATTCTGAGAGGCAAGAAAAAGATGAAACAATAAAGAAGTTATTGTTCACATAGAATACAATAAAACACAGTGAAATGTAATATTTAGGCCAATTCCCTCTTATAGGGATGATACTAAAGCTTTTGCCTGCACGATTAATTTTCTATGAGCACACACAGATGAGCTTTACATTTAAGTTGAATACTGTCTCTTCAGTTTACTGCAGCTCAAACACACAAATCGTTCTCAGAAGGGCACACACTACTGTATATGTTGTGCATTATCTGTATACAGTCAGAAGTTTAAATGGTGCTTTAAACGGTGCTATATGTTACTTTTTCTGTGATTGGATCTGTTAAAACATTATAGAGTGTATGCAAATAAATACAAGTTCGCACAGGAAAGAAGATGTAGTTTTATAGAAATATAATATTAACCTTCAGATTGATTGATGATGAATGTGTAGAGAATAGATGGACAAAAGAGGAAGACAAACAGGTATGTAAGAATGTGAAAATAAAGCAAATTATCTACAGAAAACGACAGGCCATGGCCATTTGCAAAACATAGAGTGAAGGCAGATGAGATTGAGGAGGAGAAAATGCATGACTGGGCATGAATAATATAGACTGCTTTCCACTCGCATCCCTCTTCATCCCACAGCTTCCACTGTAACTTGGGAAACACAAAGACACACAAAATATGCACAGAAGTAGTTATTTGGTTGTCCTGCCATGTACAGACATCATGTTCATATAAAAAAAAGAGAAAGACTTTCTTTACAGCCACACACACACTCACAAGTAAGGGGGACATGTAAGACTTAAATATTTAACAAGACGTCATACATCAGACCAAGAGTCTGGTTTAGATGTACACTGTAAAAAAAATAAAAAAAGACTGTAGCATTAACAGCAAAAACGTGTTAAATTGTAACCTTAAAAAAACTGTCAGTGAAAATACAATGAAGGTTTTTTGTGTTAACAGTTAAATAAAATATAGCTGTAGTTTTTACAGGAACAGTATATTATAAAAAGCTGATTTGCATGTGGAAATTATATATTTGTATTCTTTTGAGAAAATAAAAGTAAATTGAAGTTTAAATAGCAAGGTTCAAGCTTCAAGGTTACTTTATTAGTACTCGTGAGTAGATTTGTTTTGCAGTCAGGGTGAACATTTGATACTGACACTCGACCTATGTACCTCAATTATATGTCTTGTGTGTTGTACAAGACATATAATTCAGGTACATAGGTCAAGTATATGAAAAGTACAAAAAACAGAACAAAACCACAATGTTGTAAAAACAACCCGTTTACCTTTTTTATTTAAAAAGTAATAAAGAAATAAATATTTGACAATTTAAGATTTTAAATATGTAAAATAACAGCTGGCTATGGTTCAATCAGTAGAGCACGTCTTCAAACCAAACCCTTCTATCTTTCTGACCAAGGGTTGGTAGTTCAAATCCTACCTCAGACTATTCACATCCTTGCAGATCATTTAACCCTAATTTCATCGTGGCACATTTGGAAAACACTGTAAGCCTCTAAGGTGCAGTCAATTTACTGTCTATATTTAATGTGTAAAATGTTAAATCTACATGTTCCTCTGTAAATATGTTAATGGTTTGATGTGTTTTATAGCATTATTTTGGCAACCACAGTTTTTTTTTTCCTGTGAAAACAACAGGATTTTAATTTTACAGTGGAAAACAGACTAGAAAAGAAATCATAGAGACCTGAAACATATTGACAACTACTTTTACATCCTATTTTCTGACATATACACATGGATACAACCTACTAACAAATCCAATCAATTACATGATAAGACAAAGCCCATAAATAACCTAAGACATAACACCCAGGGGCATTTGTTTTTATATTTCTGCTATATTGTGGACTTTAAACAGACAGAAAAGAGTTTAAAGATGGTGAAAATGTTAAATTAGGTCAAAGATTTGTTTCTGGAAAATGCACCCATTCTTGGTTATGGTTGGAATTCCTGGGGTACATCTATGGCATAAATGTTTGACATGAATGACACTCAAAAGAGATGAATGTGGGTCTAAAATAGCAAAATTAGGTGACATAGGCCAACTGATGTCATTATGGAAGAAATGGTTGAGGTGGTTGTGACAAAAAATAACAGTGTTGGATTTACACAAAAGAAGTAAGAGTTTATATCCAGTGTCATACCATGTTTACTTTAGGACTAAACACTGTCAGAGCATGATGAGGGCATCGCTGTGATATACTTCTGATTACACTGTGCACTGGGAAATGACTGTTGGTTACCTGAACTATTGAAATATGACATTGTGGTAATGCATTTTCATTTGATGAGGATGTGTAATGAAAATACAAATTAGTTGAAGTGAAGAATGACAAATGAGTATGAAGAATGAGACAAGAGTAAAGGAAGAAAAAGAGCAGAGGATGCTCGACTGGAGGTCTACTGTCATTATGTTCACTGGTGGTTTCATCAGGATCAATAGAACAGTGTGTGTGTGTGTGTGTGTGTGTGTGTGTGTGTGTGTGTGTGTGTGTGTTGCTATCTTAATGGGGACATTGATGTTTACACAGCCACACAGGTCCCCATGAGGATTATAAAAAAATATTATAAAGTATGCAAAAAAAAAAATCTATAATTTTTTTCATTATTAACATCATTTTTCTTTTTTTTAATGTAGAAAATGTTATTGCTTAATTTGTTTTGGTTTTTTTATATTTTTAAATTTTTTTAACAAAAGTTATATTTCTGCATTTAAAAAATATGTTGACTTTTTCCATTTATTTTTTATTCTTATTGTTTTATTTATTTTATTTTTAATTGAAATTTAAATTGTGCTTTTAATGAAATTTCCTTTTTTTAATATAGTTAAAATATTTTTTTTTAATTGTAAATACATTTAATTGTAAACAAATGTATTTATTTATTTTATTTAAAAAGTCATAAATAGGAAATTTTAAAAAAGCATAATTATGAGATTTCAAAAAGTCAAAATTCTCAGAAAAAAAGGCAGAATTGATATAAGAAATTGATAGTTATGGGTTAAAAAGTCACAATTTCTGATTTACAACTGTTTCATCCTGTCACACTAGTCTATTCTGAGAATGCAAGGAGTGTAAAGTACATACATTTATACAAAAATGTAGGGAGTAAAAGTAAAAATTGGTAGAAAAATAAATACTCAAGTAAAGTACAGATACCTAAAAAAATCTACTTAAGTACAGTGAAGGAAGTACTTCTACTTAGTTACTTCCACTTCTGAATTGATAATTTAAAATTTAATTTAAATTTAGACCTCGTGAGGCATGGAAACAAGTATATGTGTGTGTGTGTGTGTGTGTGTGTGTGTGTGTGTGTGAGTAGTTGATGTCCAAACTGAGTAGAGACTGGACACACACACACACACACACACACACACACACACACAGATGGAGGCAGCCAACCAGGCACAATGCATATGGGCAAGCAGCCAGTTGCAACTACATACACTCTGTCCTGCCTGAGCACTTGAACACACACACACACACACACACACACACGGTTCTGCCGGTGTTGGCGTATTGTCCCACCAGAAATGAAGACTGAGGCCAATAGCTGTAAGAGCAGAGGACAGCCTCTGGATAGATTTCCAATACGCGAGCAGAGGCTTAAGCAAGACAGAGTCTGTGATAATCCTCCCTCCTTCTCCTCCTCATGTGCTCCCTTGTCCTCTTTTTATCCCTTTGGCCTTCTCTCTATGTCCCTCATTCTTCTTTTTACATTTCCCTCTTTTCTTTCCATTGGCAGCTTCCATTTGCTCCCTGTTTAGACCTGCTCTTTTACTCTACCCTTGCTTTACTGTTGTCCTCTTTTGTCTCTTTATCGCAGTCTCCTATTCTTACTACACCTTCCATGGTTTCATTCTTTCTCTGTGACTTTTTTAATCTCTCAGATGGTGTTTGACATTAACGACAGCTGTTGTTGAGTCACATCTTTATGTTAAAGCCAGGACACACACATCTTTAATATTGATTCGACTTTAAACACTCATTATATCCGCTGTTACAGTTGCTGTAGCCTCATATCTTCAAACATACACTATTCTATGCTGACTTTGTAAGGAATAATGTAGTACCCTTGCGTGACTATCAGAAAAATATTTCCCTCCGGGGCAGACCCAAAGGCAGAGGGGTGTTGTTCGGCCCGTCGGGTAATACGGTTATTACAGCTTATTACTGCTGCTACTCTAACAGATTGGATAAAATAGCCATTACAACTTAGCAAATATTTACTTTGAAAGTGGCCGAACTACCTGCGGAGTGATATGGTGCCGTGAATCTGAAGTGACAAAACTCGTTGCCATTGGCAGCGGGCGTTAATGGAAAAAAAATCCGCCCGCAGAAGGCTGGGAACTTCAACTTAAAGTGAATGGGAGCTGTTGCAATGTTCAAGAGGGCCGTATAATAAATGTTTGTCATGTACAGCAATTTACTTTGACTTTACTTTTACTTTGCACTTGGAAAAAAATAACAAATAGATAAACAGGTATGAATATAAATGAAATATAACAGTGCAAGGGAGGCCAAAAGCTTATTATGCTTATATAGAGGCATCCCTTCATCAACTTAATTAACACTTCAAATGAACAAAAAATGACTTAGCTAATAAGTAAATTAAACAATATAATAAAAACATAATACAATAATAAATAATTTACCATTACATGGATATGATTTAAATATAGACTTTAAAGAGACATTGTCACTTTGTCTGATACACCCTGAAGTACAGAAGTGACACTGCAACGGAGCACCTTTTTCAATCAAAACCTCTTCATTTGAGGCACTGAAACCTAAGGGTGAGTGAGTTATAAGTATTTAAAGCAAAAGGAATATTCACCCTCTGCCAAGGAAAGTATGTGATCACTTTGTCCACCTCTGTGTCTGTCAGTAGGATGATGCAAAAACTACTGAACCAACATTTATAAAAGTCAGTGGAAGGAAGGGCCTGGGCCAAGGACCATACAGTGTAGATCCATTACACTGACGTTTTTAAACATGTTCTTATGTTTTAAATGTTTATACTGTGAAACTGTGGTTCTAGTATAACAATGAAAAGGGCAAAGCAAACTGGAATTGTCTTTCACTTTGTTTTCTGAACACTGGAGAATCTCAGAGCATACATGATACAGTGGTACCTCTACTTATGAAAGACCCAGCTAACAAATAATCCAACGAAGAAAAAACCTTTATGTCAATTATTCGTCTCTGAATACGAAAGACAATTTGATTTACGAAACGAAAACAAAACCCCGAGACATAAATAGTTTGTACATTACTGTATATACTGTACGTAACTACATAATCTACATCAACATGTCATGTACGTACTGGACGTAACATCCCAGTGGGTATGAGGGAGCTACCCATGATGCATTTCATGACCCTTTGACCCTCATTCATCACAGAGCTCTAACCACTCTAAAGGAGTAAAGGACAGAGCCACCGCTGCCCCCACCCCCCGCGAAACCCCACCACGAGCCCAAAGAAAGTGACTCCCGGCCACCAACAGAAGTGAAACAGGAGACGACAAAAAAAAGGAGGAGGCAGCCATCACTCCACCAGCACGAACAAAAGACATGTCAGCAAAACCCCAAAAACCTGTGGGAAGAAAACCCCCCCGAGAAAATGTCCACGACCCGTGCCATCGCCCATTCTGATGACGCACACGCACCCCAGGAAGACCACAAAAAGCCGTCAGAGGCAATCGTGCCTGGATCTACACCCCACCAAACGTCTATCAACAAACACACTGAAGGTGAAAGTGACAATTAAAACAAGCACAGTGGTATGAAAATGACCTGCATGTCTGGTTCATTTGAATGGTTTAATGTTTAATGTTCAGTCAGTGAAGACACATTTACCCACTGAGAACAATACATTACATCTAAAATATAAATCTACATGTTCTTTTACTTTTCACATTTCATACAAACTTGGTATTTTTAAAATAATTTTTTTTAGTTGTTTGAGGGGTAGTATTTGGGGTCTTAGAACGAATCAGGCCTTTTACATGTAAAATTCGACTGTACTTAGAAAAAAATGCACAGTACAAAAACACTTCTGTAACAAATTAATTTCGTAAGTAGAGGTACCACTGTGTAAGTAAAGAGAGAAGCTGAATCATTAACCTGTAATTAACTCAGGTCGTTTATCACTGTGAGCTAATGGTATTAGTTCTTCAGACAGTTATCTGTATGTACACTTCAATATGTCATTATACCTTACTTTGTTTTGAACCTCACTTTGTCTGTTTATTTTACTTAGTATGTGAATGCTGCTGGAGTTACACAGCAATTTTCCAATTGTGGGATCAATAAAGTACTTCTATTCTATTCTATTCTATTCTATTCTCCTATTGTTTACAAGATTAGTTTTTTTAGTAGTGAATGTAAAGATTCCTACTCTTTCACTTTTTAAATTTGGTTTCAATAAAGAAACTTGTTAAGTATATGATAATCAACAGAGCTGCAGTCAAACTGAAATTTGGCAAAAACAACAACAAAAAAAAGAAAAGTTGTACATGTGTAAGAGATTTTTAGTATCTTAGGAACTTATTTCAGTTGCGTGTGTTTTGGTTGTAGTGTTGCCATTCCTATAATTATGTACGTTATGGTCTGTTTTCTCTTTATACTGTCATTAATTATCTTACAAAGGCTTTATGGATAAAATGTAGACTATTATCAAAGGGATCCTCCCTGTCACAACACCTCAAGCTGTCACTTGACTCAAAAACATTACATGTTATTTTGTCAGCATCATAATTTGCCAGCCTATGCATAACATTGACTGATAATATTGAGTCCATTTATTTTAACAAAAAAGGAGCTGTTCTCTGATAGGAGACATATTTACAACTGGAGTTTGGAATCTCCCACCGGTATTTAGTTCATATTTGCTTTATCTAGTGGTACCGACTTGCTAAAATGTCTTACAATTTAATAACTACAAACTATTGGCATATTAGTGCAGTATTAGATTAAACTAATTTTAGAGTCCCAAAGAGGTAATTCTCTTTAAAATTTACACAAATGTACATTATTTTTAAATTTATATTTCTTTCTTCCTTTCGGTTCTGAACACTTCCTTTCAAAAATCTCTTGTTTGGTGAACTAATGAAGAAGAGAAACTTACTTAAGAATATTTTACATATTTTAGTTGCAATTCACATAATGTCACAAGACTAACAAGTATTCAGAGAATGCCTAATACCACCCCTATTTTGTGCCAATCTCAAGTTTCTATGACAACCTGTTCTTGAATTAGAGCCAATAATGTGATTTTGACCTTTCTGCTAAATGGGACCTTGACCTTTGACTTTTTGCAATATTGATAATTTCTTTATATGTATATATACATTAGTGTGTGTAATATAATATAATATAATACAGTATTGATTAAGTTACAGTGTGATATGTCTATGCTTGACACACACAAACAGTGTTAGACAAGTTAATTTTGCCACATGTCACCTTTGACCTCCAGAGACCTCAAAAACTATTGGTCATAGGTGACAAGACGAATTGTGAGAATTGTATAAATCTTTATCCCACATCGTTTGGTACCAATCTGAAAGTTATGTGACCCTCTATTCTTGAGTTTTAACTGAAAATGTGATTTTGACCTTTTAGTTAATTGTGACTTTGACCTTTGACCTTTACTCAAATGGATTATTGCATCTGATGTGCATTAGCTATATGTATATGTCCATGTAATACCATGGTGATATCTCAAGTATTAATTGAGTTATAGCATGATATGTCTCTGCAGACACACACACACACACACACACACAGATAGACAGATTAAACTATTAAAGATAGTAAAACCTACACAGGTAACTCCACTCACAGAAAAGCCCCATTTGATATGATGTAGGATATGTCAGGTTGCTTTTGAGTGAGTGAGTGAGAGTTCAGTGAAAGAGGATTTACAATCTCTTCACAACTACTGAATTATCAGCTACTAAAGTCAAATTCCTCTGGTAAAGCAGCTCAGTGGAAAAGCATCAGAGGTTCGCAGTTGAACAACTTTAAGAGACAGTCACATTGAGAAAGATCAGACTCATAGAAAACCTCTGGCAAAATCAGCGTTCATTACTGAGAGACTAAAGGTAGTGACATTTTCTGTGAAGAATGGCCTTGAACAATCACAGGCTGTCTCTTTATCTCTTTGTTATCTGTGCACATACATAAACAAACTGAAACGAGTAGACATGCACACACACCTGCTTCTGGAGTGTGAAAACAAATGCTATGTCATTTGGGTGCCTGTTGTTTTAGTGGGTGGGGGTAAAGGGGACCATTGTTGGATCAAAATGGGTCATGTTTAACTGCACTCACAGATGGGTTCTGTCTGTAAGTGTTGATGATCATGGGCAAAAATGTCACAAATACATGAATGAAGGTCATAAAACTTACTTGGACTTTTTTTTTTTTAAACCCAAGTTTCCAGAGGGACAGTTATTTAAAATGCAACATTCATTAAAAAAAAAAGAGTTGAAATTGCATTTAATTAAAGAGGTTATATTTATCTAAACTCACATTTTTTGTCTTTGATTCATTTACTTGTGTAGTTGAACCCTAATAGTTCAAAAAGTTTGAATTTGAAAGCTCCAGGTGCTGCAAAGCTATATTTTTATTCATACTGGTAAAAATTGAGTGGATTTCTATAAACTGTTTTAATTTCTGCTTAATTTATTACATCTAAAATTAGTTACATCATGACATTTACACAAATAAGGTCAAAACTTCTGATGAAAAACATAAGTGTTTGTCAGCAGCAGTGGTTGTCCATACTGAAAATACATCTAAACTACAAGGCAACTACCTAAAATGTTCAGTTGTTGGTTGAACAAGAAGGACACAGCAGCACAGCCAACAACCTGTAGGAGGTGGGATGTGCAGTGGCTCATTTACATTTAAAGGGCCAGCGCTCAAAATGACCTCTATGGTGTCATTACTCAGGGTTGAAGATGGACCTGTGGAGTTGAATTACTGAAGAATTCAGAGCTAAGTATAGCATTTACAGAGAAATGTTTTGAAATGAATAATTCCATTTTAAAAAGCAAACATCATTCCTTTAAAATAACTCACTGTTATGAAGCAAAAAAAATGTCTTGCAAACTGGTCTACCTACACTGTAAACCTGAATAACTTAGCAGAAAGAAAAAAAAAAAATTAAGGCAATCCATTTCCTCAATTATTTTAAGTTGATGAACTTTAAAAATAAAAATTTCCAGAACTTAAAAGTTAGATAGCATGCAACTTAAACCTTCTGATAAAATTCAGCTCAACTCACATATGTGCAGTTAATTTGATTCATAGTTTCCTATTAAGGCAAATCAATTATTTTCAGTTCTTAAGACTTAAAAATTAGTTTTCAAACCACTGGAATAAGTAAATATTCAGACCATTTGCCTGAATAAATGGACTGCACTTATATAGCGGTTTTCCACCTTCATGGTGCTCAAAGCCACATTAGCCTCACATTCACACACTCATGCACCAGTAGGTCTCTATGGTTCTGTCAGTCCTACTGGGAGACTAAGTCAGGGTTCAGTGTCTTTGTCCAAGGACACTTGGACATGTGGGCAGACAGAGCCAGGAAGCGAACCTCTGAGCCTTCAGTCATTGAACGACCCGCTCTATCAACTGAACCACAGCCGCCCCTGAGTAAAATTACTGTTTGTGATTGTAATTATTTTTGGTGTGATAGATATTGGTGGTTATTTGGAGTGATCTGAAACTGTATTTCATCATCTACTACATTAGTTAAGTTTATTTATTTCAATCATCCTTATTTGAAACAATAGAAATAACAGTACAATATAATTTTCAGCATTTAATGACTTAATTCCACTCAGTTGTAACTCATATATTGTTATGTTCACTTATATCAACAATAGTTCCCCTTAATAAAAAAAATGTATTAGTTGGAAGTACTTAAAAAGAAGAACATGTTACAGCAACTGAATACATTTGAGTTAGTAGTACTATTTCTGACACTTTGAGTATTCACAACTGAATATATTTAATTATTCTGAACGTTCAGGTTTACAGTGCATCGTTAAAGGCCCACTGAAAACACTCCCATCAATCTGCTGCCATATTGTAGGTGTTCAGACAAAAATTATCAGGTGTTTTTTTTTTGTCTTCCATTCACCTTGACAGGAATGAGCCCAACCCAGATATTGAGTAACAAATGCATAGTAGATTGATACTTAATTACCCAGCTCTATGTCGAGCACACTGATAAATGGCTTAACTCACTTAACTGTTTGCCTGCCCCTGTGGATTGTAATTAAAACGCATCTGAAAAAATTAAAAACGTATTAGTTTTTCCAGCCTTTGAGAAAGACAGCAAATTTTCCATCTGTATACGATCTGTTGTGATAAAAATGTATTGGAATCTCACTGTCAGCACCAGTAATCATAATCAAAATGTGTCTGTGTTTGTTTTAATTAGTCCTTAAAGTTGATTGTGTGTGTGTGTGTTTCCTTTAATGTCGAGCATCTGTTGTTTTAACACCTGACAGTTACCTTGTGTTAGAGGGGACATATGAACATATCAGTGGTTGTTGCAATACATCTTCTAAGGTGACTTCAGTCAAATCACTGAGCACAGCAAGTCACATCATATGAGCGAGGTGATTTGGCAGGTGGCCAGCACCACAGGGTAACCATAAGAAACCAATTAATATCCCTGACGGAGGTATCATGGCTTTGGCGCAATGCCCATAGGGGAAATCAAGTTGCTGATTACACTGCTCAAAAATGATGCTGTAATGATTAGGTGTTACGTTTGGTTTTGTTTGTGTGTTTCACAATGTTTTCCTGTCCTTAATAGATATATATTGTTTGCTACAAGTGCATAAAAATCTCCTTCATTGACACATGTCCAGTATGTAATAACAATATGTGCAGTATGTGATATCGATTGTGTTCAAATTTCAGACCAGATATAAAGATGGAGACAAAGTGATAATGGAGAGAAATAAAATATGACTGACACAGCTGGTTTTGGGACACAGGAACTGTATCATGTAACACCGTAATATAAACCATCTTCTTTCTCTGTGTCTGTGTAAGCAGAACTTTTCGTCCCTGAATGCCTCAAGGAGAAATTGGTCTTTTTTGTCTCCATATCAGTGGTCAGGGTCAGTGTCCAGAAACCTGTTACAACTGCAGTGACTTAGAAATACTGTAAGAAAATGCAACCTTTAAGAGTGGAAATTTAACTTTTATACTTTTCTGCAAGTTATAGTGTATTCAGGACTTAAGGTGTACCAGTGACAATAAACTTTTTCAGGCATTCGTGCACAGAACAAGACACATTTTCTTCCTCTTACCATGAACTCACTTTTCCAAATTCTTGCACTGTCTTTCATTTGACATTTAGATTTTTTTTTATTTTTTTTTTTTTACAGATGCAACTGTTGCCCATGAAGTTTGTTTTCAGACACATTCCTCTTTTTATTCTTATTTAGACACACCAGTAATCACTTTTGATTAAGTTTAATGGTTACATATTAAGTCTCAGTAATATTTTATATATATAATTATTTATTTTAACTGAATCACATTGAGGTAAATACATATATATATCAACTTCTGTCATAGTACGCAGCATATGAGCAGATGAATATGATCAAAGGTTATGGCCAGCAAAGCAGTTGAAATATGACATAAATTAATAATTGGAAAAAGCACAACCAAACACAGCTGTTTGTGCCACTGTTTGTTTACCAATAACTGTCATGTAGGTGTCGATAGTCCAATGAAGAATGAACTGTCCATGGTGCTGAAAACACCACCCAGGCAGAATCCAACTTTTGGGTAATTTGTTAAAAATTCTACCTGACTAAACTATGATAAATTACACTGATAATTTAAAAAACTACTTAGAAACAATGAAAAACAAAATTGTATCAAGTAATTCTACTCACTCCAGCTGCATCGTAAACCCGAATAAGTTAGCAGAACTCAAGAAATTTAAGGTAAACAATTGCCTCAATTATTTTTAAGTTGATGAAACTTAAAAAATTTAATTTTCTAGAACTTAAAAATTTAGATGCTTATTAAAGTATACTTAAGTTAAAACATTACTTATTCATTTAGTATTCTAAGCTTCTGTCAGTCCTAGTGGGAGACTAAGTCAGGGTTCAGTGTCTTTACCCAAGGACACTTGGACATGTGGACAGACAGAGCCGGGACATGAACCGCTGACCCTTCAGTCATTGGACGACCCGCTCTACCAACTGAACCACAGTTCAGTTCCCTGAATAAAATTACTGTGGTTTGTGAGTGTAATTTTTTTGGGTGTGATAGATTTTGGTGGTTATTTTAGTGCTCTGAAATTACATTTCAGCATTGACTACATCAGTTAAGTTTATTTTTTTCAATCATCCTTATTTGAAACAATAGAAATAACAGTACAATATCATTCTCAACATTTAATGACTTCATTCCACTCAGTTTTACCTCATATATGTTTTATGTTATGTTCACTTATATCCACAATAGTTGCCCTGAATAAAAAAATTTAGTTGGAAGTACTTAAAAAGTAGAAGATGTTACAGCAACTGAATATATATGAGTTAGTAGTACTATTTCTGAAACATTGAGTATTCACAACTTAATATATTTAATTATTCTGAACATTCGGGTTCACAGTGTGATCTGAACTACACTGTTGACCAGAGAGTTGGAATAAAATATCGTTATTTCTTATCAAATGATTGTGACGATATGATTAATTCTTGACAGATAAAGTGTAAGCCAGCATCTAATCATTGAACTCGGTCAAAGGTGCTTATTGGTGTATAAAAATATTAATATAAAGAGGAATGTGTCTGAAAACAAAATCATTCCAAATTCAGAGGTATCTGTAAAAAATTAGGAATGTGAAGTGAAAGGCAGTACAAGCCAATCAACACAAGAACAGAGTCCAACAGCCTTAAAATAGCATTTATCTCCAAATATTTAATGTTTTGCAGTGAAAAGCCACATGTTAAAAAAAAAAAAAAAAGCTGTCAACTGCTCAGATGTGTGGTTGTAAAGAACAGGAGAAGTGATTCTGTTGGTGATGGCATTAGATAAGCTGCCAAATATGAAGCTCACTAACAAGCTGAGTGATTGTAATAGATTAAAATTACATGATGATAATAGTACTGAGGGGAGCAGTTCTTTATTTCCCACACTCTACACACACCTGACCTTCATGATGATGTGATGGCGTTAACTGTGTCTGCCTTCAAAACATGATGGCAGCTTCTGCAGGTAGCATTAAAGACACCCTGTGATGAGTTGCTTTTTTGGAGGAAACTGTTGATAAACGTGGCTCTCTGCGACACAGACACACACACACACACACACACACACGTACACATGCACACTGCCACCCCACTCCCCATCCCCTGTTGCTATGGAACCTGTCGCCAAGGCAGAGAGGTATGTGGTTGTGATGGAAGTGGTGGACGACGACAACGATGATAACGATGATGGTTATGAGGATGATGATAGTGATCAGATACATAAGCCCTCTCTGAATTACAAGGTCCGTAAATGAATGCGTTGCTGGGCTTTGCTCTCTGCAACGTGGGTGGAAGGAGCGACGCGTAATACTGCGCAATGCAAACAGACCCTTTCCTCACCGTAAAACAGACCACAGCCCTGGATTTCGATTCACTCTTTTGCATCTGTTGCCTTAAAAGCAGCAAAAAAAAAAAAAAGAAGAGTCACCACTTTAAAGTTGGGTCGTGTTTTGTGCTAAACATACTGTCCTCTGCTGCTGTCCCAAAAATAGCACATCATCAACCCAATTCTCAGCAGACAAATAAGTCCTGCAGGCCCTAAGACTGCCACCTGTCATCTTTTTTTTGGCGATTTATCTTAAGAAACCCTGCAGATGTTTTAAAAAAAAAAAACTTCAATGAAATCATGACAAATATGCTTATTGATTGAAGCAGAGGAAATGATCGAAAGTGATCAGGAGCGCGTATTTGTGGACGCAGTTCAATTTGCGCTCCTTCCTTGGTGTGCGTCTTTTTCCTCATACATACATAGTACCGAACAAGATATATTTAGGCCTATGCAGTCTACTTTATTCCCACAACGAGAAGCTTTCCAATTTGCACTCATAAGCTCCTGGTGTGATCTTCTGGGAAATGTGAAACATTAATGTTACACGCCCACAACTGCCTGTTGGGTAAATATGACCACTGCCCACCCCATTATACCACCGATGGACAGGCCTGACAAATCCACAAGTGTGGACTAAACCCAGCTACAAAACACACACACACACACACACATAATCATAATTAAAAAAATACAGAAAGGCCTCGTGCATGTGTCCACAGCTACCTGCAGCCTTGTTGTGGGATAAGTTCACTTGCTGCGCGAACTGCACTTAGTAACAAAAAAGATCAAATAAACAAAGTGTGCACAGAAGGGAAGGGAGAAAGTGAAGAAGGGAGAGCTGCATGTGTCCATCTGTTGAAAACGATGGGAGCTGACACCCCTTTTCTCTTTCCCCCTTCACCACCCCACTGCTCCCCCTACACCACCTCCTCTTCTTCCTCTTCCTCCTCTTCTCCCCCCCCCCCCCCCCCCCCCCCCATCCCATCCCCATTTCGAGATGATCATTCTTCCCTCACTCCCTCCCTCGGTCTCCCTCTCCTTCCCTCTCTCCCTCCTTCTTCTCCCATGCACAGTTACAAGATGTTTTCCAGTTATAAATAAAATGACACCACATACCTTGATGGTTCTCAAGGGTGTCCTCCGGGATGTACATGTTTTTGCTTTCATTTACCATAAATGTAGTCCGGCGTTATCCCTATAGGTGAATGTAAGAGAGAGAGAGAGAGAGAGAGAGATGGGGGGAGCTAGAGAGGAGGGAAGCAAGAGGGGAAAAAGCCCCCCCAAAAAATAAAAAACAAAAATTAAAAAAGGGGGGGGTGAACAACTGTCTGGCACGGACAGTTTTTTTTTTTTTTTTGGTATTCCGTTGTTTTATTTTTGGGGAGGGTTTCTTCGGATGGAGTGAATATTACCTAATCCCCATGATGGAGGTGAAGGCGAGAAAAAAGAGGGAGCTTTTGGCGGAACCGGTTGGGAAAACGCACCGGTGCATCCCTCGGTACATCCGGGCCCTAGGCGAGAAACATGAGACCAGCACCGCGTTCAATTCAATTCACACCTCGCTCTCGCTCACTCTTTCGCCCCTCTCCTTGAATTCTCAAAAAATAAGGTTTCAAAAGGTTAGAAAGCACGGGCGCTGTCAGTGATGGTCGCAATGGAAGTGCGCAAAAGACGCATTCGTGCGCATCTTCAGCAGCGTGTCAAAATATGAGAGGGTGAAGAAGAGGAGGTGGAGGTAGTGGAGGAGGAGGAGGAGGAGGAGGAGAAGGAGGAAGAGGAGAGGAGAAAATTTAGAAAATGAGAAGAGTGTAAATATTCCATCACGGGTAGCACAGGGTTAAATCTCCCAATAGGTTGTCGGTTATTCCACGTATCTAAGTCCCCCCAAAAAACAGAAGCCAGGCCGTCCTGTCTCATCCGGAGACGGGTCTCTCTGTCCTGATCCAGTCCATGATCCGGCGGTCTGTATGTCAGTCCGTATGCCTGTCTCTCTGTCTGCCTGCCTGCCTGTCTGTCTGTCTGCCTGTGTCTCACTAAACGGGAGTTGGAGCTCTCTCTTCTCTCTGCCTCTGCTGGCCCTGCAGCTCAGCTCTGCAGTGATACTGAGAGAGAGAGAGAGAGAGAGAGAGAGAGAGAGAGAGAGAGAGGTAGCCCCCCTCCCTGTACATGTAGACGCTTTGACTGTTTCCAGATGTGTGTGTGTGTGTGTGTGTGTGTGTGTGTGTGTGTGTGTGTGTGTGTGTGTGTGTGTGTGTGTGTTTGCCAGAAAGAAATAAGGAAGGAGGGAGACTGTATAGGCAACACTGGAGAAACGGCGGCTGGCGTCCAGATGATGATGATGATGAGGATGATAATGTTGATTAGAAGTGTGTGTGTGTGTGTGTGTGTGTGTGTGTATGTGTGTGTGTGTGTGTGATCGAAAGAGGGAGAAGAGGTTTATGAAGACTAAAAGGGAGCAGCAGCAGCAGGCATGAGGGAGAAAAAGAGCAAGAAGAATGGAAATGAGATGAAAATACAAGGAAGGGAAATGACAAAGTGTCCTCCTGTGTGTGATACTGAAGATGTAAGAGGACTAAAGCAGATGAAGGAGGATAATGATCCATGGCGGTCTCGAGCCTGCATAGACTCCGATATCCGCTGGATGCAGGAGGAAACAGAGATTAAAGATGTCATACTCACATCTGATTTGCCCACAGTCCCCCTACTGCAACACATCTGGACTGCTTCAGTCCCATTCTTTTCTTTGGCCCAGGCTGTGTTTACACACACAGTAAAGATCTGGTTTTTCTGCTCTTTTATGACTCAAGCTCTGATCTTTTCATGACTCTCTTAAACAGGGCAAAACCACAAAGAAGCTGATTTTCAGATCTTTGGATGCAGTGTAAATACAAACTCAAGTCTCATGAAGGCTTATGGAGGTCAATGTTCAAAGACTGAATGTCAACCTTTTCATCTGGAGGGCAATAAAATGATTTTGGAAATTCAATTATGTTTTTTTCCCCCTCCTTTGCCCTCAGGACAATGAAATATGTTTCAACATCATTCTCCATGACCAGGAACAAATTTGTCCTAGCCCCTAAAGTACACAAAGTCATTTTCTGGAGACATAGGCCTATTTTCTTAGGTAACATAACAATAAAATGAAGCTCATTTGGGAGTAAAATGTCAAACAAAGTCAACAACCTCAGCTCTTAACTAAATAGCTGTGGACCACGTTGTGATGACATTGAGTCAGCTTGGCTCTGCAGCTCCTACTGAGGTTTTTGGAAAGAACTGCTTGCACAAATAACATGTCAGTTCTTAAATTGAGCTGTTTTTTTTTTTTAAACTGCTCCAACGGGCATCGAGATATAAAAGATATAAAAGTGGAGGTTTTTTTTTTCTTCCCATCGTCTCAGGTTTCAAAAAGAGTTTCAACCTGAATCCTGCTTTTTCATGTGTACACTTACCTATTCTTTCTTCTACTTAAAGTGGTATATCAAAGCTTCCATTGTGTCTAACACACTGAAAAAGGTAAGGGAATCATTTGGTTTGCTAATAAATTGGGATATGTCAGAAGCACTGAGCAGCATTTTCAGATTCTAATTACAGTGCCGGCCATCCTATATAATTGTCTTTGGCACTGAGGATGAACTTAACAATGTGCAGGCTTTGTGTCAATCTTACTGCAGGCTATAATCTGGAGGTGAATCTGATGACTCAACCCAGCCTGTATTCATTTGTTCTGTACCAAAGTAACCACCCACCATCCTGCAATAGAATAAAGCTTTTTGTCACCATTTATAACTGCAGAAATAGTAAAGAAAGGAAGACAGCTGATAAATGACTCTGTTGGTGACATTTGACAGATATATTGTTTTCTCCTGAATGATATACTGTATATATATATATATATATATATATATATATATATATATATATATATATATATATATATATATATATATGGGCCATTCTACTGAACTGATTCAAATTCAAAGTTGGAAAGTTTATGAAATTGTCATTCTATTTTGGAAAAAACTTTGACCACATCCATGTTGCACCGCATCTAAAAAAAAAAACCCCACATATTTAGTAAAACTACAGTAATTTTTTTAATGTTTTTTAAATTTTCATATGGGATTGAAATACATTTCAATAGCATACATGTAAATAGGCATGGCGGTGCAGTAGTTAGCACACATGCCTAACATACAGAAGGATCCTGGTTTGAATCCCAGACCTTTCTGTGTGGAGTTTACATGTTCTCCTCGTGTCTGTGTGGGTTTTCTCCAGGTACTCCAGTTTCCTCCCACCATCCAAACACATGCACTGATAGGTTAATTGGTTAATCTAAATTGTCCATCGGTGTGAATGTGAGAGTGATTGTTTGTCTATATATGTTCAGCCCTGAGATGAACTGAAGACTCATACAGGGTGTACCCCGCCTTCACCCATTGTAGCTGAATTAGGCCCCAGTGACGCCTGTGAGGATAAAGTGGGTTCAGATGATGGGACGAGACATTGAAATACATTTCTTTTCCTTCATTTCCTCCTTCTGATTGTCCTCTTGACCCTGTTGGATAATTCCAACTGAAGTTTAAAGTTTTATATACGTATATGAATCTATGTATTTAGAGTGAAAATAAGAGTTGAGTTGAAACAGTTTTTGTTTTTGTTTTTTTACACATGTAGATTATGTAGATGTTTAGGACAAGTGGAATAATAACAATAGGTTTGTAGATGATCAATGCTGAGGCTATAGTGATACAGATGGATGGAGATATTCATACAGTCAGATTCTCCTATTCACTTTCTTTCCAGATTAGCTTCTGTTTGGTTACATTAGCAAGTGCTTGAATGGAAGGATCATCAGAAGGAGGAAAGGGCTGAGAGAAGGATGAAGGCATGGAGGGCAGGTCGTGGGAACAGACACTAACACCCAAGGGACACACACACACACACACACACACACACGCACAAACAAACAAAAATGTCCTCTGTAGTCCAGCCTACACATGGAATATCAAAACTATTTCTGACTGTACTATATTTGCAGTTCTCGACCCCCGTATGTGTGAGTGTGTGTGTGGGTCTAAATCTCTGGGAATGTCTTCACAGACACAAACTCTAACACTGGTATCTCATGTGGGAAACCAGCGATGTGCTGGACAGTCAAAGAGAACACCCCTCATGACAGAGGAACCTACTGATGGAGCTTCCAACTACCACCTAAATCCCTTTTTACTGCATTGCAACACTTTTAAAATATTAACCATAAAATTAAATTTTTTTCTATCTATCTGACCGATGACTTCAACTGATTTATTATTTTTTTCTTTCATGATTCTGTTCCTTTATCAACAGTAACTATTCAAGCTTTTGATGACAATAAAGTGGGTACAATTAGATACAGATTGTACATAAATGCTGTGTAAAACTTATGATCACACATTAAATATAGCAGCATTTTGAGTAAGACAAGTTTTGTTTTTGCAACATTTTCTGCCTTTTTGCCCCACATGGGTTACTCTAAAGAACAATTACAGCAAAGGTTTTTGGGTACTCTAAAGAGCAATTATAAGTAGTGTCTACACTGTAGATTTTGCAGTGTTAATTTGGAGACAATGGGACCAAATACACTCTATAAGGAGTTAAATAAACTCTCTAAGTGTTGATTTAACACTGCAAAATTTACTGTGTAGGTTTCAACAGACTTGACTGATACAAAAATCACATCATTCCAAAAACATTTGGCCATGAATACATTGTTCTTTTGCATTTTTTTCTGAAAGGGTCCCACAGCAGTTCTAAATAAATGGTGCTGGTGAATACCAAAAAAATGTTCATGTTTCTGCAAGGGTTAATACAGCAATATGCTCTTTAACTGAAATTATATCTCTAATGCTAAAATAGCATTATATTGTTAAACATGCTGTTTTTTTTAAACTTACTCTAATACCAAAACAGTTGAAAAAAATAATAAAGCATATAGGTATTTCTTGATTAATAAGTAAAATTATAGTTAGCTGCTTAGTTGGATTCTGATCTATCACAGAACCCCAGTAAACTCATATTTTCGATTAAAAAGCTGAATTTAGTGCGAAATTGATGATCTTGGTGCTTACAAAAATTCAGAGGGTGGACTAAGCTAAACAAATAAATCTTAATATCCTCAACTTGAACTGCCCAAAACTGTGAGTTCAATACTTGTAGCACCAGGGTCTTCACTTCCTCATTCCTGTGGAAACTGGTAATACATGAAGAGCTCACTGAAAATGAAAGAGCCCAGGTTAAAGCACTTAATGATACTGGATGGTCTCTGAGACCAATTGGAAAAAGTGGCCCAATGAAGTTAGTTAAGTAGTGCACTTATCCTCACTCTGGATAGGGACTGGTTTGTATCTACGTACAGTATGAAAGACCCAAACAGCAATTTGATTCTCTCACAAACTTACTTTTTTCTGAAAGTACAAACACAGTGTTTCTGCTGCATCTGTTGTCAACTGGATTGTTTTATGTCTTCATTATTTTTTGTGGCTCCAGTGAGGGTACAAATGAGTAATAAAATGTCACCAAGGATACTGATTTTATGTCAAAATCTTAACAGCCTTACCTCCATGGATGTATAATCCCTGTGGAGAGGAGACAGCTGAAATGATGCAATCACCTGTAAATATAGATTTTCTTAATTTCTCATTACTTATGCTAATTGAATCCACCCCAGTTAACTTTACATCTATATCAGAAATATGAGAAAACAAAAGAGATGGAGCAGTGTGTGCATTATTCTGAGATTATATAGTTATGTATAGGCTGTTATTTGGAGCAGTTTTGTCTTTTGAGTATACTTTCAAAATCTCCGTCTATAGTCTATGCCAGGGGTGCCCAATCCTGGTCCTTGAGAGCTACTATCCTGCATGTTTTAGATGTTTCTTTCTTCCAACACACCCGATGGTCATTATTGGGCTTCTGCAGAGCTTGATGAGAGGTTTATCATTGGAATTAGGTGTGGTGGAAGGAGGATACATCTAAAACATGCAGGATAGTAGCTCTCGGGGACCAGGATTGGGCACCCCTGGTCTATGCAATCATATACAGGCCTCCCCAGCAGTGCCAAAGTTTTATTGATGAGTTTGACTGTTGCATCATTACAGGTGATCTGAACTTGTGGTTAATGTGTGTGACAGAAATGCTAAATAACTATTTTCTGTCCTTGAAACCTTTGGTTTAATTCAGCATGTGAGTGAACCCACCCACAGGAGAGGGGACACTCTGGACCTGCTCATTATCAAGACGGTAAATATTTCAACTGTCATTGTAGTTGAGGCTACTTTATCCGAACATTTCCATGTCTTCTTTGAACTGTCAGTAATTCTCAAATCAATGGCTGAACCTGCACTTGTTCAGAGAAGACACATTAATGACAGGTGCTTATGGAGATGGCTATGTTTGAAAGTGTTTCATGTTTTAATGCTGATGGTCTCTTGAACTTATATTTTTCTTGTGGTTCTGGATACCATTGCTCTTGTTAAGCTTAAAATGGTTAGAAATAGGTAGAAAGTTCCACAGAGAAAGGATGACTCGGTCAGAGCACAGAAGAAGGAATGTCAGAAGGCCAAAAGGAAATAGTGTAAGTCTAAGCTTCAGTTCCATTATGTGGTTGAATTGTTGTGTGTGCTCAAACAGATTTTGCATAGAACAAGGGAAAGGTATTTTTCAGAAATGATTGCAAAGTCCAGTAATAACTCTCACTGCCCCCCCCCCCCCCCCCCCACCCTCCATCGTCATCAGAATTACTTTTCACATCTAAGTGCAATGAGTTTGCAATATTCTTTAATGACAAGATTCAGGGCATTTAACATTCAATAAATCCCACAACACAAACACTGCAGTCTTCCACTTAAAGCTGATACATTTCACACCTGTCACTAATGAAACAGTCCTAGAGACTGTCTCCAGATTAAGTTCAACCACAACGCTTGACGAGTTGTCCACTAGATTTCTAAAACCTGTGTTGAGCAGTTTGTTTCCACAGTTCACTCATTTAGTAACATTTCACTACCATCTGGAAGATTGCTCAGGGCCTTGAAAACTGTTGTCATTAGGCCCCTTCTAAAAAACAATAGTCTTCATGCTACAGCAGTGAACAAATATTAGCCAGTTTCAAACCTGCCGTTTTTAGGTAAAATCCTTAAGAGAGTTGTTTACCAACAGCTCTCTGATTTTCTTCTACTGAACAACTGATTTACAATCAGGTTTTAAACTCCATCACAGCACTGAGACTGCTCTGATCTGAGACTGATGGATCTGATAAACAACGTCCATTTGAACACTGATGCAGGTCAAGTCTCAGTCTTAGTCCTGCTGGATCTGAGTGCTGCCTTTGACACAGTCAATCATGTGATCTTGTTACAGATGTTAAATAGTAAAATGGTAAATGGTCTGCACTTATATAGCGCTTTTCCACCTTCATGGTGCTCAAAGCATTTTACATTAGTTTCACATTCACACACACACACTCATACACCAGTAGGTTTCTAAGATCAAAGGTCAGTCCTACTGGGGGCCTAAGTCAGGGTTCAGTGTCTTACCCAAGGACACTTCGACGTGTGGACAGCCAGAGCCGGGACGTGAACTGCCAACCTCTCGGTCATTGGGCGACCCAATGGTCTATTAGAGGTTTGTGTAGACATCACTGGTCCTGGCCTGAAATGATTCACATTCTATCTTGGGGACAGGAAATATTTTGTTCTGAAACTGTGTGTCGGATCAAATAGCAGTGACCTGTGGGGTCCCCCAGGGGTCCATCCTGGGACCACTCTTGTTCAATCTTAAAATGTTGCCTCCGGGTCAGTTAATACATAGTAATAACATATCCTAACATAACTATGCTGATGAAACTCACCTGTACATCTCACTGGCAGTAGGTGAACATGGGCCCCTGGACTCACTCTGTCACTGTGTGGATGCAAAACAACTTTCTACAACTAAACTCAGACAACACTGAAGTCATTGTCTTTGTGTCACAAAAACCCAGAGAAAGTCTTATCATTCACTTTGAATCTCTTACTTTAAAAGCTGAAAATCAGGTTAGAAATCTAGGACTCAGACCTAAACTTTAACAGCCACCTAAAAAAATAACATCATCAGCCTTTTACCAACTCAAAAACATAGTCAGAATAAATGGTTTACTGTCTAAACCAGACTTAGAAAGGCATTTATGCATTTATCTTTAGCAGGTTAGATTACTGTAGCGACCTAATGACTGAACTCTCTAAACGAGCTGTAAGACAGCTGCAGTACATCCAGAACACTGCTGCTTCGGTCCTCACTAGAACCAGGAAGTACCACCATATTAGTCTTATATTCAGCTCTCTGCACTGGCTTCCTGTCACTTCGAGAATAGACTTTAAAACAGCTCTGCTTGTCCATAAGTCTGTCCATTGTTGAGCACCAAAGTCCATCTGAGACATGTTGGTCCCGTATGAACCATCTCAGACCCTGACAACCTCAGGGACAGGCTTTCTGCTGGTGCCCAGAGTCTGGACTAAATTGGGTGAAGCTGTGTTTCAGTTCCATGCAGTTATACTGTGGAACAATCTTCCTGATGTCATCAGATGGCTTTATTTTAAATGGCTGATATTTATGTTTTATTGATTGTGTTTTAACTGTAATTGTGTGTTTTAACTTGTTTCCTTTTATATTTTTTGTTAAGCACTGTGAATTTCCCTGTGTATTAATTGTGCTACACAAATAAAGCTTGCTTGCTAATTATAAGCTCCTCTACTTGTGTGCACACATTGGATTATAATTAGATTTTTTTAAAGTCTAAGGTGTTAAAAAAATAATTATCTAGAGAGTGAATTGAATGTTTTCCATCTTTTGTTTTTTTTAAATTCATCAAATGATGAACCAACGTGGATCAAAATCTGACTCCTTTTTACGTTAATGTTCCTGCACAGGGGGACAGTCCTCTTTTCCCTTGACAATACTTAGCCATTCTCATAAATCTCAGCAAAAGCCCTTTGGTTCTCCCATTATCCAACCTGTCTTTGAGCCAATCGCAACAATCTGACTATCCCTACCAATCAGAGCTGTGTGTTCAGTCTTTATTGAATGTCTATTGACATTATTGGCCTGCAGATGGATAACTCATTAGTCTCATCATTGACAAACACACACACTCTGACAAAGAGACAAATAACACCCTTACAACTAGATATGTAGTATCCAGCAAAAAAAAAAAAACACTACCATACTGACAGTAATAGACATTTGTCCTCTGGCAAGTAAGCTCATACTGCATTCCAAAGCAGTTATTATTATGTTTATGAAGAGGTCAATGTGTCACAGGCTGACCTGGAGAAGCTTCATTCATATTTAAGAGGAGAAGGTGTGGACATCAGCAGCACTTTACTGTTCAAGAACTTAAAGGAGAGTCTTTCATCCACTGATTATCCTAAGGGAGAAGTTGGAAATATTTTGCTTTTTTCAAGGACAAACCGATGTGGCTTATGATGAAGGGACATTATCCAAAAAACATGAGAACATATGTTTATGATTCAGATATTTCTTTATTTCTTTATTACTTTTAATGAATTTGTTTCTGGAAGTGGCCTAAACTTATATGTATCTGACCATTTTTAGATGATCACCTGTATTTGAGGGAAGGGGTCGACATTTATTTTAAAGCTAATCTATAATTACAGAAGCATTATATTTATGTTGTAAAATACAAAATAAATTTCAACTTCAACTGGGTGTGAACCACAGAGCATGAGACTCATAAAAGATGGTTAAAAAAAGATTGAGAAATCATACAAATAAGCCTTCATAAATATCTATAGATTGTTATGAGGCACCAGAGCAGGAAATGCAAAACTGGATATAAAGTCTCTCTGTCGGGTGACCAAATAGATATGGTGTGATATGGAAAAGAGAAGTATGGATTTCAAGAACTTACAGTTCGAACAGTTCTTGTATCCGTTTCTGTTTTGTCCTTGAGTATTAAGTTCCATAACAGGAAGGATGTGTCTTATTTTTAAACTCTTGAGCTTGCAAATTTTATCCTGTGGAAAATGTAAAAGACCTAAATGATGCAGCCTATGCTTCATAGTCTAACTACCCATTTATATTCTTTTCATCCAGATTCAGACAAATCTATTTGGGAAATATTCAAAAACACACATTTAAGATCAAATAGTTTTTGGAGTAGGTGGATAGAACAGGGAGTAGATGGATAAAGAAAAGGTGAGTGCGCCTTTTCCATCCCTTTAATGCCTCCTAGTGTCTTTGAGAGGGACTGCACGTGAAGAGACAGAGCCTTCTATGAATCAATGTCAGAGCTGATCAATACTCCAAAACTCAGATTGCAGTTATTAGTATTCTTGAATCTATAACATTATATCTTCATCAACAGAAACAGCAGTTTGTCTTGTAATGAGAAGTGATGACTGGGTATTTTACAAGGTATGTTATAGTTTATACTTTCACTCTAAAAAGGACAAGAACAAACAGTACCAGGGAAGAGATGAAGAATTAGCTCATGTTTTCTTTGTATTTAGTTGTAACTGTAAAAACTTGCAATAGTTTAAATTTTTTTTGGAAAACTATGAACTCCTTAAGTTGTTAGCATCTGTGCCTCACAAGAAGAAGGACCCTGGTTCGAATCCCACACCAGACCTTTCTGTGTGGAGTTTGCATGTTCTCCCTGTGTCTGTGTGGGTTTTCTCCAGGTACTCCAGTTTCCTCCCACCATCCAAACACATGCACTGATAGGTTAATTGGTTAATCTAAAAAAAATTACCAATAGGTGTGAATGTGAGAGTGATTGTTGGTCTATATATCCTCAGCCCTATAAAGGACTGGCGACTCATACAGGATGTACCCCGCTTTCACCCATTGTAGCTGGATTAGGCCCCCAGTGACCCCTGCGACCCTAGTGAGGATAAAGCTGCTTCAGATGATGAGATGAGATGATAAAATTATGTGTATAACATTCATGTTTTTATTTAATTAGCATGATAGCAAATGAAAGCATAAATAATAATGAATACAGTAAATTAAACATTTGCTGTATGATGTCAACAAATTGTTATAGTAAAACTCTGAATATTTAGTAATTAATGTTATTTCACAAAAACAGAAACATATGAATAATATTTAAGTTACACAATGTGTAAAATGTCTACCACAAGCGAGAGATATATTTATTATAACATTATCAAGTGAAATAATGTGTTCTTCACTAAACCATATTTTCTGCTCAATGAAAGATTTTTCAAACTTATAAAATTAGTTGACTTAGTTGAATTTTATACAGTGCAAATTTCATTCAAAGCCACTAAAAATATACTTCCAGTGAATCTCCAAAAGCTTTTTGCAGTAAGAGAAGGGGGATATCATTTGAGGGGGTGTGGTAAGTTTAAGATTCAAGCAGCAAGAACCACTAGAAAGACCTTGTGTGTTTCTGTGTGTGGGGTTAAACTTTGGAACCAGCTGGGACCGAAGCTCAAACAATGTCCAAATATTCATCTCTTCAAATCAACATTCAAAAATATGGTGCTGTCACGATACACGGAGGAGGACAAAGATCATGTGTTTAATCGCTAAATGGTGTTGTCAATTATTGTAAATGTTAGGATATGTAAGCTAATATATGGATTATTATATGTCATAATATATAATGCAGTTATGGTTTCATTAATAAGAATCATTTATTATAATTGTATAAAAATGTAATACTTAAATAACAAGTGTATATAGTGGTACATTATTATAACATATTATTATTATTATAAGACATTATATATTATTATTATAAGATATATTATAAGATATTCTAAGATATATGTGTACATGTATGTATATATGTATATATGTATGAATGTGTGTTTACATATGTATGGACTTGGAAGATTGTTATTGTAATTAATTTCTAGGGAAAAGGGATGGGAGTTCATAAGCTATGCATCTTCTCACTCCTTTTCGAATATGTTTTATGTGTAGCATTTTTGTATTTGTATTTGTTTTTGGCCAAATTTGTTTCGGCTGTATTTTTATTTCTTTATTTTGTTTACTTCTTTATTTTTTTTTACATTCATATTCGAAATAAATCTATTAAAAAAAAAAGAAAAAGATAAATGTGAGTAGTTTAAAACAATATGTACTTTAAAAGTATAACTGAACAATGATAAGTATTGTTTGAGAATTGATAAATTTACATTCATTAGTTAATTGTTAAAAGGGTTAAACCATAATGAGCCAGTGCAGCTCGAAAATGTATTTTTTTATATTACATTTTTTCTTAAGAGAATAATTTCACTTTATTATGGCTTAGTCCTCTATATTTTGTATCTTTTTCAGTGAACATCAGGTATTTTCCAATTGATTATCGTATTAATTTATTGAGATGTTCATTAAAGGCGAGATTAAAGTTGAGGGTTATTATATTGCAAACAGAGAAAACTGAAGAAAAACTTACTTCTGCAAAATCTCTCATTAAGTGAACTCAATGTCAGTGTCTCCATCCATCGTCACTGATCCAACTCCAAGGGTTTTACTGGTGAATCAAGATGATGGCGTTTCTATGGTAACTATGGAGCCTCTGAACATCTACATGAGATATATCTGATGACCATGAAAAGACGAATAACTGTATTTTGCACCAATTGTTGGGATGTAATGATAGGATTAGTGGTTCAGAAGTTATTAATTATTTTAGATTAAGTAGATGGATTTGGTTGTCGGTATTTGCTTGGGTCTTTATAGATTAAACCGACCAGTATATATTAAAAGTACAAATGCGATGCAAATGCGATGCAACTTTAATCTCAAATCTATCATGTGTCCAATTGTATTTATTTATTTATTTGTATTATTTTTTATTTAATTACTGCTAAATCAGTCAAAGAACTATCATACTGTTCGATTACTCTGAGGTGATTAATAAGGCTGATGATGAGCTCCTCTTGCTCCATTGCTCAGGTCTGGTTGTTTACACTCTCTCTAGTTAAACATGGCCGTTGACAAACTCACCCAGGACAGTTAGAGCGCGATAACTTTTATAGATTCAACTTTTAACCGTCTTATGTGTAAAGACGAGCTAACGTAAAGTAATCGATGATAGTGTTTATTTTTTTCTGTTGGAGATTTATTTATTTTAGCTTTGCTGTGAGTAGTTAGCCGTTGAAGCTAGGTAGCGAGCTAACTTCTCCATAGGGAACAATGACAGCGACTTCAGCGGGTAGCAGCAGCTGCTTGGCTGCTAAAGGACTGGACATAAGTCTGGCTGCTCTCCAACGACAAGACCCATACATCAATAACATTATGGACGTAGCCAGTCAAGTGGCCCTGTACACTTACAACAACAGGGCAAATGAGTGGGTAAGACTGAACTTGGGTTAATATCAGATGCTAACGTAGCTTAGCTTTGTCGTACTCTGCGAGGCGCGCTTTGTCAGTGATTTAGCATGTCTGAAGTTACAGCACAGATTTGACAGCTGCATTTTACGGTTGCGATTGTAAATGTATTTTTAAAAAGTGTCATTTTATTTCGGTACTCTGAATATCTGGAATACTGTGCCGCAAGAAAATAAGTTTAGGAGATTAATATTTCTCCCTAATCTAATAATACGACGTGTGATGAAAATGAGAACATATTTGTACTATATTTATTTTACATATAGCTGGCATTATTTTATTAAAAATCGTTGTACAGTGTATAATGACAAATAAAGTACTTCACTTCACCATAATTAGCGATTAATTTTTTGTTCATTTTTTGTTCTTTAGGAAAAGACAGAGGTGGAAGGCACGCTTTTTATCTACACAAGGTAAAGATAATCTTGCAGAAGGCATTGCACAGTAAAATACCAGTGGAAAGTACTGCACTTTTCAGGGTCAACTTCTTATAGATAACCTCACATTACTGCCTGTTTACAACATATTATGATTTCATCATTTTTTCAATCAGTGAGGCAAAATACACAATTCTGCACACTAGTAAAATGAACATTGTACCTTTGCAGATGAATGATATTTGAGCAGACACAAAACACGTTTACCGTGTATAATTCAAATGTTCTTTAGTGTGGTTAATATTTTGCTTTTTACTCAAGTAATGCAATAAGAGACTGCACTTTGTGAGGGTGCTCAGGAAGAACAACATAACACAGAGGCTGCTGGTGTCCTTCAGAGCATTTTAACATGCTGTATGTGTGTGTGGCTCACCAGCAGCCCAGAGGAAGGTGCCCCAGAGGATTATCAACACAGCACAGAAAACCATTGGTTGCCCCCTCCCCTCACTGGACAACCTTCACGATGCTCTTTGCCCTTTTGGCACAGTGAGCATTGTGAAGGACACCTCTCATCCTGGACACGCCATAATCCAACTGATGCCATCAGGCAAAAGATACCGGACAATCAGAATAAGAACAAACAGATTCAAAAACAATTTTTATCTAATAGCAATAACCACCCACAATGCCATAAAAAGACACACAACATACACACAGTAATGGGGCTTGTATAATATCAGAAGTATAGAATGAATCACTGTGGGTGTTTTTTTTGTATTTTTTGTTTTTTATATTTGTTTTTACTGTGCGTTGACTATGTGTCACTTTTTACATTTTGTTGTACATGCTGAATGTTACAATGAAGTAAAATCTAAGTCTATGATATTTACAACTAAGGCTTTTCTGCCATCTGATAGGACAAATATCTTACATGAACCCCTGTCCTGTGTCCTCTGTGTGTTGTAGGCTGGCATCTCCCAGACATGGTTTTACCATTATGAACCGGCTCAGTATGGAGAACCTGACTGAACCAATCACCAAAGATTTAGATTTCCAACTCCAGGACCCTTTCCTGCTGTACCGCAATGCACGATGTAAGGAGTCTACCAGATGGAATTATGTGCAAATAATAAACTATGTTTTACTAATGACAACATGTTTATTTCAGAACTACTTAATTATAATCAATTACTCATTCACACTGTGAATTCATTTAGAAAAAAAGAAGTTGTTTTGTTTATGGGAGATATGAGATTGTTGTTCAGTGTAGGGCGAGTGCAAAAATATTTGCAGTATATAACAGCAGATCAAATTAATCATTGGTACCTCACCTTAATGTGGATGTTTGAAGGCATATATAATAATACTTTGGCATAGGAAAAAGCTGGTTACCTATAGCATTCATCAACCCTTATTTCTGAAAACACTTTTGCATTTCTGAAATGAACTGCCTTTCACTTCATTAAACATCCAGTAATGATTGAACATCCAACATAATGTAATAAACATCTAGATGTTTAAATGTGATCCGGTGAAAATCAAATTTAAAGCAATTCATCCAAAACAATTTAACTGAATGTCAGTAGGAGTGATAATTACCTTCTGAGTAATTACCTCAATATCAATCACTATTAATGCTAACTTCTGACAATAACAAATTCTGCATTTTTTAAAATGTATTTTTATCTGCATCATGCGTTTGTACTTTTTGGCCAAAATTAGAAGTAAATCTATATACACTGTATTTCCTAATAATACTTCACCACAGAACTAACGTGAGTTGAATCATACACAGCAATACAATTATCAGATACGAGTCTTACATTGTTTGCCAGGGTGAACCAGTAGTGCCATATAAGGAGCAGTGGTGTTTGTTGTCCACTGTATCATGCTGACACCCTATGAAACCCATATCTGGTTCTCTCTCACACACACACACACAGCCTATGGGACAAGAGTTTGACAGCACTACAAAACCAGACAGCAGAGATTAGATACACCACAACAATCAGTGATAATATAAATACACACAGTCGCTCACAAACTGCTGACACACAAATACCCCTCTCTTTGCTGTGGCCTCACTCTCTCCATCAGGCTCAGTAAAAAGCAGGTGGAATCCTGTGTTTTGATACTGGCAGACTTCTCACACCTGCTTTGAAGCTCTGACTAGTACTTCATTTGTCTTTTTCACATTCGTACAACATTGTCATTAGAAAAGATCCTGTAAAACCTTTATCACTGGCCTCTTTAATGCCTTTGTACATAATTTTTCACCTGGGAGAAAATGCTTGTGTCAGTATCATAATAGGGAACAAATGGGGGTAAAAGTGCAAGTAAATAGTTAAGTCACTTGCACTGTTAAGGAAAGGTTTTCAAAAAACATTACATCTGTAATCACTGCTCATGTTATAACTACCCTCTGATAAAAAGAAAATGTTGGCAGGGTTCATAACTTGAAGAACGCACTGCTTTGAGTCTAAACCGAATGGTGAGTGGTGCTGACTGATTGAACTGATTGAAAATGCCCATATAAAGGGAGAAGTATGTGTTAAGGTTTCCCCTTTTATTCTTTGCATTTTTGTCATTTTTGTCTACTTTCATTAAACATTTTGTTCAGTCAATGGCAGTGCATCCAAAACATTACCAAATACCTTTGTATTTTAGCCTTTCGAGATTATATTGTTGAACTGGCTGACATTGACATTTAGCTAAATTTACTTGTGGAGTAGAACCACAATAAACTCAGATGTTAATGTGGTAACATACTACCTGATAAAACATTTTCAATATTTGTATTGTCAAAAAGGAATATGTGTCTTATTTCAAAGTGCCACTGTCTTCACAGTGACATGAGAAGCTACTGTCCAAGTTGGTCGCATCACTGTTGTAGCTTCACCTCATTTTCTTAACAGTTGCTTCTTAATTCTAGTTTGATTTGGGGACCTTGAATTAATTTTGTAACATGAAAATACATAAGAAACACACAGAAGAGGGTGTACATGTTACCTGTAGACCTGTGCTGTAGATGTTAGTGGTTATATTAAAAAATCAAATCCCTTAAGTGCTCCCTTAGATATTGACTAGTTATTGGATAACATGAAATCTTTTCTAGAAAAAAATTATATCAGACTTTTTTTTTTTTTTGAAGTGGTTAAGATGTGATTAAGCTCTAAGTCTGGCTCCAAGCTGCTGGCAATGATGCCAGTCCCTCTGTGTAGTGACCTCTGTGAAGAGGGATCGTGGAATCTTATCACTCAACAAACATGTCGCTCCCAGTGCTGCCATAACTTCCTGGAATGGCAGTTGGCACAAAGTGGTATTCGTGATAAAAATAAATGCTAGAGATACACCACAGAACCAGGCAAAGATTTATGGAAGAGAAGTTTAGCTCAAGCAAGTCATTATTCTTCTGGCAGAAGTCCCAGTTTAGAGGCACCAATAGGATGCTTTTTACATTCCTTCTCTTAAGCACCACCCATTCCTAGCAGCATTTTGGGTACTCCTTATCTTCACGTGGAGTGATTGCATTAATCATGGGAGTTGTAGTGTTTTGCTCTTTGGCTGTTGCCACTGAATTTTGAATGAACTATAAGTATTGTACTAACAAACAAAACAACTGAATGTCTAATTTTATTTCTCGAAAAATACTTATATAATATATTTCAGATAAAATACAATGAAATTGCGTTTGTCAAAATATACAATGTCTGTTATTTTTAATAGTATATGCCTTATTCTTTATCTAAGCATCAGTGTAAGAGATGGTTTTCAAATTAAGAATAAATTCAGTAATAAAAATCATTTGGCGAAATTCCTGCAAGGTGATTTTCTGACTTTTAATTCTAATTATGTGGACAGCCTTACCTCCAGGTCGAACGTAGGTGTATCCCAGGTCTTTTTCTGACACCAACGAGCCTTTAAATCTGACCTCAGGTTCTTCTTCCAGTCTCTCATGTTTCGGTTTCCGGTGAAACAGGCCTCTCAGCATGGTTCCTCTAGTGCCTCTGAGCGTCTCTAGAACTTCAAAGTTATCGTTTTTAAGTTTAGTCTTTTGAAATGATGCTCCTGTAATTCCTTATTAGGTAAAAAGCTTCAGTCAATGTAATGTCAGACGTAATGAGATGCTTCTTCAGTACCAAAGATTGCCTCAACAACCCAGCAGTTGAGTCAAGCAGCAGACAGCACTGTCACCACAATTGTAGTAATGCCTCAGAATGGTACTTGATAAGATCTCAGATGTATGCACACTTAGGTCTGGCTGTCTCTTGTATAAAAGCTTCAGCAACTGGGAATCAAAATATTTATTGCTCACTGAAAGCCAATCATTCCATTTCTACAAACAATGGTAGTAGATGGTCCTTCTTGGACAACAATTATTCCAAGGGATGATAACTTTAAAAGCACCTACCTCTGACAATTATCCAGAAAAACAAATACAAGCTGAAAGAATATAAACACTGTTCCTCATGACTAATGCAAAGAGCGCCCTCCATAAAACTGATCACATACTGCAGGGTAGCACACTTAATCCATCTTGGTGGACAGAGCTGCTTACAAATAGGTCTTGGTTCTACTAAAACTAAACAAAACATTAAAGTATTCTTTGAGTGGACAAGTCCCAGTTGCATAGTTTGGGTTGCAACCAAAACCATGCAACTATATGTCAAACAAAATCATATGAATTAGGTGTAACTAAAAATGTGGAGTCCTGTAAGTGTTCCAGAGGATGTCTCACATGCTTCGGTGTTTTCAGTTTGGCCGGGTTGTTGTAGTCATACAGCTTTGATCACTTGAAATCCTCATTAGATTGCTTATCTCTGAAATTCCCCCAAGGTGAACCGAACAGAAAAGGCTATCATCGAATTGGATGCTTCTCTGTTCCCATCTGGTGTTCGATGGCAGTTCCAGGTCCAGTTTGCTTGTTCTCCCTTTCGGTCTCTGCTGTTGGAATCTCTTTTTCTCCTCTCAACATACACTGTGAAAGCTTAACCTTGTAGACAGGGTCATGTCTTTGTTAGTGCTACTGGTTGTGGTCCTCCCACTCTCTCTTGCTCTCTCTCTCTCTTTGTCTGTGTCTCTCTTTCCAAGTGTCTTCTGTCTCAGGACTTTTGGTAGCCCAAGACAACTGAAACTTTGTCTTGAAAAGTTGTCCCTTATTTTACACACCTTCGAAGCCTTTTGTTATGATGTCCTTGTTATTTTTTCATTTTCTTCTTCTGTCTCTGACACTGAAAGATCACAGCTTCTTGTCCAACTGTCTTTTTTTCTGCATCATCTCACTTCAGTCTATTATTTTTCATTCATTGACTAAGTCTCTGTTTCCAGACTGCTAAAGAGCTCTCAGAACTCGGCGTTACTCTGCAAATGGAGTTGTTGGTAATCTCCTCTAACACGTTTCACTTCCTTCTATTTCATGTCCATCTCGCTCATTTTCCCAATTTTCCAGCTCTCTGACTTTATCTGTCTGTCTCTCCGTCTCTGTCAAACTGTCTCTGTATGAGCACTAAGTGGCCTGACTCCACCAGACAGACTCCCACTGCTGTTACTTTTTTGGTCCTGGATACATTTTCCCAGGCTCAACTGAACTCTCTGAGTATGTGTGTGTTTGCGAGCCCCTGCCTCTCCCTCTGGCCGTCCCCCTCATCCATACTGACCACACACTAGCCAAGTGTGTGCACATTTTTTGTGCGTGTTTGCTTGTGTGAGAATGTGTGTGTATGTCTTTGATGGGTCTGTGTATACTGACACAGTCCACAGAGTACAGTAAACCCCACTCTGCTCTATCTTCTGTCATTGCATGTATAGCACTTTCCTTTGGTGGGATTGGCCATGGAATTTCAACCGTAAACTAACTAACTGAATACCTGTCTTCCTCAGCTGCAATGACTGCAGAAAACCGTCCTCCATTATAACCAATTTATTTGTTCTGCATTTTGTAGTCAGATGAATTATAATTGTAGCCCAGACTCATACCTACTAATTCACTGTAACACCCAATAACACTTCTTCTAACCTGCTAAAATGCGAGATAGAAGAATTTTCTGCAGTTGTACTGACTGCTCACTCTATAGATATAAATAGTTCATGATCAAGTAATGAAAACATGATTCTCATGTTTGTGTGATTATATAATAATTAAATCCTAATTGCCAATGTTGTATTTATTTTTTCTTGGATTATCCTTAAAGCCCCTAAATCTTAAACACTAAATGTTTAACTTTTCAGATGTTAATACAAAGACAACTGACGTGTTCATGCATTGTAATATGACACAGATTAAATGCCTTTGCCTGTTCTTTGACTTGCATTTCGGATTGAAATAGTACTGTCATATAGTTATACTGTATTATTTTTGATGTAAGGCTGTGAAATATTTCAGTAAAAAAAAAATCAAGAAAAAGAAAAATTTGAAATGTAATGGAAAAAAGGTACTGTAGTCAAGTTTCCTCAGATTTATTTTTAGGGCTGGCCCTGTTATCAGAGTTTAGTTTACAACTCTCCCCTAATTACTGGAAATAGATAATTAAGCAAATAAAACAATTTAATTACATATGTGATCAAGACTTGTGCAAATCTTAATAATAAAATGAGTAATGTACTGTAAGAACCTATTACATGCTGCTGACTAATCCAGTGACGAATTACTGGTGCTGTTTTCTTCTTGCCTTGTTAACCATGTTTATGTAGTTCAGGAGCCCCCTGGGGCACATGTTTCACATTATAATGGCACTACTGGCTTCTTTTCCCAGTGGCCTGGCTGGGAAATGACTCATTTTAAATCCTGGGTATAGACCTAACAGAGCTAATAATAAACCGTTTACATGTGGGACATGCCTGCACTGATGTCACAAAATGAAACTGCTGTGTGATGGTAGTCATTTGATTGTAAGAGTACAGCAGGTCAGCGGGCTCATGTTGTCTGCTGCATCTGAAAAGTAAATGGGTGATGTTTATATTTCACCAGCTAACTTCATTTGGAAATGTCAGATTGATCATTACTCTACAAAAGGACCTTTGCTCCACATTACTTGATGAAACATGTTGAAGTGCTCTCTTCTTTTCTCTTGTCCCAGTGGTTATCCATGGCATTTGGTTCTATGATAAGGAAGACTGTCAACGCATTGCACGGAGGATGAAGTTGTAAGTAATTAGATTATACAAAAAACATTCTGCATTTATGTCTCAAATTATAAAATAATCTAAAATACCAGGAGTGAGTTATGGTTCTGTCGAGGAATGGGCGGTATGGCCAAAAATGTATATCCCGGTATAATTTGAGCCACTGGCGGTATACGGTATGTATCACAGTATAGTACTTTTGTAGGCTACTATCCATAAATAATAAATAAACTATAAATGACAGCAGAACAGTTTGTTAGTCGTCATATAGCTCCAAGTGTAGTCTTTCATATCTATGCAGACTTTCTTCATATTCATAGCACAACACATCTCAATGGTAGCAATCACCGTAGCAGCACTTAGCATATTAACGTTAGCAAAACCGCTAATGAAATTGTTCGTAACTCTGAACAGTCATTTTAGTTGCAAACACCAGCCAGATACCACGACTAACAGTAACTCAACTGGATATAGTAACATATAGTTATTAAGGCTGGTGCAGTGTGTTAAATTTAAGGCAGTTTTAACGTTTAGCACAATAGTTTTGTTGTCATCATAAACTCTTTGGCTGTTAGCTTGTTAGCTTGCTTTTCAGACACCCTGTAAATTAAATTGAAATACGTTGGTATAACATACCATTATATACAATAGTACACTACATAAAGTATTAATTAATAAGTATTAATTATTTGTAGCTTATTTAAACGAAATGCTTCTGCTAACACAGCATCTAGGAAGACTGGTCCTCGTTGCTTCTTAGAGGCAGCCGGCGGATGTTCGAAACTTTGCATTACTGCCATCTACAGGATGGACGGTAGAACAGTATGGTAAAAAAAAACCAAAACTCTACTGTGGACAAAAAAAATACCCAATTCGATATACTTTCCATACCACCCATTCCTAGATCAACCTAAATTAGGCCATGTGTTCCATTATTGCTGTGGGTAGAAAACTTTTTATGTCCCAAACCAACAAATGGAGGCAGGGAAGCAATATGAGGGTTTGCAGATACTCTCAGTGTTTGTAGAGACCACCAGTTTCTGTTGATAGTTTTTGTCTCTTAAAATAAAATAAAAAAAATGACAGCCATGATAAAATACAGTACACAGATGTGCCATTTCTACCTGATACCAGCATGGTGAATTTTTACATTTCAGACTGTGTGTTAAAGGGATAGTTTGGTATTTTTCACATGAATTTGTATAGAATCACTGTCTTTACTCTGGTGCACCCACAGTGACTTACCACCAACAGTGTCCTGTGAGTCGAGTTTTGGTCAAAGCGAAAGTAGTTCCGGCAAGTTTCCTGGGGTAAACAAAGTAAAACGTGTTTCTTCTCAAAACAATATGTGTTCAAATGGGTGATTTATTTGCATTACAAAACCATCATGGAACAAAAACTCACACCTCATAATTGCTTGGAGCTACATTCTCACAACAGCGATCAATTCGTGTTGTCACTCTTAACAGCTGTGCGCCTGCACATGGCAGGTACAAACACTGCCGAACAACTGATGAAAGTAGTTTGCTAAGGCGCACAACTTAGCAGTATCAACGGACACTGATCGCTATTGAGAGAAAGTAGCTCCAAGCTATTATGAGGTGTGAGTTTTTGTTCCATGACGGTTTTGTTATGCAAATAAATCACTCATTCAAACACATATTGTTTTGAGAAGAAACACGTTTTATTTTCTATTTTGTTGACCCCAGGAAACCTGCCGGGACTACTTTCGCTTTGACCAAAACCAGACAAGAACTGGGTTCACAGGACACTGTTGGGGGTAAGTCACTGTGGGTGCACCAGAGTAAAGACGGTGATGCCATACAGATTCATATGAGAAATTCTATCCTTTTAATCGCTCAGCACTAAGGATTCATTTTCAGTTTAAAGGTTGTAATTGACATTTTACAGAGAATAATGTCATCCTAAAGACATATTGATGGTTTGTCAGTTAAATGTAACTCAATTTCAGTGCAGTCTAAAGACATGTCGGAAGAGACTGGCTTTTGGAATCCATTCATATTCTAACTGTCTTCTCTGTGTTGTGGAGTCTGACCCAGCAGGAACAGGCTCTGGCTCAGTCTCAAGGTGGATGGCTATCCCCAGGTGGAGGAGGAGCAGGAAATGAAGCGAAGGGTGTCGACATCATACAGATGCTGACCAAAGCACGCAGCGAGTATGACAAGGTAAGGGTAATGTCTTTTTGACAGAGAACATCTAAACCATCGCACTGCTACAGTAACACTTTGGATGTCCTACAATAAAAATTTATTTCATTTTTTCTGCTTTTCAGTCTTTTCCTTAGTCTAAATTTTTGCTGCACATCTCACTTCAGTTTTTGTTTTGTAGGAAAAGTCTACATCTGAGCCAAAGGAGTTTGGTGGCAGTAGTGTTCTATATGGAAACCCTAATTTGATCAAACCAATACCTGTTAAACCAAACACTCAGGTAACACACACACTTGTTTGTAATGAACACAGGATTTTTAAAAAATTATTTATTTTATTTTTAAGCAGAACTTCATCTCGATCATGAAATTTGTCAAGTACAGGTGGCTAATCCACAATGAGAATTCAAGCGCAAGTAATCCACTAAAGTTGAAATACAGTTAGTAACCAGTAACAAGAAGGACAAACACCATGGCAATTCTGATTTTAAATTTCATCATATCCATTCCCCTCAACTTTATGCCACTTTAGTAAATTAATTTGTTTTGTCTGCTCTCCTTACCTGCTCTTTTGTCTCTTTGTTCTTTCCAGGAGACTGAGGGTGCTGAGACCAAGTCTCTCTCTCTGGCCACTCTGTTTGGTTCTCAACCTAAACACCACTCACCCAAACTTGACCCTATTTCTCCTTCAGCCGTGCATGGCATGGTGTCATCAACAGGAAAACTCACTCGGCCACCTGTAGCTCGCACACTCGTATACGATGACACACTTGGCTCTGGGCGAAGAGAGAATTCCAAGGAAGGGACTGCATCTATATCTGGGTGTTCAGATACAGGTGTCCGGGCCATATTTGGTGGACAGAATGTTGGTGAAGATAGTGGAGCTGTTGTTGGAGGTGTCCTTGTGAGTCCCGCAGCCCAGCAGCAGAACCCGACTCAGCACTGCCCGGCCATCCAGAAGCTCATGCAGGGACAGAGAGGAGTGGGAGGGGTGCTTCAGACTGTTTCTGAATCCCCGGAGAACAGGCTGTGCGACAATGGGATGCCTTTGGAGCATCACCACCATCATCACCATCTTTACCATCATCAGCAGCAGCAGCAGCAGCAGCAGCAGCAGCATCAACATCATCATCATCACCACCACCATCAGCAGCAGATTCAACATGACCCAATCAGGAGACTTTTACAACCCCAGCCACCTCCTCCTTCTTCTGCTCCTCCTCCGTGCTGTTCTGTCCCTTCTCAGCTAGTAATGGTGGATTCTGTGTCATGTTCCCATCCGCAACAAACCCAGCTGTTGATGTTCAATCTCCCTCAACGTGAAGCCCAGAACAACAGTCAGTTAGCTTCAGCCACACAGGGCACAGGTGGGACATAATATTACCTGTATGACATGGAATAAATAGCTTGTACATGTACTGACTAAGTCATAAATGCTTTTGAGTCAATAATTATTATAGATAAATTCTAAATAATGTAATAGACAACACCATATGCATATTTAATAGTAAACATAAAAAATAAGTATGTAATTGTGATGTCCTCACCCCTCACAAAGTCTGACAAAAATATCTTTTTTATTCATTTATTTAAGTTTTACTTCAAGAATATTTAAAGGATCTGTACTATGTCAGAAACAGAACCATGTCTTAAACAAAATGCCAAAAATCTGTATGATATGATGCCATTGGTAAGGTGAAATGTTATTCCTCATGGGATTGGTCATTGTTTTTGTCAGGTGTCTCATCTCAGATGCCAGGTGTGGTATCTCCCCATGAACTCCTTCAGAAGCTCCAACTAGTCCAGCAAGAGCAAAGTCTTGCTTCCCATGACTCCTCCCCACGGCCATGTCCTGGACTGGCTCCTCGGTTTTTGGGTCCTACTCAAAGTGAAGTTACAGGCTCAGTCCCGAAGCAGACGGCCCCCACAGCAGGTCAAAAGGCTGCATTGCAGTTTCAGGTCAGAACTTTTTTATTTTACCAAATTTTTGTAGACAATATATAAAAATGCCCCTCTTTCAATATAAAAAATATTGTAAAAATGTTTCAAAAGGAATGTAACCGGTGGTAATATAGATATATATACCTTCATAATTATATATAATATAAATTGAGAGTTTCGGAAGCACATAACTATTGTTGGAAAAAAAAATTGTGGAATAACTTGATTCTTTATAAAGAGAAAGTAACAATAAGTGTATTTCTGTCCAGGTCATCTCCCCCCAGCGGATTCCAGCCACTGTTGCCCCCACTATGCTCCTTTCCCCCAGTGTGTTCACTAAGACAAAGCCCGGTGCTGGGTTGTCGGGTGTCCAGGAACTCGGGCATGTCTCCTCGAACCTGCCCAGAGCTCCACTGAAGGAGGAGGTCAGAGTTCTGTCCAGAAGCCAGCTTCAAGCCACACTGCTGCATCTGATTCAGGTAAAATCATGTTACAAGAAACACAATGTGTCTAGTTGGTCACTAATATCCGCTTTACAGTCGAGTTTACACAATGAGAATATGAATAAGCTGTCTGTGTCTGTGCAAGTGTTTCTTGTAATGAAAAAGTCAAGACAAGAACACGATATTATATATAAGCATATGAACATGCTTACTTATTAAACAGGATTGTAAACACAGTAAGCATTACTAAGTGAGCAATATGGTTGTACGTCTGTGCCTCAGTACAGTCTCCTAGAACTGCTAGCCTCTGTGTATACGATATTGAATAAAACTTACTTGACTTAGAAAGGGCAAACAGCTCAGTTTGCCAAAGTATCATTAACGTGATGTATGATGTCCCCCCCTTGTGTGTTTCAGACTGACAGTTCATTCCTGAACACCATCTATGAAGCCTACATCAGCCGCTTTGCTAACGACTCCTGCAGCAAGTACTGATGACTCTTCACACCCTTTGTCTGTACACGCACCCTGTCCACCCCAGCAAGTCTCATTCCTTCACCTAATATGGATGCACCACTTCCCTTTTCAATGCAAAGACAGTGGCAAATGTTTTGCCTCTTTTGCACCACAGCCACTTAATCATCACCTAAAATTATTCATGATAAAGTGGAAAATTCTGACTATTTCTAAATGTCTTTATTTTCATATCAGGAATTGAAAACATTTTAATCCATTGACTCATGTGAAGCACTTGTCCTCCCTGTGTAGTCTCATATCTTATACTCATTTTTCACACAAATGTGACAGAACAGTCTGGTTTTTTTTGCAGTGAAGAGGAAACTGTAGCTCCTGACCCTATACAATCCGAATGAAGACAAGTTAAGTTTTGACTTAAGGGTTTGAATCTCGTCTGAACATGCACTTTTGTTCTTCGAGTGTAGCTAAATCTTTTCTTTTTTTTAATAATCTGTTTACTCATTCACATCATCACCAGCTTAAGATGGAGTGTTGAAGGACATTCTCAGACTCATTTTAAAGTGACTCCTCTTCTAAAATGAAAAGTTTTTTTCTGTACATTTTGAAAAGTACTTTAAATGTTGTCAAGGTTGTTTTAAATTAATTTCTTATTTGTTTATGTAGCAAAGAAATTAAAGTGTATTTTAGTTTTTACCAACAAAATTATTTTGCAATGATAATATAAATGGTACCTTGTCATTTAGATTTTTTTCTATGAGAATTATATTCGTATGATAGCTAAGTAAAAACAGTACTGTTCCCAATAACATAAGTTATTTACAATTTTAAAGCTACATTTTTCACTGATTGCTTGTCAGGCCATATTAAACAAGCACCAATGCCTAGGAGACCTTCAAAATGACTTGGTATCATTCTGACTTGAAGAAAAAAGGAAAGTACAGGACATCGTCAAACTGCACTACCTCACAGAGAGCTTGTTTAGTGGCTTATCTGTGTTTTCACTCACATTTTTGTTTCTGTATATAAAGATGTGTTTCATTAGTAACAGCAAACATAACCTTCAAATTCTTTCTTTGTTGAAATTATCGAACATTTTGAGTAGTGTCTTTGTATTCATACTATTGGCCTTTGAAAACAAAAAAACAAAGACAATATTTTTGGGAATTATAAAGATCTATATTGATATAATAGTTTAAGTGATTTGTCTGATTTATGTAAAATGTTTAGTGGTAAATCTACATAAGTAAACTGTCACTTTGTTAAATAAAAAAGATGATAATAAGAATATGGATACCGATGTGACAAACTTGTTCAAAGCCACAACGCAATATTGCTGTAAATCATCAAAGAAAATGCATGTCCAGCGTACTATTTATACTATATGTACGCTACGAAAGACATTTCATAAAGTTTATCACCATTATCCAGCTTCCCGTGCAATGCAGTGAAGATTCTGTCACTAAAATGTTATATTTACTGTGGATCAGGGCTCATCATTTGCATTAAGCTCAAGAGTTAAACTCAGTAGCTACCAGAAGGTACACTAAAACAGCAGCCAAAAAGAATAGATATATTTTTTATTTTTGTACTCAAGAAGCAAATATATTGTTCTAATAGTACAAATAACCAGCATGTGACAGAACAATTTTAATGTAGAGGTACAACACAAATAAGAGTTGATTCTTCTTCAACATATCAAACTTGTCAGGTTCTGTTGGTTTTTCCATGATCCATGATCTTTTTGTAAAACCAGACATTGGAATGTTCACAGACAATTTTACAGTTTCTTTTCCATTTTTTATCAGGAATGTGTTGTTATTAAGAGAAACTGGAATCAATTTTAATTGGAAATAAATGCTTTTTAAACTCCTCTTGTTTCCAATTCATTGTGATGACAATTCTGTACGTTATTACCTCAAATACATAGAGTGTGCATTACATGTTTTTTTCCCAAGGTCTGGGAAGTGATCTTACACTGAGTGTAGGTTTGTCAGCTCTGAGAACTTGAATTTGTTTTTAATGGTTAATATTAAGACACAAAAACTTCCTTGAATAATTTATTTACTCATGAATTCCTGAATATATGTTTTGACAAATGCAGTTATTCAGGGCTGAATGACCTCAGAGTTTTGTTTTATTCATTCATTCATTTAGATAAAAACCATTTGGGAATCCAGGATAGAGGATGTAGTCCTCAAGACACAAGTGATCTGTTGTATTCCTATGATAGGAAATTAAGGTTTCTTGTAAACATGAATTTTAGGCAATCTTTGTCCAGAGCCCGGTTCTGACAGAGTAGAGCAGGACCCTGAGATGTGTTTGTTCTACAGTGCCAGGCCATAACATCTGATATATGTGTCCTACCCTGTCTTTTGTGTAATACTTTTTCTGAAACACTAAAACCCATTCTCTGACTGACCTACTCAATAACACAAAGCAATTTATCAAATCAATCATTCTTCTGGCACAACCTTATACTGATTCACACACTTAGGCAATTAACACATCTGAAGCACACTTTTTGCACTACTCAATACACAGGAGGTAAATGTGAGCAGTTATAGTACAAAAGACAAATACAGCACAGTTGTCGTCATGTTCCTCCACATAATATAAGCTAGTTCAGAGTGCACTGGCCACCAGCCGTGAATGGAAATAACCTGAGAGGTAGAGGGTTCTATCGATGTTGTGATTTGGGACAGTCATCTTTCACTGTCTTGTCCAGACACGGAACTGGTTAAATACACTGCTCTACAATTATTTTTTTTGAGACAGTATCTGCTACAGATTTTAAATGTGCTAATCTTACATACTATAATAATATGAATCAGAAAACAAATGACAAAAGTGCTGGTTAGCTCATGTTTTTAATATAGATGATGATGTGTTATTCCACATATATGGTGGTTTATGTACATGTATACAATGCTTTTTTAAATATTTAATTAGAAAGAACCGGTAAAGTGAATGGATCATAATGTGCAGACAGTGTTTTGAAGTAGATCTGAGACCAATATTCCTTCTGACTAAAACTTATTCTCTTGTTAATTCTAAGATTTTCACATTTTGACCCCAGATTTATCTTGAAAACTTGAGCCAACCAGCATTTCAGACTTGAGTTTTCTTTATCAGGAATGTACGTGGTAAAATGTAATTAGTTTTATTCTGGAAGCAGTTTACTTGTAGACCAGTGATATCAACCAGAGTTTGAATAAATGCATGCCTTTCTCCAGGCAGCCCTTTCCTGTACCCAATAGGAGCATGTTTTTGTGCATGGTAGTGTAAGGTCTATGACCTAAGTACGAAACAAATATACTAGGGAATATCTTTTACAAGCAATGGAGATGGTCTGTGGTGACAAAAGTTTGAAGTGTTGTCAAGACTGGATCTGACACCATAGCCTGGAAAGGGACAATATTGCCTCTGATGTGGGTGTTGTCTTCTGACCAGATGTTGCACAAAGATGAGATGTCGAGGTTGAATGAATCTGTTATCATCAATTTGATTTGAAGATGTACAGGATTGATCTCAATGGGCTTTATTACGATTTAAAAAAGGTCACAATAATAAAAGTGTTTCAATTGCAGTTTTGAGGCAATTGTTCAGTTTTGCAAGAAGTAACACATTTTGTGAATGCATTTTGAATTCTTGGTTTTGTGTTTTACAGTTTCAGAGAAAAGGGATTGTTGAGCCGCATTTTGTAATAACGATGCATTTTGTAATAAACGTCCAAAATGTAATAATTTTCTTATTTCATGTTGTATTAAAGCCTCATTTTGTAATAAACTGCACCAACACAATGAAAATGTCCATCAAACAAAGCAAAAATCTAGAATTTACAGTATATGCTCTGTTAATGCAACCCTTGAATAGTGCACTGATAATTGCTAAGTACTGCTGCTAGGCTAAGACAGTGATACTAATAATAGGTCTAGCTGTTTACCATAATGTGAAAGAAAAATAAAATACAATTAACAAACATGTAAACTATGATTTAGAATTGTTATTGCATAATGCACCATTCATTTTCAAGAAAATAAAAAAAGTTGCTAATGCATTTAGTAATAATCTTCTCAAAATGGAATAACTTGTTAGGTAAAATTTATTACAAAATGTGGCTTCATTACAAAACAAAATGAAAAACTAATCACATTTTGGACGTTTATTACGAAAATTAAGAAAACAATAGGAACAGTCAACTAATATTGTTACTACTATGAATACTGACCAATAGTGAAGAGATCCTGTAGATCCCCGCCGATGTAATAGGGAGCCTAAGTCTCCACCCTTTCTGGTCGGTCCACTGGGCCTAAGTTCGGAAAAATTTAACATGAGAGTGGATGAGGAGAAAATAATTATTTTCTGCTCCACTTTACTTTATGCCCTGAATCACACATTTGCTGTACTTCAATTAAAATTATAACCAACGATGTGCGTTTGGAGTTTCTTTGTGTTATGTGATTTATTAACGTGTAAAAAATATGTAATTATTTGGACTCTGTTTGGACTACATGCCAGACGGTGCATAGCTAACATCACAGCAGAATCTTTCCCTGCAAACTTTTCAAAACCGTATACCGCCTTTTCTATTTTTCAAATGCCTGTGTGCTTTGTGCCCCGGTGTAATCACAACACCATTTCCACATGTCCCGCTTGTCCCGCATGCTGGCTCTCACTCGACCAACTATCTCTCCCCCAGAGTAGTTGCCACTTTCCACACGCCCCGATTTAAAGTGGTTTTCTCCACGTTTGATGCTCTTGCCTTCGTCCTGAAGGAAGGAGGTGAAGCTCGCCAAAGTCACAGCCATTTTCAAAGAGTTTGATGGTGAAGCTTGGTGGTGACGTCATATTTGTGAGACGACCGTTGTAGTCCATTACTTACTCTCACATAAAACCTAACGTAACTTTTGATGCCTGTCCAAAGTGAGTGCTTTCTCAATGTGAAAATGTATCTTTAAAATTCACAGACATCATATGTGAAAACCGTAGCACATTTCAAACGGGACCAGAAAATTACTTTTATCCCTCAATTGACCCGCGTTAATTTTTTATGGCACTGAGCCCCATTGCCCGGAAATCGACCGGAAATAGAATTGCGTCACTCAGGCTCCCTATTTACGTGGAACAGTAATTTCCAACAGTTCGTGTTGAGTGTTTGAACTTTACCTGAAATAATTAGTTTTGAACAAACATAAGAATACATTTGGTAACCTTCCACCTGCAGGTAAGTTCGAATGTATTAAAGTATAAAACCAAATTATTTTACAGTCGTGTTTCAGGCTGTCAACCTCATCATAAAATATGCCAAGCTAGCTGTTGTTGCAGGCTACATTTGTTTTGTTTTAGTTATTTACTTACTACCGCAATACTGCCACTAAATGTTCCCCTAGCCTACCTCAAACTTTGCCATTAACTCTTACACTTTAATAATTTAGGTTAACGAATTACCCAATTTCACTTCATACAACCTTTATAAAATAAGATATTCATGAACGGGGTAGTAAATTAAAGAGAATGGTGCCGAAATGGAGGGAAAGTTTTTTTTTTAAAATTTTTTATTAAGCTTTATTCAGAATCAAAATCTAGCTGTTACATTCATGAAAAATAAATTTCCAACATTTCAGACTAAGTAACATTTCCTATATAAAACAGATAAAACATTGGAGAAGAGGAAGAAAAAAAATACAATCACAAAAAATGAAATTAAAATACATAAAAATAAACAAAACAAATAAAATAGAAATTTGAGATCGGTCTAATCTTGAATTAAGCCATTTATCAAATTTATTACATTCAATGCTTGTTTGGTTTTAATATATTTAAGTGCTTTTTTTTTTTTAAGTTTTTTTAGTTCATTCATGTAAAATGGAGGGAAAGTGATACATTGACAACTGCCATTATTTTAATGTAAGTTCACGCGCATTGTACTGATTGGCTAAGGGACTGTAGAACCTTGTCAATCACTCTCATCTGTGCTGTGTCTCCTGTACTGTACGGAAGAATCAGTTTAGCTTTGATAATTTTGCATAAAGAAGTTTTAGTGTTTTAAAGTTTTCTCCCCGACAAAACCCACAATGTCGGCGCCGCATTCTGCACTGACAAAAACACTTACAATGCAGAGGAAGATGCTAACCTTCGCAGAAAAGGTAGGACTTGTGAACATGCTGAAGGAAGGTAGAAGTCACGCGGAATAAAATAATCTTCGTTTAGTTACACAAAGAAGGCGGAAAATAACAGCAATGCATCACTATTAATGATTTATTATATGTCCAACATTTAACCAAGAGAGAAATGCGAGAAAGTGTTAATGCCTGTCTGAGAAAAGTGTATAAAATGTGTGGTGAGTTTTTTTTTTGGTTTTCTTTTAATAGCCTTAGACCTTGGGTATCCCTCCCAGAACAACCCTTAAAAATACAAAGTATGTGAAAAAAGCAGTTGTGGAATAATGTAAAAAATAAAGTCATGCAGTTGGGTATTTTTTATTTACAGTTAAAGCTGATGAAATGGAAATAAAATGTAAAATAGTTAAAACCAATAGGCTATGCAATAATTGTAACATTAAAAATATTTTAAATGTAATATAATATAAACCATTTTTTGGATGAAAAAATATGTATTGATCATGATGTCACTATATTTTTTGATGCAAAAAAAGAGATTTTTTTGCATGATTTCTGCCTTAATGTCTTATTGATCAAAACAGAGGTTATAATGGAAGCAATAGTGCGTTTATTGGCACACTTGGGAGACAGATGCTAGTCTGGTCATTTTATTTTGTTTAGTATGTAAATTTTAGTTTCTGTTCAGAATTTTAAAGATCATGCAAAAATAAATGACTTTAATTTTGACATTATTTCAATTCAGAAAAATAACATGAAGTAGTTTTTTTTTTTTTTTACATGAAGTGCAAAGTGTGTGTAATAAGCACCACTGTACATGGATGGTTAAAGCATATATAATTGTTTTTTTCTTTTTTTTCATGTGCACTGTTCCATTGAGAACAGTGAAACATATCCAGGGCATGGCATGTTGAAAGAATTTTGCTTTATTTTATCATGCTAACAAGAAACAGGAAAAAAATATTTTGTCATTGTGTCTGATGCAGTTGTAACACAGATACTTACTGTAACATACATACACAAACTTTTTCCACAAATATTTCACATTAGTATTTGAGATTGTGATTGATTGATATTTGTGAAATTTTAATGTCTGAAAACTTTCTTCCAGTACTGTACACTGATAAAACCACTCAACAAAGATCAAAGTTAGTTTCTTATTCATATTAAAGCAGTGAAAAGATAACAATTGGAAGAAAAAGAAGAATATTTTGCTTTACAAATGTGGCTTTCGTTCCACAGTGGATGGAAAATAGTTATGTTTTTGGAAATATTTTTGAAATTGAGCATTGTTTCTTCTAAATTTGTCATGAGTCAAGTGTTAGCTACTGGTAAAGCAAAACATGTCAAGAATTTGAAAGTTGTTAATTTAATCAGCATGTATTTCTTTAGCGCCATTAACATCCCAGATGCATCTAAATGTTTGAGGGAGAGCCCACTACTTCTCTTAATGAGGCAGTAAATCACTTTTTGATTATTAATCCTTATATGATACAGTGTCCATTATCAGTCTGAGTGGACAAATAATCAGGGCTGTTGTCCTTAGAGATGTTAATGGCCTGATGATAACAGCTGGTGAAGTCAACAGAGGCTCATTAATCTGCTTCCCTCCTATTATTTCTTCTTCTAACAGGGGAATTTGGCTGCCACTCCCTCTGTCCTTTTCCTTCCTGCTTCCTCTGCCTAGCCAACACTAATGACAAGTGCACTTATTAACATTTTAGGGGCAACACAATTTACATTTATACCATCGTAGGGGGATGCTGCACAAAAGAGTTTAGCAAATAACTTTGAAGGAAAAAAAGTCAAAATTCTGAGGGGGGGGGGGGGGGGGGGGGGTCAGAATTTTGACACAAAGGTCAGAATCGTGACTTTACACTTAATCTCAGAATTCTGTCTTTTTATTCAAAATTCTGATTTTAAACTAAGAATTCAGATTTTTTTTCCAAAATAACTCTAATCCTCCTGAGCCTGAGCAGTTAGTATTTTTTCCTCTATATGTAAATGTTTTGTGTTGGATTCATCAATACACAGATTTGGTTTTGTGTTTCATAGACTTATTTGATCAACATGAAAAATATAGGCTATAGCTTTGTTTTTGTGTGTGAACAACTTTTTTATGATTTTTCTAGTGTAAAGGATACAACAACCATTAGAACACAAACACTTAAACTTTAGGAAAATCATGGCACAGTAACTGAAATGCAGATGAAATAATACTCATACATGTATCATAGGTTTCTTTGTGTGCAAATGAGACTGATCAAGTGCTTGAAACGAATGAAGAAATAAAATGTAACTACAGCATACAACTAGCACATACCTTAATTAATGTAAAAAAATATCTAGAAATAAATCATTTTGAAGAAAAGTTGTTGAGAATAACCAGTCAGTTTTTTAAAGCCTCCATATTCTACATACAGTGTGGAATGACCTTGTTTATTGGAATGACACACATGGATACATCCATTTCTTAGACTCTAGGATGTTCCAGACCACTGGTTTAGCTGATGGAGCTAAAAGTAAGGCTGACTGTTAGCCCTGACTTAGACTAATCAATGATATCTGGTGTTTGTGTATGTGTGTCCGTTCCCGGTCACAGAGGCGGGGTCTTCATTTAGTGCAGTAAATCCAAACCACTTTTACTCCACTGTTTTCTCACAAGAAGGCTTTTGTGAAGTCAACAGAAAAGAACTGGAAGTCCAAGAAATTATAAATCAGGAGTTTTTATTATTTTGTTATAGGTTTTCACTTTTCTACGTTCACACTTTGGAGGTGTTCAGTCCAAACACTAACCCACGCAGCTGGAGCCCAATTCAGTTCTGCAGAGGCGAAGGTGAGTTTGTCTTTGTATTTCAGCATTTCAATATCTGGTTATGAAGAGTTTAATATGGTGACATGCAAAAGTGAGGAAAACCTGCCCCCATACTTTGCTAGAAATCCTTTTTTTTTTTTTTTTAAAGAAATATTGCACCTTAAAAAAGAACCAAGAACTAATTCTATTTTGCAAATGTTCCATAAAGAAACCTTTCCTTTTCCTATCTGTCATGATTGAGCTCACCCAGTGATGTTGTACAAATAAATACAGATTCATGTTTTCAGCAGCTGGTCGTTTAGAGCTAGTGTTCCAGCATCTTCAGACTGCACATCTATTCAGAATGGTAACGGTGTGGTCAAGCACCTTTGCTATATTGTCTGTATATTATGTAATTATTTCTCTATTTCCTCTTTATTTTTTAATTCTCTAAGTTTACAAAATGTTATTCAGTAAAAACTGGCCTTAATTTGTTCCATCTCAACAATGCATTTGTAAAGTTTTCAGGCTCATAGCTGAACTTTTATTCCAGAGGTATTCATATTACACGTAGCATTATTTCCTTTTCATAACAGGACAGTCTAAAGAGTTTGCCTGTGCCTCAGAGAGGGAGGGACTTCATCAGAGTTCATCCCCATCATTAGTGATCTGGGTCAGTGGGGGAGGGGGAGACCCACAGCTGTTACACTCTGCTGGTGTGTCTGTAAGGATATATGTAAAACATACATAAATGTGTGTGTTTGTGAGTGTGTGCCAAAACCATTCTGTTGTCTGTAAATGCTATTAATCTGAAGTCTTTCTGTGATTTTTACAATATTATAGCTCTGCGTACGTGTTCCATATTGTTTAACTGCATTATTGTTGCAGAAAAGCATGAACACTCATGTATTGTACTGTTGTATGTCTGTGTTTCCCAGGTGTTTAGTGAAATATAGTTTAATGGCCCCAACAGCAAACATCCTGTTCAAATTTCAGACTTCATTTCACTTTATGTCTCTGTATTAACATTGTCATGATTTGAAGTGTGATTTCATGCCAGTATTCTACGGTAACAGACCCTGCAATGCAGATACATTCCTTACACTGCTGTTAATCTCAGTAGATCTGTGTATAGAGTGGCCATATTAAAATAATCAGATTTTTTTTTTTTTTACATAAATTGAAAATGAAATATTTTATATATATTTTCAAATGCACAGTAATAGACATATATCTATATTTGTAATGTGCAATAGATAGATGCTTGTCTTTGTAATGTGTGTTTGTGTGTAAAAGTGTGTGTCAGCCACTAGATGTCTCAGTCAGTGTATATTATTGGTCTGTCACAGTCTAAATGTGTGGTCTTCCATGAATCTTTACTTTTCCTTCTGGTGCAAAGTGTTTCTCTGTCTCTACCTCTTACCTTTTTCGGCTTCACTGTCTTTTCACATAGACTTTTTCCCCTGCTCTAGTAGATAAATGCATACCGGCGAGAAAAAAAAAGTGTAAGAAGAGACTATTTTTGACAGTGGCCCAAGTCCTTTGTCATCAGGGAGTCCCAAATTTGTTATTTTTTTTCACCTGTGCAAAAAAAACTACACAACTTTGATTGTTAAGATCACAAGAAACTAAATGAAATGGAAGTTTAAAATGAAAAAGATGAAGTAGAAAATAAGAAAAGTGGAATAAAGACAAAGATGAAAAGGCGCAAATTGGGAAAATAGCTTTGAATGATGAAAGAAGGAATGGTTAATGGAGGGAGAGAGTAACACAAATAGAAATGAAATTCAAAAGGGAAAAGCATGGCTGCGATAACAGTGGGTCAAAGAGCATTATAGACAAGGTAAGGACAAGAGAGGGAGGTAGAGAGACAGTGTTTGTGTTGATGTGAGTGAGAGAAGGGCAGTAAGAGAGATAGATGGAGAGAAAAAAAAAGGAGGGATGAAGGGAGGAGGGGTTTAATCCTGCCTGGATTATAGTATAAACTGGTCCCGGAGAGCAGGAAGAGATACACTGGAGAGAGGAAGTCCTACTATTCTATCCATTCATCTCACTCTAGATACAGTTGGTGTAGTCCTCTCCTTGTGCTGCAGGATTTTGGTTTGGATCCCACTGGACATGAGGTCAGCAGAAGGGATGGCGCAAAAACTCTGATGAAGTGGATTTTTTTTGTGGGAATCTGTGTCTTGTGTCCTGTCTGGGAATACCACTCTGCCCAATAACAAGGACTGAGGGATCATCAGGAATATCTTATCGTATAATTTTTCCAGACTCTTCTTCTTCTTTCATGTCCAGAAGAGGAAGCGTGGAGGAGAGAAGTGGACAATGGGACGAGAGGGAACAGGTTTAAGAGGCTTGGAGAAGGAGGTGTAAGAATATGGCGAGATTTTACTTTGCTTCCTGGTGTGCAGAAGTGACCTTTGACACAGGAGACAAGAGCTTTCTAGACACTCTTGTAAGCTGCCGTAACAAGCGAAGCTGACATCCAATCATCAACCAGACACTTTTAATTCATCATCAGTCACTTATTGACCTTTCTCTCCAGACTCATATCTCAAGGAAATGGTTTGAAGCTTTTGACAACATGACAATGGAGAGTTATCTGTGGTGTCATGCTGTTTTGAAGACTTTGGAGAAGTATTTTAATCTTCCTACAACCTACTTTTAAGCTTTCTTTGAAATTGGCTTCCTACGTTCCTTGGCGCTGCATAGGATTTTGTTCAATCTTTTGTCTCTAAGGGAAGTAGCTTTCTACTTAAGTCTTTCCACTTAAAGACTGTGGATTCTCAGCAGCAGAATACGCCAAATAAAGTTTTAAATCCGTGACCGCTTTTAGGGTGACTATGTTTCTCTGTCACTGGATGCTAACACTAAACTTTATGGATCCTTTAGTTTAAGGAAGGTTCACGCTGCTATATGGTTGACTATGAATCAGTTCATGCTTGACACCACTCACTGACATTCTTAGAAACTCTGGATTGGTCATCTGAATTTTTGTGATATCAAGTTGACCAGGCAAGTCTTTCAAGAAATATCTATTTCTGTTTAAGCTATGTGTTAAAAGCTAACACGTTTTTTTTTTTTTTTTGCCCCAAGTGAAATCAGATGTGTTGTTGCTGATGATACAAGATCATTTCAGCATTTAACTTTCACAGACAATGTTCTTGATTTTGGAAGAATGAGCTTGAGAAGGAGGTATTTTTAGCCTTAAGCAGTGTGAATTGGGTCAATATATAATTGAGGAATTTTACGAGTTACTTTTACAGGGTAACGTACATGTAGTGGTAGGGTTGAAATTGTTTCTGTTTTTAAATGAACAGAACCAAAACACCCAAAGACATTTTATAGAACCATTGTTCTAAATATCATATGTACAATTGGAGTTTATTTGTAAAGATACTACAGTAACACTGTTGATGTAAAAATACAATAAATCCACACGTGACTCACACACTACTTTATATTAAATAACTAAGAAAGAGGAGAAATAACACATCTTGGACTTTTCCCATTTTTTTCTTCAGCAGGAAATTAGATGTGGAGCAGGTCATATGATTTGGAATTAATATACTTCCTTCAGAGGTGTTTTTGTAATGGGTTACTTGGTTGAAAGTGATTTCTCGGACACAGATATATTTTATTTTCCATGTAAAATTTGATACATTGTCAACAAAGAAATATCGGATATGGCTATCAACTTAATAAGAAGAGTTCAATCAAAACTATTTTATTATTATTTATCTACTTAAAAGACGGCTGTTATTAAATTAACCTAAGTAATTTAATCAAAATGTGGACATTATTGATATTTTAGTATATCTAGTTGATTATTAATTATGTATTCATTTATTAATAAGTGATTGTTCCCATAATTCCATAATTATGGACTTTTTAAAGACATGATCATAATGAACATAAATATTAATTTGTGTCTTATTTGTAATAAAGATGTATCCAACATATATCCCATGGTCATGGTCCCTCAATTATATACTGACCCAATTAGTCAACCCTCACATCATTGCTGTCTTGTTTTTCCCTTCTTGAACATGTAAAGCCTTTCATAATGCATTTTGCAAATAAAATATTATCAGTTAGCATCATGCTTGTAGTTATTGTAATGATGCTGCTGGAACAACTACCAAGGGAAGCAGTGTCGGCAAACATATAACAATGAACAAACTTACATGTTTTGTATTAGATCCACTAAAACATGAGTGAAAGTTAAAGCAAAGAGTCACAACACAAAAAGACTAACAGAAGAAAAATGTGTTTTGTTTATAAAAAAATGTTCAGTCTCTAGTTCATGCATTTTGTTTTTGTCTGTGTTATCCAAGCTGTTATATTTCAGCCTTTTTAAGACGCTCATTATGGAGCGACACAATAGTCATCAACTCCTTCATTGCACCTTCAGCACTTCTCCCTCTGTGTATTCCCATTGTGATCTGAACACTTATAATCTCACTTTGCACTGTCCTAATTTCATCCTTTTCTCTTGCAGGCAGCATGCAGCAATCGCTGGACTGATGCAGATCGGAGCAGCTGCAGGGATGAACTGCTGGAGTAGGGAAAACACTGGGAATGCCAGTAAATCAGACAAAAGTGGGCCGCACACAAGGAGGCTGATGATGCTGATGTGGATTATCCTCCATAGCTCCCTGTGCCTAATGGTTGATGGTCAGATGAAGATCCCACCAGAAACGTGAGTATCAAAAGTGACACCCTGACATGGATCTCTCTACATTTAAATATCACAATCAGTACTGTCCACACAGATTAAGAAAATGTCCTTGTACTAATGTTGGATGCAACAGTAATTATTAAATCTGACACTGATGACCGAAGAGTTTTTAAGTATAATTTTAAGGTATTATCTGGAGTAAAATGCATTTTAGCTCAATTGTTGGATGATACATACATATAGTTGACATCAAAATCACACCATTCAGATGTACATTGAGAAAGTTCGATTTTGCCGAGTTAAACTGTGTTACCATGGAAGTGATTAGGGCATGTCTTTTTGCAGACATGAAACGCTATTTTTAGACGTCTTCTAAAGTTAGAAACAACACACTTACATGGTAGTGAGTAGAGGGTCCCTAAAGGCAAACTGAAGTGTTCTGAGGTCTTCATGTTATCAGATAGTGTGTCCACAGTTGCTGATCTGAAGCCAGTACCTTAACAGATGCAGAAGACATCTTTCGGAGGAAGTCTGAAATAGTCGATTGCTGGGGAGTCATGATTTCGTTGCATTCTTTTTTAAAAAAACAACCTGTTTGTAGGCTAAGCTTTGCTGTTGCATACAGCTTAATTTACATTTATATTGAAATACTGGACTATGTTTTTAAAAAAGAATGCAACGAAATCATGAATTTCCAGAGCACTCAGCAATCGACTATTTTGGACTTTGTCCTAAAGATTGCTTCTGCATCCAGAAAGGTATTGGCTTCAGATAAGTAAGTCTAGACACAATAGCTGACGAGATGAAGACCTCAGAACACTTCAGTTTGCCTTTAGGGACCCTCTACTTACTACCATGTAAGTGTGATGTTGTTTAGAACTTTAGAAGAGGTCTAAAAGTAGCATTTCGTGTTGGCGAAAAGACATGTCCTAATCACTTCCATGCTAACACAGTTAGGCTCAAAATGGCAAAATCAAACTTTCTCAATGTACATCCGAATGGTGTGATTTTGATGTTAACTTACCATATGTACCCCCAATCATCCAAAAATTTAGCTAAATGCATTTTACTCCAGACAATCCCTTTAAGGCTTTCATGTGTCCCACTTGCAGTATCATTTAGCTCTCAGAACACACTCCTTAATACATACATTTTCTGTATCAGTGATTTAGCAGCTAAAAAAAAATCACCAGTTATTATTTTTTGCATTTACTGTTTAAAGCGTTTCTGTAATTTACAGAAAGGATGACCCCCAACCTAGCACGCCACTAAAGTATTAGAAAAAACATGACACTCCAGCAGGTCTACATGCAGCGTTATCCTTACTGAAGCCACACGTTGCATAGATGAGTCAATATTGTCCTGTCTATTTTGGCTGATTTCTCCACACTTATACATATGGGCCATCTGGGAACCTGTGGGGTATAGCAACAGCAAGTGCCAAATTGTGCTAAGCCTTTCTGTTTTATTGGTGCTCTCATGTCATTATGTAAAAAATGACTTTCATGAACGTTTTCATAAAACTAAGATAGACGGATTAATACAGCTTTTGCAAGACTAGGTTATCAAAATGGTAACAAAATGACCACATTTTAAAACAAAGATGGTTTTAATGCTCAAACTCATATGAGTGGCAATAATTATACAACCCCCCCCACCACCACTACCACCAAAAAACCTCCCTACTTAACACAGAGATATTTTCAAGACCTAAAATAACTTGTTTTTTTAATTTCACACCAACACTTTGTAAGTTAGGTCGTCTGTTTTTTCAGCAGGACATTATCTTTAGAAATGAAACGCAGTGTCTGTGTGCTGTCCAGAATCCAGACGAAGCTCTTTTGCCTGAATGGTTTTCAAACCTCCTGCTGACTAAAAACACTAACAGATCGATCCAGTCTTGTCAGTCCACAAAGCCTATTAAGTGTGTGTGTGTGTGTGTGTGTGTGTGTGTGTGTGTGTGTGTGTGTGTGTGTGTGTGTGTGTGTGGTTTGTGGATGTGTGAGACAAATAGAAAATATTCTGGCCTGATTGAGTCCTGTTATTATTTGTGCTTGTGATTGGTGATCTGGCCAAAATCCTCTGACAGATACATGTGGTATGCATCATGGTAACACCTCTTATTCTTATTCTTATTCTTATTCTTATTCTTATTCTTATTCTTATTCTTATTCTTATTCTTATTCTTATTCCTATTCCTATTCCTATTCCTATTCCTATTCCTATTCCTATTCCTATTCCTATTCCTATTCCTATTCCTATTCCTATTCCTATTCCTATTCCTATTCCTTCTGCCAAGGAGGTTGTGTTTTTACCGGCATTCATTGGTTTGTTTGTTTGTGTACAAGATAACTCAAGACATTTTGAGGGTAGGTCGGTAATTGGGAGATCTGGAAATGATTACATTTTGGTGGTGATCGGGGGGGGGGGGGGGGGGGTCTACCTTGGTGGAGGTCTGCGTTCTCAGAGTGCTTTTCTAGTTCTTATTATTATTATTAGTTGATTTGTCTCAAACTTTGGAAGAAAAAAAGAACAAATAATAACTAAGAAAAGCTATGAAATCAAGAAGTAAATTAAGTATGCACCCAGCAATGGTCAATAATCACAGAAAAAGTAATAGAATACATTTAACATAAGTGTACATATGAATCAACTCGTCAACACAGTTTGAGAAGGGCCAGAAAGAAGCAAGTGTCAGATTCATAACCAAATATATTTCTTTCATTGGCTATTTATATTGGTTGTATCACCATTGTGCAACCATTCTGACAGAAATAAACAGAAACTAAACTATACAGGGTATAATATGTAAGCCCCAAACTACATATAAACTCATCAACAATATCTCCCATTATTATACATACCAAAATATGAAAATGGTCTGATTACACATTTTTGTGAGTTGATTATCATTTGTTTGTATTGTCTTTTAAATAGTGGTATATTCTTACACAGCTTTAAAGTATCCTCAAGTTTATTCCATGTATCACAGTACAGTAACTGTTTAAATTCCCTGAAGGCAAAGGAAAATGTATTTTTATAACACATTTCATGTACAGGACAATTCAAGGTGCTTTACATAAAACATATATGAAAATTAAAATGATTAAAATGCATTAAAAGACAATTAAAATAAGAAACATAAAAATATTAAAAAAAAAAAACAATTGAGAATCTAAGTAAAAGCTCCAGTGAACAGTAATGTTTTCAGGACTGATTTAAATGAACTGACAGTTTTTCTCAGACCTCAGGTATTCAGGTAGTTTGTTCCACAAGTGAGGAGCAGAACAACTGAATGATGCTTCACTTTGTTTGGTTCTGATTTTGGGAACACACAGTAAACCTGTTCCTGATGACCTATGACCTCAAGGCTCTGGATCCTTCAGTGCTTTATAGACCAGGAGTAAGATTTTGAATTCTATCCTTTGACCCACAGGAAGACAATTTAAGGATTTAAGAAAACATAGTTATAAATACTCATAGTCTCAGAATGACCCATTCTTTGTCACTTCCACTTATAGCTCTAGAACACAGCCTCAAAAAATAATGTTAGCGTCTACTTTTGTTGGAAGCTCAAAGAATTAGTTTGGTTTCTTTCTGTGTCATTTTTATACATTTATTGAATTGACTTGATCTGACCACAAATAAAGCATGACTCAGCTGAGGACCACCCACCCTTACAGAGGTGAATGGAATGGCCCCGATATTCTAACAGAACATCACTTTTCTACGCTATATAACTGATCATCTATGGGCAGGTTGAGTTGGGTCACCAACAAGGAGCTGGTGTTAACTGACACTAATGGTGTGATTTACTTAAGGTCTGCGTGTGTAAAAATGTGACTGTGCACGTAAAAGCATGTTACAGCTTATCTACTAACAGGATGCACTAAGGGTTGCACCTGTCACATGGGCAAAATAGCTCGCACAACCCATTCTGTGTGTTTAACTTGATGAATATACAATTATGGGCGTTCCTCCCAGAACATGCAAAATTATTGGTAGTAGTAGACGCAAATGTTTATTTAGCACGCGCAGTGTGATTTACCAAACCTGAAACTGATTGTGGAGCTGATTATGCATCTATATTTAGAATGTTTGAAAAGGGAGGTGTTAACTGGTACAGCTCTGCCCAAACGTGGTGAGGAGGTGACGAAGGCAGAACTAAAAGAAACGTAGAGAATAAATCTGTCTTGCTTGCGGCAACATTTTTGGAATAACAGAAGAAAAAATATTAGACATAACAATTAGACATATGGCCTCCTGCTTTTTGGGCCTGTCCCTCTGTGCCCAGTTCCACCAGTGGAACATCACAATTAAGCCTGGTCCATACTTCTGACAAGCACCCCCCCTCCGTCTCTCTCTCCCTCGCATGAAGGAGAAACCGAATTGGACAGGTTCTACCGCTGCAAATACACACACACACACACACACACACACACACACACACACACACACACACACTCATCTCCATGTCTCATGAGGACCAAGTTTGTAATAAAGTAGCCATTGGGTAGTGAGTGTAAAAACATTTTTTTGTGAATAAAATAAAATAATAATACAACATTTGAAAATTAAATAAATAAATAAAAAAATAAAACTTAAAAAAATAACAGAAATAAATAAAAGAAATAACAATATGAAAAGAAATATATATAAAGATATATAAATACAAAAAATTTTAATCAAATTATTTTTAAAAAACACAGAAATATATATATATATATATATATATATATATATATATATATATATATTTTTAGGCGAACATCTTTAAACCTTTGAAAAATACGTGTTTCACTTTGCACCTGTCTCCCCCATGCTTTATGGGAACTTTTAACTTCTATTTTACTAGTGAGGAACTTTATATATATTTAACCCTTGTGGGGACCTGAATTTTGGTCCCTATAGTGTCAGAGGTTCCCATGGTGTGGCTGTGTAAACATATCAATGTCCCTATAGAGATAGGAATACAAACAAACACACAAACAATGCTGGTGTTTTGACTTGTCCCGTGAACCTTGTATATAAGCACTGATGCGGAGGGTTTTATTCACCATAGCGACATACAGAGAGAAACTATGTATTTCACTCATACTTAATTATTTCACTGATGAACAATAGCAGAGAAATACCTTTACATCCCTCTGTGTGGAAAAAGAGCAACTTCATATTCATGAGTGCTGGTCTATTCCAGAGCAGTTTTCACAGCAAAATGTGTCCATGACAAGAAATAACATGCAAAATTCCCTTTTAAATAGGGTGGTCTCCAAAAGTCGTTGTCATTTACGCAGGGAATCTTAGTTGATAATCGGTGACACACAAATCAATAGCATGTCCATTCTTTTAGCACGAGCAAACACATTTGCACCCGTTATTTGCGAGCTTAGTAAATCAGTCCCCAAGTCAATGTTTTTCCCCTATATACTGACTGTGTTAACTCATGTCATTTACAATAATTTTGTGGGCATATGTAAATGCCAAGGTGTGAACCATACTGTCTCAAGACCCCATCACCCACTAGTGAAACAAAGAAGTCTAGCAAAACAAATTAATCCTAATAATATTAATCTATTAGTTACTAAAAAATATGAAACTAAAGACCTCAGGTGTATGTTAAATTAATATTTTAACACAAAGTCTAGTATTTTGTTGGATTGCCCTTAGTTTTAATAACGGTATACGTTAACTGCTGTGTCATTACATTGAGATTCTATTTCTCAGTTTTATTTTTGTAATTTTTTGGACATTCAAAGCTAATTAACCTAGTTCTGACTAAGTGAAGCAACCCCCGATCATAACCCTGCCTCGATAGGTTTATATGGTGTTCACTAGGCATGATAGGTAATAACATGTCCTCCTTCCTCCCCTCTGATGTGTCCATGACTCTGGAACAGGACTAATCTAAACCCATTGGACCACATGACCATTTTCCACTGAAACACGTTGGAATCTTGTTGCTCTCTAGGAAACCAATGGTTATTTCACAAATGAGAAACTACTCACTGTATCAGTTAAGATTGAATAATTTGTTGCCAGTTGGAACATATTAATCACCGCAGTAACGAGTATTCAGAGAATGCTTAATTTTGCCCCTATTTTGTGCCAATCTCAAGTTTCTATGACAACCCGTTCATGAATTAGATCCAGTAATGTGATGTTGGCCTTTCTGCTAAATTTTACCTTGACCTTTGACCTTTTGCAATATTGATAATTTCTTGTCATCTGAACCCACTTTATCCTCACTAGGGGCGTGGGGGTCACTGGGGGCCTAGTCCAGCGACAATAGGTGAAGGTGGGGTACACCCTGTATGAGTCTCCAGTTCATCTCAGGGCTGAACATATATAGACAAACAATCACTCTCACATTCACACCTATGGACAATTTAGATTAACCAATTAACCTATCAGTGCATGTGTTTGGATGGTGGGAGGAAACTGGAGTACCCAACCAACGCGGACACAGGGAGAACATGCAAACTCCACACAGAAAGGTCTGGTGTGGGAATAGAACCAGGGTCCTTCTGTCTGTGAGGCATGAGTGCTAACCATGGTGATTTCTCAAGTATTCATTGAGTTATAGCATGATATGTCTCTGCGGAGACACAGACACACACACACACACACACACACACAAAATGATAAGAATAATCTCACCCAATCAATGTTTGGTGAGATTAATTATCCAATAGAAGAAGTTCATCTGTTTTTTTTTCTATTAAGTCCAGGTAGAGGCTTTTGTTTTTGCACATGTAGGTGTGTATGTTGTAGTGAGAGCTGTAAATTACTGTCACATTCTAGGGCAAGAGCAGGAGTGAATTTTATGATTTTATAACTTTACCCTGACACTTCACAGAGCGTGTGATGCCCCTTGGCGTGCTGGTGTGACTGAAGGAGATTAAAGCGTTAGGGACTACAGAGTTCACAAGGCCGACACAGGTCACTGAGCACTAAGTGGTTCACTCTGTTGGGGACACACTTGACAGCTGGACTCTACTGGCTCGAGAAGTTATGGCAAGGACATGAGTGAGGTACTCCAGGCCAAAGAGTCAAATGTTTAGCCTCTAAGGGAAAGTTTCACAGACATGTCACAACAAAAATACAAAGGACGGTAAAAGCTCACAGGGGTCTGTTTTATGATTGTGCATAGGATGAACTGATCTGCCCAATCCTCACAGTTTGTTTTTATCAGACTCTTTCTGGTCCATAATATTCAGTCACAACAGTGCTGTTACTTAATATTGGATGAACCTGGTACATATATTAGTAGTTTCCAGAAAGGCATATTTTTGGTGAAGGGTTTCTCATAAGTGTCAACCTTTGGTGCTCGGATAAAATATCAATGATGACAATGATTTCAAGAAATGAACATGTTTTGAAGCATGCAAAAAGAAAGCCCTTTTTTTTTCTCCCAATTTTTATTTTTACTTTTGTTTTGTACATACAAAGGATAGTGTACAATTTAAAACACAAAGCAGAACAGAACAGAAGAAAAAGCACTTTTAATATAATAGTACTTATTTGTGTTCATTACCATTTTAATCATTTTAATCAACTATCAGTCTGTATTTTTTAATGGGCATTGATAAAAATTTAGAATGAACATATCAACAAGTCAACATATTAGGAGTGTGCTTCCAGGCCTGAGGCTTTCAGGATAGACCGTGACAACCCTACCTGGTGCCTAGCAGCGAGTTGGCTGGCTTCCCTCAGGTTGAACCATCTGTTACATCCTGTCCATGTTCTAGCCTGTAGTACTTTGCCCTGGTTGCATTCATTCGAAGGATCTACAGTATAGAGTTACTGTATTTTAAGTACCAAATGATCTCTTGACCTTACAGACTGTCAGCTGTTACTGCCACCTTTACGGTAATCTGTTTTAATCTGTTTTTGGTAAAGGCAGGGTAACCTCTTAACATGATTGGCAGCATGGTTGCATAGTGACCTTCAAGAGAGGCTTTGTAATCAGCACCACTTGTGTTGTAATTTTGTTTTTCTTCTTTTTTTTTTTTTTCATTTTTCAAGCATAACAGAACTAATATATTCTGTTATCTGAGTGAGCACGCACATTTCTGTAGGACGACTTACTTTATTGTAAGTTTAATTGGCCATGATTGCATATCATGTTTCCTCTGTTTGCAGGGTGCAGCAGTGGGCTGTGTCATTTGGTAAAGAACTAACTGCCTTGTCTGCCAGATACTCTGGAGCCAAGCTGCTACAAAAGGTGAGACTATACACAGATCTATAAATGCATGTATCAAATATAAACACTGACAGTTTTGACTGTACTTCCTGTTTGGGCTGCTTTATGTGGATCTGCCCTTTACAAAAAAGCCAGTTATAACCTAATGACTGAGTTGGATATTCCTGGTTTAGATAAGCTGTTGGAAGTCTTTCTCTTTTAATTTCAGTTGGACTTTTTCACTACATTCTCCACTCATTCATACACATACCACAATACTGATATTATAGACTCAAAAGAATCATATTTAGATGGAATGTTATTTATCCATGTATGAGATAAATTTAAATCCAATTGTAAATGGAAAGGATGAAATATTTCCTACATGTGTGATTTACCTCAAATATGTTAATGACTATATTTTTGCTGCTTATCATAATTTCCTATTGTAGACCATGTAATTCCATTTATTGAAGAGGTTTGTGTTGTAGTATTAGTTACTGTAATAACTCTGATATGATACCACTGATAGGTAACCACATAAAACAGACCACACTCTGAATTTTAATACCATTGTAAATATAATTTAACCTAACAAATTAATGTCTTTAAGTGCATGTACCTTTTGTACATACATTTGTATTAACACCATAGTGGTCTTACTTTAAGTTGGCATTTTTTTCTTTAGCTAAATGCACCAAATCCAAAGAAATCTGGATTTTCACTCAAACAGTGTAAGTTTGAGAACAATTGTTGAATACATCCATGAGTTACTCCGCTCACACAAAGATAGATCTGACTAGATACAATCTTGTGATTCCTCTGAGGTTATGAGGGAAAGTCAATGTGAATAGCATATCAAGTACTTCTGTCATTATATCTGCAGTTTGATTGAAATTGTTATTCATTTGAATTAAAATCCCAAGAGAATGTCAGTTGTTTGGCTGTAATAAGATAAAAATGTAATTAAATCAATCCAAGATTACCTGTAGAACAATCATGATCATAAGTAGAGTTACAGAGTAACAGAGTATTTAATAATTCAAAACAAATCAGAACTTGCCTTGTTTGTTGTACAATCTAATGGCACTGAGGACAAAGGGTCTGTAACACTTAGATGTGTTAATTGAATCAAATGAAAGGAGGAAGGTGAATATTTAATCTTAAAATACAAATGGTATTATATATTCAGGAAGTTGTCATCATGGCCAATACCACGCTGCTTCATCAGCCAATAGGAACACAACACACTGGCATACATTAGCTGTACAACATCTGCACATGGCCCAAAGACCAATCTAATGACACACTTACCTCTGAAGCACATAAATAAACCTAGACACATGCCTACAAAAATGAACGCATCATAGTTTTTTAACATTTCTCAGACATAGTGGATAATAGGTATGTCTTATTGTGCTGATTTTATGTGACTGACTTAAAACCAGACGTATAAAGACTGGTAGAATAATAAAACCTAATCAAACCTGAGGGAATTTTCTGCGTTAAAGGGATCCTTTTCATTTTTGTGTGAAATGCCCTCTGTATTTGTGTGTGTGGGTAGGTCTGTTAGTAATTAGAATTAGCTGTCTTACCCTGCATGCCACCCTGTAGAAACCCTAGCAGGCCTGTTCACCATCTGCTATACTCACACACACACACACACACACACACACACACACACACACACACACTTATTTTCACACGCACATGCGGTTTATCCACAGACATCCATCTACTTATGCCTGCTTTCAAGGCATCTACAGTAAATCATACCTCATATAATAGTATATTCTCTATGCTTAGTATAATATTTATTTTGTAGACGGATGAATGTAGATAGCAATTTTACCTTTTTATTTGGCGAGCGATGTTTGAGTAACATCCAGTTACAAGAAGCCATTAATCATGCACTGTCTAATGTCTAATCGATGCCTCTCTTGTTATCTGTGGAACATTATGTGACCATTTATTCATGCCTGAGTACACCAGTAGGATATTGAGTGTTTGAGTTTGTGTTTTAAAACCTCATAAAAGGCCAGAATTGCAGTTTTACCTTTTTTTTTTTTTTTTTTTTTTTTTTTTACAATGATTTGCAGTAGGCTATGAGATAAATGTTTATAATCTGTAAACTCATTTTATATCCCTTTGTCTCCTGTCCATCTATTTGAGTCTGGTTTTCTGCCTCTGTAATTGAAAATGTAAGATGCTGGTATCAACAATACTAGAGCAGAGCTTGTAGAAAATGTGAGATTGTTTGCTACGTGGGTGAAATGAGTTGAAAGGAGCAGAAAGAAAGTCTAATAACTTTTTGGGGCTGTTTTGGAAGTGTGTACTGGAATCTGTGAGTATGATAATGCTAATGGTGTCAGTTGTTACTGATAGTGGAATTAGTTTCAGGTGGGGCAGTAGTTTGTGTGATGCAAATGCAGGCAACACCAATAATAATAATAATAATAATAATAATAATAGTAGTGATAAATGTGTTTTTTTTTTTTCATTTCAAGACATCCGATCATACATTTATATAGGATACTGTAGGTTTTGTTTTAGCAAGTGCATAATGTTACATTTGCACTTCTCAGTCTCTTTAACAAGATACAAATACAATAGAGAACAGCACCAAAAACAGGAATAAAAACATTAGGAATAAACATTATTTAATGTGACCTGCTGTTGTGCTTAACATGTCTTCAACTCTTCTGTGTAGATGTGATGACGTTTACTGATGACATTTACTTCAAGTGTTTTACACCAGCTTCCATTCAACACATCCAATGTTTTTTTTATTGTTTCAGCAGCTTTTTGTCATAGAGTCACTGACTATTTCTGTACAAAGCTGTACAGTTTATATTTTTTGTGAGTTTTTCATTTCTTTGCATAATACTCCCCTTATTGTATTTTAGTAAAAAGACAGAGAAATGACTCTTATACTCATTAGCTACAGGTAACTTGATTGTGATTGCTATAATGTTATGTGTAAGATGATGACATTACTACTTCAGGAGAAAAAATACAAAAAAGGAATACAATTCAAATAAACTCCCCAATGTCAATTAATACCTACATAAAGAAGCCTTTTAGTTTGTGTCTGTTCATTTATATATTGTCTGATTTGCATAAACTGTAATATGTTTAGACCCAAATTGCCTGTTATTCTGATGTAAAAAAACTGAATATTGAATTTGGAAAATGTTAAATTTAATAAAAACGTTTTTGTAAATGCTTCTTAGTAATCATTATAGAAAGGGTGTGGTGTTGTTTCATGAAACCCTCTGCACAGCTCCATGGGTTTGTTGTGGCATTACTTGTCATATTGGAGATTAAAGAGAAAAAGACAGACAGAGGAAAAGGGGAGGGAGCCCTGGGGAGGGGATGAGGCTGGAGCTTGACCCCCATCTGTACAGCAGACAGGATTTTACAAGGTTTTTTCATTGTGAAGACAGATGTCTCTAAGTGTAGCAATAATAATAATGGTATCAGGTGGCAGTGAAAATAATGTTCTTATTACAGTGCCTTTATTTTCTTTACTAATAAACTATTTCGATGTTAAAGAAATACAAGGACATTGAGGGTGTGGTGAAGATAGAAGAGGTGGATGGAGAGGAACTAGTGAAAAAGTTTGCTGAAGAGATGGAGGGGATGCTTGGGAGGAAGATGAAATCTGTGAAGGTAACAAAGCATTGTGTAAAAGCAAACCCATACAATGCACATTTAATCACTTACGGCACAGAGCCACTGCATCATTTTGAACATTTATTGTGTTTTTTCCCCCAGTTGTTTCAATATGTGCACCTTAGTTTGTTTTAAAACATGATAATTAAACCAGAGTAATTTTGTGTACAGTAGGTACAGATATTTTAGGAATTAATTTGTTCATTTATTTTAAGTATCCACATGCGACATGTGATCTGATTTTAATTTCATGTGTTGCATTTACTCACAGCGGTTAGCTGAAGCTGCAGAGGAGGCTGATTTGTACCACATGTACAATGAAACACTGGAGGTATGTGATGACTGTACTTTAGGAATGTTAAAAATGACATGTTGACTTCTGTTGCTGTAATACGCCAAACTATTGAATGAAAAAAAAATTGCAGGAAAGTGCACTGGTAATATTTATATGTAATAACTGCAAAATTTATAAAAGTGTACTTCATTCATACGGTGCTTTACAGACTTTTTAACTCTCTGAACTTCTGTCTTTTGTTATTAAAACTAATATTTTTCTTACAAGAGCACTTGAATAGTCTGAGTTGCAGCATTTCCCAGAAACCTGGAACAGCAAAATGTTACGCTGAGCAATAAATATATATTATATTATAAATATAATATTCACAAGATCATTACGACTGCAAAGCTGTCCTAAAATATTGGCGTGGTAAAGGAGACACAACATAAACAAAACCATTACATTTTTGAGAAGCCATTTAAGTAGTTTTCTTGGTTTCCACATTGATATTAGTTTTTACTTGGCACGACACAAAATGGCGTGTGCACCTTATTATTCAGTCTGATTATTTTATGTGATTCAGTAGCTATGCTCATTCAGAGGTAGGAAATAATATTAATATGAAGACATTATTATATTACAGACAGATAAAGAAATATGTGGTTTATCTTGTCTAGTTTGACTATTATAATTCCATGCTGATCAATACGGTGGATGAGGATGGGAACCCTGTGCCGCTGGGTGGAGAATTCGCACTTGAGGAAAATGAACACTTCAATAAACTGCCAGTGAACACACAACAGAGTAACATTCAAGTTCCTACCAATGTCTACAACAGAGGTACACACACAGTCATACATATAAGATCAACATGTTACATAACAGAATACAAGTGGAAGTGGATGGGTTTGTCATTTAATGTCACTGTTAAATATATTCCATTCTTCTATTTCTGTAGATCCAGACATTCTGAATGGAGCGTATATGTCTGAGGCTCTGAACGATGTCTTCATTGATAACTTCCGGAAAGATCCAACCCTGACTTGGCAATACTTTGGCAGCTCTACAGGCTTCTTCAGGTTGTATCCAGGTACAGGACACTCACTCACACAGTACATTTTATAACCCCTAACATTAACCTTAAAGTGATATACTCTGGAATTTTTGACATAGGAACTATGTGAGCCAGAGTGTAGGAAATTTGTATTTTTTTTTTTTAATAGTTTTGTAAAAAAAAAATAAAAAAATGTAAATGTTATTCAGTCTTTGTAAAATCAGAGGTGGCCGTTGGTAGGTTAGTGAAAGTGAATGTCCTTTATGTTAGCCAGCCATAAAACAGCCATACCCAATCCTCAAAACACCCAAAGCAGATCAGTTATTATGTCAGGCTGTGGATGTAAATGTTTGTGGTGATGGCAAAATGTTTAAAATGAAACTGACCTTGCATCACACAAGTTGTCGCATGTTCAGGGACTAATGTCTCAGCAGCAGCAGAATTTTACTTTGCTCTTGTCAGTTGTGATGTGACCAGCCCACTTCAACAGTGAATTGAGAGACGTACATAGCTAACGTAGCTTACCCACCTAATGCTACCTTTGGAATAGCGGATTACAAACCAATGGCATGGCAACATGGTAAACCATTGCTTGCACCAATTGCAACAATAAAAAAACATAGATAAGTATAGAAAAGTTTTCACTATTTTTCACTAAAAGATCCGGAAAGAATGAAACTATGGCTCCAAGCTGCAGGATTGGACATGGATACACTGATGGAGACGCTATGTAACCGGCTGATCTGTAGTGATCATTTCAGTCCAGATGATTTCATAAAGTCAGTGAAAAAAACTACCCTGAAAATGTCTGCAGTGCCATCCACCTTCCCAGGTGTACCAAAGTATCACTTTATCTTGACACTTTAATCCACATGACGTTGGATTTTACCTACGGGCGCCTCAAAAACTGGTTAGAACGCACACACACACACACACACACACAGAAGAGAATTCCTGAACAGACATATTCTTGCTGAGTCTGAGTCATTATGTTTGACAGTCTCTTACACCATCAGCTGCTCTGCAAGTACACAATTTGGCTTGTGTAGTCAAATGTTTATCTACAGTTGTGTTCATGTTGTCTAAGCACTGTGCCAACAGTGAAAAATAAGGGTGAATTGACAGTTGATAAAGTGTCTTGTTGTGAAAATCAGTCCATTTTATACATACAAAAAGCGATATAGATGTTTAAGAATGGCGTTGTTAGTAGAGAATTTGTGACAGAGCTTGTTTTTGCCCATCTGCAACCTCATCCATCACTCCTTCATTTGACAGTCTGTCACAATTCATTCATTAGTTCAATCATTCATCTGTTAAATGAGCCAAGCTGACTTTCACCATCTGACTGCAGCCCCCCACTGTTTGTCTGTTTTTCTAGGAATCCAGTGGATTCCAGATGAGAATGGTGTGGTTACCTTTGATTGTAGAAACAGAAACTGGTAAGACTATGTGCCTTCACTAAACTTTCCCAGCAATTCTTTAATTGTGGTTTCAACTCCATCATATTTGGTCGGGACCTTTAGGTGGTCGTGTACTGTAGTGTCTATCATGGATCATCATGAACACCAATCCATGACGTAGGTATGGTGCCTTTGCACTAAGAAGCCATATTTAGTCAAAAGTAGGCTCTATAATCACTAAAAGAGAGACCCCTACCTATACAGGTCCTAGTCTTTGCTTGCAAATGCAGCTTACCACAGAAGGTTTAAAGCAGCTGCAGTATTAATGTATCATGGCTCCTCTCAATACTAAAATAGGAGTTCTCAGTGGCAGCTCAGTGATCATGATGACCTAAATGCTAATACTACATCCTACATGCATTAGGATGGATAAAATGCAGACTGAATTTCTGTACGTAGAAAATACAAGTTAACTTGTATAGTATTGAAAGGAAGCAATTATTGTAAATGACACCTCGAATAAACACAATACAGTATGGAGTGCAGAACCATACTAAATAACTGAATCTTTTTCCTTCTCAGCAGCTCTATAGTCTTTAATCATTTACAGCATTAGAGATTAGATTCTGCAACTAATCACCTATGTAGACAATAACTCAGTTAATTGAACTAAGTTCCAGGTAATCTGTCTGCTCAGACAGAGCATACTGTCTGGGAAAATGGATACAAGACAGTAAAGATCTGTAAAGTTGCCGATCATAGGAGCAGTAAGGGAAATCTAATTTATGTTAATGAGCTTAGAAAATCAGAGGATGATGCTAAGGAGATGAAGGGAAAAGTGCATAGAAGGTCAGAGGAACAAATAAAAGGATAAGACCTGACCTCTGTTTGCTATGTCTGACCACTGCACAACAGTAAGTCTAAACTTCAAATGAAATGTATTACACATGAAATATTAAGATTTTAATAAACAAACAGCATGATAATCTCTCTTATGTGTCTCTCTGGATATCTTTAGGTACATCCAAGCAGCCACTTCTCCTAAAGATGTGATAATAGTGGTGGATGTCAGTGGCAGTATGAAGGGGCTGAGGCTGACTATAGCTAAACACACCATCAACACAATTCTAGACACACTGGGAGAAAATGACTTCGTTAACATCATAGCTGTAAGTACCAACACACAAAACACAGACACACATGATCATTCGAGACTAATTTGCATGTGACAAATGGCAACAGGCACAAAGTCTTGGAGACAACCCTATTTAAATTAGGATTTTGCGTGTGGTATTATTTGTTGTCGTGGGGACAGTATGCTGTAAAACTGCTCTGGAATATACCAGCATTCATGGTAACATTGTGCTGAATGACCCAGATGAAAGGAAATGTAACGTTGCGGGGAATTTTGTCATAGAAGGTAGTGTATTGCATGACTCATTCATTTATTTATTTTACATGTTAGAGGTGGAGGAGTATGGGGGTTGTTAAATTGAATGACTGTCAGACACACATAATTTTGGAACACTGTAGTCTAATGTTGGTGTATATTTTTAATCATAATATTTTAAATTGATTCATGCTGACTATGGAGTGGCACCAGCTTCCCGACTGCCGCCAGTCAACATACAACACAATATTGAAATAAAAAAAGGAGCATGATACACATAAAGAAAAGAGGGAAAAATCCTCAGATCTTTAGATCAAGTGGAAAAAAGTGTGTGTGTGTGTGTGTGTGTGTGTGTGTGTTCTTCCACCATTCCAAAAATGTTTACACAAGGGGGAAAATGTGTTCTCTGCAACTTGTTTCAATAACTGCAGCCATGTGTGTGCAGTTACGCATCCAAAATGTTGCACCTCCCTTTGAGATGTGTTAAATATAGACACAGTTTCTATCTGCAAAATTGCTTTCAGATTTGATAAATCACTTTACATGTGCTAAGTTGATATATTTACATTGTCTCCTCCAATTGTGTGTAAACTTATTGCATATTTATTAGAACAAATGAATACAGACTATTTTGCACCTTTGAAAGATATAAGCCTTTAGAGCACACTGTTAGTAAATCAGTTTGTACATTTTTGTTTGCATGTGTTATGAGTTGGCACACGTTTACACATACACACAAGCCTTGGGAGAACTGGCCCATAGTGTGTTTAACTCCTGTCGAGCGTGTGGAAGAGATTAACACCCTGACACCCTGACACACTAACACAAACAGACACAGGTACAGTCTAGAAGTGGAGCAAACATAAGAAGAGGTCACACATGTTCAGCCAAACATTCAAAACACATATCCACTTGTAAGGTGACATTCAGCATTTACTTTCAAGTGTAACGTGGAAGCTTCAGAATTCATTTTGTTTTTAGGTTTTTCAGGATTTTGGCTGTGCAGCCCTACAACTACAAATCAGTGTAATAAGCATGGTTTATCCTGGTATTACTCTGTGTGTAATCATACGCCTCTTGCAAATCCGCTGCCCTTAAGCTCTTTTTACACAGAATTTAAAGCTGTACTCACTGGAGTGACCATGCATTCATCGAAAACCTGTGCTTGATTTGGATGTTAAAAGAGGAAAAATCATTCATTCATTTACTGGTTTTCTTAATTATTGAGTCTATGAGAGGATGACAGGGATGCTGGAATCTCTCCCGGCTATCAACTGGCATGTGTGGAGTACATTATAGACATGTCCACAGTTCATTAGTGACATATACAGATCGACTACCATTCATTTCTACATTCAGAGTTATGGGTGATTTACATTGAGCAGTTAACCTTCCTATGAAAAAGGCCTTGTTGTTACATGGTGGAAGGCTGGGTGTCCTGAAGAGAACAGGAGGAAAATGGCAAAAATATATCTTTCTATAATACTTTTTTAAATTCAGAGTTTGATGTAAATATATAAGCATCAATAGCCTTTCACTCCAGAAGTATATGCAGTTCATGCAAAAAGGGAAGTATCTCATGAATGTTGTAGTAATTATAACTAAACTAAATTAGTTGTTGAATTGAACTTTGAGTTGTGTTTTCCTTTGAAGTATCACTGACTTGCAAATTAATGATGATAATGTTGATGCTGTCAACCACCATTTGCCCAGTGACCTCAGCAGCCTGCCGACCTACGTTTTTTTTTTCCTTTTTTGGTTTGTTTTTAATGACGTGAAATATAATATGAATGATTTAAGATATCGCTATAGGCGAATAGCTGTATATAAAGCCTCCTATTGGTGCATAGACTGGTAGCTCGGCCCATTGGTCATGATTGATGTGTGCTGGACCAATGAGGTGAAGGCAGGCCAATTACGGCACTCAGTTAGGCTAAAACCGTGGAGAGTGAGTGGCGACATCTCCGTTTACTGCAATGGTTCAGTTTTTTCACAGCAATGGCAGAACAACCATCAGTCAAATGATCATCGGTTAATTTTCTGTCGTTGTTTAATAAATAAAATACAAAGCCAACCTGCATCTGTCATCACACTGCACAAACTTTTGCATTGTAGTGTTGACAACAAAGAGGAAGCTTTGTGATCTCTCCAAAGTGTATCTTTAAAAATGATGAATTTGAGCTTTAGACAGAACAAGACGGAATTCATTAATAGCAAACATTGTATATGCTTGTTTTGCGCCAGTTTACTGTAGAACATTTACTCAAAACCTAAACAAAACACAAAGCTAATGTGAGGTAATATAACTTCTAGAGCTAGCAGCTAGAGACTGGGGCAGCAAGTTGTCACCATGACAACCAAAAATCCCAGTGGATGAGTTGTGTTATCCATCTGACAGACCTACTTCAAATGACGGGTGGGCTATGGCAAAATGAGTTTGTGCAGAACTGACGCAGGCTGGTGGACACGGCAAAAGTTTTTGTCCACGATATTTAGCAGCAGAATTTACTGTAACACCGAATGTTTTCTCTCTGTGTGATCTTTTAACATCTCGCGGTGTGACTTGTGTTGCGAAGTGAATGAAGTGCGCTGCAGTGTGTAAATGTCTGTGCGTGTGTGAGCCAGCAAAGCAAGTGTTTTCTTTTCTTGGTGACAAGATTGTTTAGGAATTTTGCCATTCCTATTCCAGACAGTACTTTACATCTAAAATACATATGTAATAATACACAATATTTACACAGTATTTATAAAAATGGCGAATGTGAAAAGCACATATGTTCATGTTTTACAGGTAATATTACTGGAAAAAAAAGTTAATATTCACTTACTTTTGATAAAACAACAAAAAAGGTCAAAAATGGTCATCAAATAGTCAAAATAGTCCTGCACCGTACAATATTTTAATGTTAAGGATGAATGGTTGAATGACTGACTGACTAAGACAGCAAATAATAATAAATTAATCAATTGCGTTTTGTCTTTGCAGTACAGTGACTACGTTCGGTATGTGGAACCTTGTTTCAAGGGCACACTGGTCCAAGCTGATCTGGATAACAGAGAGGTATCACACAGCTCATTAATGCTCTTTGCCTCAGTTAACCTATTGATTGTAAGCTGTTATTTCTGTAATTTTCCTCTGAAGACAAAGATTATATTGTCATCACTTCAGAGTTAACGAGTTCAACCTCACTGTAAATATATTAAAGTATCAGCTTGTTCAATCAAGGATTCCCTGACAAATCCTCAGAACTACTTCAAGTTTATGTGTAGAAATGTGTGTTAACTGTGATTCATCAACTCCTATCTATCCTGTCATTCTTTTTCCCTTTGTACTCACTCGACACAGTTAATATCTCATCATTTGATTGTGTCTTTCCTCTTGTTCTTTTTATCTGTAGCTTTTTTTTCCATCACCAAACACCTGCTTAGCCTCTACAGTGTGTGTCTGTGTGTGTTTATGTGTTGGATGTGTGCCCTACTTTCACTCCCCTTCACATCATTACAGATCAGGTGAGGTCACTGGCCGCCAACAATTTTATGTCAGCCATGTGACGTCTCAGCAAAGAATTTGATTGGTTAAGCGTCTAAAGAGGCAGAATGGGTTTACAGATGTTCACTGACACACTTGACACTCATGTAGCAACAGACATAGACACATCTTCAGTTGTTAAGGTTATATAAGACTTGTTACATGTTGTCTCCCATTAACCTCAGAATGAATTAGTTTTGATCAGGTGTGATAAACATGCAGCCCGGGGCCAAAACCGGCCCACCCTCCAGTCCAGCCCCTGGGATGGATTTTTGAAATGCAAAAATTATACTGAAAATATTAACAAACAAAGATGTTTAATTCACTTTATGTCAATTCAATCTAAAGTTAATCAGAACAGTAAAAACACTATTATAATATCCTATAAATAATCTAAAAAGCAATTTTTTTCTCTTTGTTGTAGTATAAAAAAGGTGAAATTACACAAAAATGTTTAAAAATGTGAAAAACCTTAATCAATATGAAGAGCTTGTGGAATTGTATCAATATTCTGCTTGTCTTTTAATGTGTGTATTTATAGATTCACTGTGATCTGTAAGTTGTGATGCACATGTATAAATGATAAAATAAGGTATAATATTGTTAATGATGCACTTGTTTTTCTCAAGAATTTTCAGATTGCTCAAATGTTATGTTCGAGTACAGTTTATAGATGAAAACATTCTGACTATTGAATTTTCAGGGTTTTTTTTTGCTGAAAAACAGAGAAACTTTGGATTTGACATCTTTTATACGTTCTTATCCTATTATTCATATTATTTGTCTGGCCTGGCCAACTTTAAATCATATTGGGCTGTATGTGGCCCCTGAACAAATATGAGTTTGATACCCCTGGTTTAGATCATTAAAGACCTATTTTAGATGGATATTTGGCTTGTTTTTGGTAAATACAGGGTTCTTGAAAAGAGGAAAGTAATCCAGGTTTTTGCATCGTTACATAGTTTTACACATCTGTGTATAATGTACAGTACATTGTTCATCAATTTAGACAATGTGCAACAGTAATTTGCAGTTACATTTCTGCTTCTGTTTTCTGTTGAGCTGTCTAATAAAACTCCAGTAAATTCCCTGTGAATACTCTGTATTCTGTCAAGCATAATAATCTGTCCCAGAACAGTGTGGATGTTTATTACAGCATCTTATTAGAACATCCCATTGTCTTGTGTGTGTTTGTCTGCATATTGATTAATCCTGGTACCCCCTGGGGTGGAAGTGACTTGGCCATAATTGCTAATTACCAAGGTTAATCCTTTGTTTTCACTGCTTCACTCCCTCAAATCTCTGTATCTCTCTAGACATCAGTTTCAACTGTATTTAACAATTGCTTCATGATATCTATTTGCTAATTCAGATGTGTCTTTTTTTTTAGCATTTCAAGCTTTTGGTTGAAGGGCTCCATGTCAAAGGAGAGGGCAAAGTGAAAAAGGCAATGAAGGAATCTTTCAAGGTCCTTAATGAGGTTTGTCACTGAACATGATAGAGGCGTTTGAATAGTTTATTTCTTTATACAAATTCTTAAGTGTGAGTAAAATGTGTTTTTAGGCTGCAACAATGGGCCAGGGAAGCCTGTGCAACCAAGCAATCATGCTGATAACAGATGGAGCCATGGAAGATTTCCAAGATGTCTTTGAACAGTTTAACTGGCCAGATCGACGGGTATGGCACTCAACACCAGCTTTAAAGGAATGGATGTGTAACCATGCATGTAGTGAGGCAGTAAAAGCCTTACAAAAGCACCTTCACATCTCTTAAATTATTGCAAAGTATGTAGATTGTGGGCTTTATTACATTTACAACTTATGTTTTACAATGTCGTCTCCAGGTACGAGTGTTCACCTATTTGATCGGACGAGAGATGACATTTGCAGAAAATGTTAAATGGATTGCCTGTAACAACAAGGGTAAGATTAAAGATACTTGATATAAATGTTGCTAGTTTGTGATCAAGTGTCAAACGTATGATGAGAAGACATTATTAACTTAATCACTGACAATCAGCATGACCTAATATTCTCTGTATTATGTTTATCCTCTGTTAGTTGTTGTTGGTGTGTCAGGTGATGCTGGGTATCAGCTGCTGCCCTCTTGTGATTTACATGAAGCAGTTCAGAACTGAAAATAATTACTTTATCCCATTCTGGCCTCATCAAAAAAAAAAACCCTGACTAATACACCTGATTATCAGGAAAGCTATACTGTAAACACAGTTTCAGCCAAAATATCATATCTGTGTATGTGCATAAAGGCTAACAGGTGCACTCCCTTCCGTTGTGTATAATGGAAGTTGTTTCTGCCAACAACAAAATATTTGTCACAGACAGATAAACATGCTTATGGTTGTTTCATTCCTTCCAGCTTTATTTTTAATGTAACCAGGAAATCTGATTTATAATATCCTCAGTAGCACTCAAAATGTTGCAAAGGCAAAAAAGGTTACACAGATTCAGATATTAATACCTGGCAAAGGTTCAGTGAGCTGTTGTCACTGAGCAGCTTCACTGCAGGCATTGCATTGACGTCATTGTCTCACACTTGTAGAATTGCCATAAACCTTAAATCAAGCCAACAGTAAAAGCACATTTATACTGGTGGCAGCCATTAAAAACAGCATGTTTTGTTTCTTTTTCTGTAGACTGCTGAAGTATGATAAATAAGAGTGCTGCTCTAAATGTAATACCCAGGAGAGCCAGAGCAGAAATATTAAACATGTGAGCCTTTGGTTTTCATCTGTGTAATGTCTGATATATCCTTTGCTTATTTAGGTGTATTTTTGTTCTTTAGGCTACTATACACACATCTCCACACTGGCTGATGTTCAGGAAAACGTCATGGAGTATCTCCATGTTCTCAGTCGGCCAATGGTTATCAATCATGATCATGATATTATCTGGACGGAGGCCTATATGGACAGTGTGGTCAGTCCACTTTTCATTTATTATCTTTGCTTGCAGGACATTGTTTTGTATATGTACTGTCTGTCATGTTAAATCAATAAATCAGTCACCAGCAAGACCTGTAGTACCATGTGTGGTAACACTTCATAATAAGTACACACTATGAAGCATTAGTTAATCATTAACAAATACTGAATTCATCATTTGTAAAGCCTGATTCTGAAATCAATATTCATTAGTATATGGTTTATAAGCAGTTATCAAAGTTTTACTCAAATATATTCCTCATAAGGAATGGACTGCAGTTATATAGTTCTTTTCCACCTTTACGGTGCTCAAAGCGCTTTACATTAGCCTCACATTCACACACACACACTCACACACTAGTTTCTAAGGTTCTGTCAGTCCTGCTGGGAGACTAAGTCAGGGTTCAGTGTCTTGCTGCCCTATGTTTGTTAATCCATAACAAAGGACATGTGTTCTGGATTAACAATTCATCATTTATAACGCATATTTATGACATGAATGGTTATTGGTATATGATTTATAAGTACAGTTCTAAATGTTTTACCCATAATTAATAAACTCATCTACAATGTGGTAAATGACTATTTTCATACTTGATAAATGTTTTATTTTGCATTGAAAAATTGAATATTTCATCACTTAAAAAACAATGATTAAAAAAATACACTTACACATACACTATTCAGACATGTACTAATGGCTAGTGAGTTTGTTAGTAGGTATTTTAGACTAACTCACAAATGTATTTTCCAATAGATGTCCTATAAACAGGTCAAGCATTTTCAGTACACAAACAGTTATTATACAGGGATTCATTCTTTCAAGTAGTTATAAAGCACTTACTACTCATGTATATCAGTATATGTTGCGATGCTTATAACCCATATACTAATGAGCATTCATGTCATAAATATACTTTATAAATGTTGAAGTCAGTATTTGGTAATCCATAACTAATGCGGTCATTAATAATAAGTAAAACATTTATAACTGTGCACTAATCAATATTTATGTATGTATAAATGATGAATTCAGTATTTGTTCAATTCAATTTTCAATTCAATTTTATTTTTAGACCCCCAAATCACAATGTCGTCATCTCACAGGGCTTAACAGGGTTGATTGGAGAGACCAATCAATCACAGAAATAGATGAAGTCCGAAGCATGTCCTGTCCTTAGACTCTCCTTCTCAACAAGAAAAAACTCCAAAACCAAGTGTTAATGCTTAAGTAATGCTTCATAGTATGTACTTATTATAAAGTGTTAGCAAATGGGGCAATTGTTTTTGATCATCACAGTCCATTATACAGGTTTTTCAAAAGAGATGTCCAGAATTAATATTGCTCTGTAAGTAAAATGAATGAAAGTAATGTTCTGTCTCTGTCTGTAGTGCTGCAGGTACAGTAGAGTCTAAAAGCAGCAGAGCAGCAGATTAATAGTGCTTTCTCTACTACTCAACAACAGGCCAGGAAAAACTCTGCTCATCTAGAAACCAAAGATAAACTGTTGACAATATTTGACCTTTTCCAGTAAAACGTCTGCTTCTGACTGCTTCTCATTATCTTCCATATCTCTTCCACTGCCATTTCATGCTTCTTGTTGTGTTTGCTTGCTTCCACCTTCACCTTCAGTTTCCAAACACAATGGAGGTAAAAACGCTCACAGCGCTCATAACGTCACTGTGCTACACTTTTTTTGAGTAATGTAAAATAGTAATAGCAGTAAATCTAACAATAAAAAATGGTATTTGAAATGTTTCACTAAACATCATTTTACACTGAATTTAACAGATGCTAGTATATTGTTGTCATATTTTGTAGTTCTAGTTTTTCACTTGTGCTTCAAACGCTGAACATAGAATGAACATGAACTAAGTCTTATCATAGCTTTTCTTTGTTAAGCTTCAAACTGACCACCAAATTATGTTTTTTATAAGTTGTTGATTTGCAGACATAAATTCTATACACTTATTTTAAGTCTTATTTTGAAAAATGTTAGATTGATGTAGATCTATATATGCAATATCATTTTGCAAATCATATCATTTCACTTTATTATCCACCTTTGCTTAGCAGGAATGTACTACACACAATAGGTTTGTGTTTGTTTGCTCAAAACTGTGGGTACAAAAACAAGAATAACTCTTTGTTTGCATCAGCTGTTCAACACTCAGGCCCAAAGCCTCCTATTGATGACCTCAGTAGCCATGCCTGTGTTCAGCAGGAAGCAAGAAACGGTAAGTATTTATTTTTATCACCTTTTCTATGAAACACTATATAATAGGTGTCTCTGATGGGACCTACTGCAATGGATTTCCTCCTATTGTAAAGGTTTAGAATGAAAAATTTAAAGCAGTTCAAGATCTAGGAGATCATGAATATATCAGGGTTCCCATGGGTGCTTGAATTCCTTGAAAATAGTTGAATTTCATTTGTGTGTTTTCAAGGTTGTGAAAATGCTTGGATTTTTTTGTGAAGTGCTTGAAAATGAAATTTGTGTGAAGTATAACTCAATAAACCAAATAAGAGACATAAAACAGTATTGATTAGGTCCGTGTGATGGTCCTTACTGTGACAGGTTTCCACACACTGAAAATAAATTACTCACCTGCAGATAGACATACTTTAGCCCCTTACAGGCATTTGTCACTCTTATTGCCCTATGGTAGTTACAAAATACACGCTTCAATATATGAGAATACTAGCCAATTCACAATTAGTGAAAAATTACAAATAGCCAAACTA
>CM035794.1:28019879-28467379 GCA_020466265.1 Siphamia tubifer | reverse complement strand
TGGATAATCTCTGTTTTAAAAAAAAATGTGTTGTCCTCGGCCTCTTTCTGTATCTGACCAGAGAAATGTATTTAATATCCAAAGTGTGTCCTCAGTCATTTCTGACTACTTCAGCTTCTTTGATTCTACATCATGGGTGAAGATGATTAAGGAGATGTTAAGTGTTTGGACCCCTGATAATTCTGTTTATAATGGTTCGCCTGTTTTCATACTTATGCCTTCTTATTTCATATTACATTTTACATATTACATTTTTAGACTTAATGCTTTTCATTCCACTATATTTCTAAATTCTGTTATAGCTTCTTTTTCTGCTTTCACTTTACTCTGTTACCCTTTTAGGCTGCTATTTGTCTTCATCCATCTTTGCTTTTATCATACTTTGGTAATGGGTTTTTCCTTACACTTATTATTTTTATCTCTCCCCAGGTCTTTCCTGACCTCCGCAGACAAGGAGAATATGTTCACCTTGGATCATTTCCCAGTGTGGTACCGCAGAGCAGCCGAGTACCCGGCTGGACAGTTTCTGTACTACATGCCTAGAGAGGAGACTAGAGGTAGAGGGCTTCAACTTTTTAAATGCACACAGTCTCAGTGATATACACATTAAACACGCTCAACACCTTTTCTCTGTGTTGTTTTCTAATTTTCTCAGCCATATCCAACTCCAGTGTCATGTTTTTGGCCATCTACTTATTGTCTTTACTGCACTGTGCGTTTCTATATTTTTTATCATTACAGTTTCTTAATATGTATTTCATTCATGATTGATATTTGTTTGGGTTACTAATGTCTCAATGTTACAGTCTTATAATGTCAAATACTAATGTTACCAAAAGCCCATCATTCATTTTGTTCTGCTGGACATAGGTTATAGGATACTTCTCTATTTCCTTAAAATCGGTTAGGTATCTACCTGTTTTTTTTTTTTGTTTTTTTTTGTGCATATACTCTAATTAGACATGTAACCCCCTCAGTTGTTGATACAGTGTGTATTAGAATGACGGTGTGAAATAGTTTGTTGTGTTCAGATATATTCAGAGACTATGAGGCTGACTATAGCGCCACCTTGAGGGCAGACGAGGTGGAACATGAAGCGGAGGAGGGAGGGAGAAAACGAAGGGAGACAGAGGAGGAGGAGGAGGAGGGTAGAGGAAAACTGTCAGATACTTGGCATGCCTCCTCTACTTGTTATCCATGTCTCAGTTGAAGCATGATTTAAGCATGATTGTCTCTCTGCTCTTCTGTCTGTCCATCTTGTCCTTCTTGTCTCTGGTCTTTCTTAGTTTCGGTATCTATGTCTTTCTTTGTCCTTCTTTCTACTGACCTTCTGTCTTTTTCACTGCATGAGCATGTGAATAAAGTATGGGAACCTCCTCTGCTCTCTTAGAAAGTCTTCTGAAAAACAGTTATATCCCACTGACATTTAAAGTACAGTACTGTGTCTGTGTGTGTCATGCCAGCGTGCAGCACTTTGGCTCAAAAATGTCAACAATGACAATATAAGTGTGAAACACATAGAGGCACTTTGTACAGTCATGCTGCTGTGAGTGTTGGTTAGCTCATCTGTGTTACACAACACTTAAAATGTTCATATGGCTGGAGTCTGTGGCATCAGTTGGCATCAGTCAGCATGTGGAGTGTGAATAGACAAACAGAAGATGATTTCATGGCTTTAATAAATATTACCTACTATAATCCAAGTCAGTCTGTCACCCACACATTGTCAAACACATTGTTGTGTATCTGTTCTAACATTTTTTGCTGTCACTATCACTATCAGTGTTCACAGCCGTGCAAAGTGTACAGAGAAAAACATAGTTTTCCTGACAGTAGTTTCTTTTTCCTGATTGTGCACACACGAAAAGCATTCATGCATGTATCTGTGTTTGTAAAGTTTGCAGTTCCTTGACATTAATGCATGCGTTTATGTATAAAGCTATGAATTAGCCATGATATTGTTATTAATTGTATGTATGGTGTTCTTCCAGCTGGGAGGATAGTGATAGCAACCACTGCTGTCACTGTGACGGTGGGGAAAAAAACTGCCATTGCTGGAGGTAGGATGACAGATTTTATATACGCACGCGCACACACACACACATATATATATATATATATACCTATATATATATATACATATTCACACTCTGCCTCACATACATATTACTGCACTTTGTTTCCTTTCTCTCTCTTTTTATAGTTGTTTTTTTTATGTTTACATACCTTGCCATATTTTTGTCATATCTGTCTCTAAATGTCTTTTCTCTGAGAATCCCTTTTTTCCTACACATACTGTTTTATTAGTGAATATTATGATTAATTTTCAATGAAAAACTGACAACCCTCTATGGTGATTTGCTGTTGGACCATCATACAATCATTGATTTCGAGAGCAACACACAGTTTTTGTGTCCATAGTGACTTGTCTACTGCTATTTAGTAGCTGCACTTGTGATTCTGACATTTATCTGGTCCCTTTTCTGAGGGATGTCTCTGATGTGTACGTCCAATGTGTCTAAAATGTTCTGGTTCAGTTCAAAGTTTTCAGACTGATGTGTGTCACTGTGTCCTTATAAGCCAATCCTTCAGTGACACACTGATCAGTCATGTTATCTGAGTGACACCTGATTCACTGCATCGGCAGACTCGGTGCGTGTATGCGTGTGTGTGTGTGCGTGTGCGTGTGTGTGTGCGTGCGTGTATATACACCTGCCTTGTGTTTCATTAGTCTAGCAGGTGGACAGAAACAGACTATGTATATACATACACACATAAACACACAGGTTTATCTGTACTTCACAGGTGATCTCAGGTGTGAAAATCATGTTATATTTGGAAATGGAAAATGGGGAGAGCAAGCAATAGTGAGAGAGACCTCAAAATCAATGTGCTTCTGTCTCTTTCTTAATCTCTCATTCTTATAGGTTTGCTCCCCTTCTACCCCACTCATTTCATAATATTTTCATTGTGTTTAAGCTCACCTTTAGAACATTCAGTATACTATGAATAATACCATTAAAGAGTTAAAGCAAATGTCATATCTAAAACATATTTTTTTGGAAAGTAGGACTTCAATAATATATCTATAGCTTACAGCCACTGTAACAAAGCAGCAAAAATAAAAAAATATAACAATATATATTTATATTAGATATTTTAATAAGTATGTCTGGCTTTTCTTGTGAGTATGAATGAAAAATAAAATGTCAGCAAAAAGTAAACTGAATTTAGATTAATAACAAAAAACTCATTTTTTTAAACTAACATGGAATATATATTGTTAAAAACACATATTACAATATTAAATTTTGTAGGGATTTATTTTTTTGTATTTTTTTTTTACAGAAAATGGCAAGGATTGGATGATTATTATTGACACTATAAATTCCCCACATATTATATACACTTATATGCAATGAGGTAAAAGTTAATGTTGTTCTATAACCTACATGCCTCTTGTTTAATTCTTATGGTAATGAATAACAAGTTGAGATCAGAGGTCATAGATGTACAAGTGTTTCTGCATTATTAGATGTTAAACAAAGCATCTACTTCCTTTTAACAGAAGCACTGAGAGATAACAGAGAGATGTATCAATGTTTTATAGACACTGCTGCCGGTACTTCCATTATATACACACATCCACTTTGTGTCGCCCTTTGATACTCTTCTTTGTCCTTTTAAACCCTCGCATGCAGCACTGTTTTGGAGCCTCTCGTATCTTAAGCTGTCAGACCTGTTTCTTCTCACTTCTCTCACCATTTTTCTCTTTACCCTAATACTCTTCTTTTTCTTTCAAGTCATTCTTTCACTTCATCCTCTGCTTTGGTCTTTTTTCTTCTGTTATTTTTTAAAGGACAGACTTTCTAGGAGTCAGAATTTTCCTCCTGAACACAGAGTGGATCAAATTTTCAACAGTGACTTGGTTGAATCGATTACTGTGTAGTTTGACTGTACTTGTGGCTGTATACTTCTAAATGTAGAAATGAAAACGGGCATTTGACTAAACTAGGAATATACTTATAGTGTAATAGTGTAAGTGATACCCTCCCACTGTCTTGTGCAGGATCACTTGAGCAGCTCACATACTTGACCTTGTCTTTCAGTTGATGGATGTCTTCCTATCAGTCATGCTAAAATGGTGTCACTTTGCTCAGATCTACTGCATGTTGGGTGTTTTCATAATGTAGCAATTTGCAGATTTAAATACCTACATAAGGGTTCCCATGGGGTCTTAAAAAGTCTTAAAAGTGATGAATTTACAAATTGACTTAATATCTAAAAAAATCTTTACAAGGTATTCCATTAATATACCGGTAGTCAGTCTTAAGTTATGTTGCCATAAACATATTCTTTAGATTGTATTTAAATGTCTCTGTTAAATGTCCAAACTCCAAAGAAACTCACTTCCACTCGTTCCAACCTGACAATTTATATTGAAATTAGGAAACAGTTATCACTAACTTTACAGAGATGACAAGTGACTCAGAATGGTGGGTATCAAAATATTTAAAAAAAAAAAAAAATTGTATTTTTTTTCCCGTAAATTTTTTAAAATAGTTTTATTATATATATATATATATATATATATATATATATATATATATATATATATATATATATATATATATTAATCTAGTTTCTTTCTTTTTTATTTGTAGATTTTTTTAGTAGTTGTATTTTTATTTTTAAATGTATTTTTAATATAATTTAATGTATTTATTTTTTATTTGATCAATTCATTTATTTTATTTATTTATTTTAAAAGAGAGAGATATTTAAAACATGTAGGACGAGGACTGGATTTGAGAACCACTGTAATTAGACGAAGGTAGTGAATTCATCTGCCATATCTTGGAAGTACAAACAACAAACAAAGAATATATGGCTAAATAAGGTACTACTAATAAGAAACACACAATAAATCAAAATAATTGTAGAATGTTCATTATGTGTTACTGTTAAATTAAGTTTGTCTTTCATCTATCTCAGGTATTTTCACCTGAAACATGTCAGGTGAGAAATACCTACTACACATATGTCTGAGATAGATGAAAGACTAACTTAATAGATCAAAATAGCTTGATTGTGATGAAAGAAAAACACAGCATACCCAAATGAACATAGAAAAACCAATATTACTACATCTTGGCACCAGCCTGTGTATGAAAGTTACACCGGTAAATCACTCAGAGACAGGAGGTTGGAAACAGCGGCTCAGAGATGCCCAGGGCTGATGACAACAAAGAAACATGTGGTTTGGATGGCAACAGAACGCACATGGTGGCGACACAGCATCTGGTTGCCCTGGTGACACAGGAAACAGCTCACCCGTCGAGTTGGCAGATGGCACAGGAGCACAGTTTTGTCTTCTGAATCTGTCGAAAATATCGATCAGACTCTGGTTTGGGCGTCTTTCTTTCAGACCTAAATCATAGTGAATGGCTGGCAGGGCTAGGTGTGTAGCATTTCACCCCAGGCAGGCTTGTTCCCTTTGAGCTGCAGTAACAGAGCAGGCAGATGCGCCTCTGATGGTCCGCACGAGCACCAAAAGAAAGAGAATAGAGATTAACTAGTGGGACCAGTGAGGCCAAAAGTAAGTGAGACCAATGAGCAAAAAAGGCAAGAGAGTGGAAGAGAGAGTGAATATTGGTACAAGCTGTTTTTACGAAGTAGCTGAGACATCATCAAACAGGGGGAGGAGTCACAGGTGCAAAATTTAAACTCGCCTCCTGTTTACTATACACAGAATTCTGTATTGCTCTCCTCAGATCTCACTTGATACCCATTTCTCTCCTTGTCACGACCATTTCACCTTAAGATTCATATTTTCTATGCCAATAGCTTTATAAAGACACCAAAACACCACACAATTTGCCTTAAATACCCCCCAATGGAGATATAAAGCTGTGTTTTAAACTATAAAACTGGCACAGATTACATTCAAATTTTATAACATGGTAACTATACATGTATAGAACAAAATGATGGATAAGACATAAAGAAAGTTTCAAAAGTGACTGAAATAATCAAGAAGTACAGGTCCTCTGAGCCGGATTGATGGCAAAAAACCTTTTGTAGTGGAGATAGTGTGCAAATTTACGTTCGTCTCTTGTTGGTAGATATCAAACTGTCTCTTTTGAAGTAATCCAGACCTTTGGTGGTAGGGATGAGATTGTGTGAAAAGGCTGTGAAATGCAAAAATCTGTTCAACAGAGTACTTTGCATAATTTGTGACCCATCAAGAGGGACACTGAAACAGCTATTTCTGATCTCTGTTCCACTGTTACAAGTTTCATTTAAAAAAAAAAAAAAAAAAAAAAAAAAGATCATATTTGTGTGGTTAACAGTTAATCATATAAATGTAATTCTATGTGTGACCATTGGGTGTCACTGTGTATCTAAACAGCCTTTTCCCCATATGTCTCAGTTCAGCTTTATGTTTAGCTTTCAAGCTGTTATAAGGACATCAGATTTTATTTGGTGTTGATGTTCTGTATTTGAGAGGCTGATCCAAAATCAGTCACTAGTGACAGCAAAAACACTGTGTTTATACTGTTCTAAGGCTCAGCGGTGGATTAGTATATCTCAGTGGCAGAACCGACAGGCTGTATGTACATAAACCTAATTCCCCCTGATGACAGAGAAGCAGAGAGAAAGGGAGAAGCAGAAAGAGAAATAAGAAGATACATAAAAGACAGAATAACAAAGAAAGAGGGGGATGAAAAGACAGGATAGAAGCTATTTTAAATGAAGGACTGGCTTGGAAGAAAATGAAGATGAAAAATGAAGAACAGAAAAGAGAGCAGGTGAAACACAAGGAGAGACAGTAAAGGATAACCAAGTTCTGGGAGGATGCAAAAGAAGGGGAAAAGAAAGTGTCACAGCGAAGGAGAACGCAGATGAGAAGAAGAAAAGAGTTGTGAGGAGGACTTAGAAGAAAGTTATAGCTGTTATTATGGGGGTATTCAGTCAGTCTTGAGCGTCTGTGTCTTGTGGTTTCATCTCAGTCTTGGACAAAGAGGACTCTGCATTTTATTTGCAGACTAGTTAAGATCACAGCTATGGATATGTCACTGACTGTGCCTGTGTCTGATTTGTCATTATCTCTGTTGTTTAATTTAAATGTTGCTGCCTCAAATGCAACTAATATGTTGCCTTTTTTATATATAGAAAAAGCTGTTTCTGTTTGAAGGAGATATCAGCCACTTTTTCTTTACGGGTGGAAACCCTCAACTGCAAAGAGTTAAGTTGTAAAAGCAAAACAAAAACAAATAGTTGATGATCAATTCTGCAGTGTTCTGTAGTTTCACTAACTATACTATAGTTCTCTCTCTCTCTCTCTCTCTCTCTCTCTGTGAGTAGATGATTTAAGATGATTATTTCAGTTTTGTGGTCGTGTAATAACATGTCAGTCCTGTTTTTATGTAACTATTTAAAAAAAAACCTGGGTTCTGTAATGCTTTGCAGTGTATCTGGTCTAGACTTTAGCTCTTCTTACTTCAAACACAAGCTATTATATTTTCAGGACCTCCTTTTCATCCTAATATGCAGTTCTTTCTTCCAAAAATTCTGTCATACAATAGTTGGGATTATCTGTCAACAAATATAATAGTGCAAGTAGTCATTGTTACAGTCTGTCAAATACTGTAAGAGCTTTGTATTTAAACTTGAAATTAGGGTGATATGTTTTTATTGAAGTCAATGCATATTTACCAGGAAATGCTTCTTCATCATCATATCAGTATTATCATAATCACGATCATCATTTTAACACAACACACCATAGGCTTCTGGGCAAAGTATCTGTAAGGCCCTCAGTCATCATGGCTGCTGCAGTTTTACGTAACAAACTATAATTTATTTTGCTTTACACGCACAGGCTATAGGAACAGGTTCAGCTAGCTAAGATACTTAGCTACCAACGGCACATTATGTGGAGACCAGGCGTCAGAGGACAGTGTTTCCTGATGTATAGACAGAGTTTAGCCATTGCCTGTTTTATTACTGCACCATCGTCTCTGTGTGAAGGTCAGTGTTTACTCTTGTCGTTCAGAATCAACTAAATTCAATGTACCATTAAGATACTGACTGTTAATCTGATCTATATAGAATTAATTCACGTACTCATCCTCTCAATCGCTGTCTGTTAGGAAGGTTATAGTTCTTACACCTTAACAAAAACAGTAATTGACAGGAAAATCTAATAATTATGCTCATCATCGTGTTTTTTTTTGGGGGGGGGCATTCTGTCCAGACTTGTATAAATTATAGTTGAGTGTTATATTGATGCAAGAAGAAATGGTTATAATCATGGAAGGAGGGCAGGACATGAAGCTCAGTTCTGAAAAGTTTGTACCAGGACATTTTCAGTCCTTAAATGTAGCTGTAAGTGTCTTCCAAATAAAATATGTTGGTTGTAGTAAAAAATAGATGGCTAATATATTTATCCAAAATTTTTTAACTTGTTATAATATTTCATATGAGTTGCAAAATGAATTCATTCATGGGTGATAAAGGTCATTACAGGAAAAGTCTGTGGAAGCAGAAAGGCTACCTGTCACCAGATTCTTTGCTTAGTAATCTCAGGCTGATAAATTTCAGAGACAGGCCAACAAAATGTCACCTTTTGTAACATACTCTGGCTAAACTCTCTCTATGCCTCTTACAGAAACACTACCAACTACTGAACACAAATAAATCAACCAGAACATTACATAAATGAACAAACATTACAAATATACTGAAAACAAACCAACACAGAGGTTATAAACACAACAGAAGACATACATTGTGAATTGATACAGAAAACAGTAAAACAGTTACATCAAAAACATTTTTGGGATCTCTGGGCCAACACACCATATTAATGACTAATAATAATATATATCTGTATCATACTCAGGTATAAGATAACACACCATTAATATAACTTTATTTCCAGCCAATTTATAATTGAGAGGGCAAATAGTTTTAATATTAGATCAATATGCAATGAAAGCCTGATTTATTTTTGACATCTGGTAGCACAGGACACTTAAATGCTCTTAAAGTCAGCAAATCATGTAGTTAAAACATCACATTATTATTTGAAAAGAATACATAAAGATTTACAACAACACTATGTAATACAAACCAACTATCTTTGGATGTGAATGGACTGAGTTAATGCACAACCAAAACCATATTGTCATGATGACAGATAATTACAGTTGACAACAGAAGGATTTTACCAATGTTTTAATGTTACAGTGACACAACTTCCATTGCATATTGGAGACTTTTCAGGAGAAATACGGGATAAGGAGAGAATGAAATGCAAGAGAAGTCTTTAAGGGCGTGTGAAAAACACTCCATAAATAGCACTGGATGGAAAGATGGAAAAGGAGATAAAGGGATGAGATAGAGTCGGACTCTGGGGAAAAAAATAGCAGCGTCTTTTAGTTTAATCCCTTGTTCATTATAATCCCTCTGGGCAAATTGTCTGTCTTAGAAAGAAAAAGAAGGAAGGGACAATAGAGAGGGTGGGTTGACAGTATCTGATGAGGGAAATAAAGTGCAGGAGTCTGAAGTTTGTAGTCCTTAAATGAATTTTAGTAGTCCTTGCTAGGAATTAGGGCTCTCTGAGATTTTTTTTTTTTTTTTACATGCCATAGTAGTAGTAGCAAACATTCACCTGCATGAGGGTGAAGCCAGTCTTAAAGTGAGCTCTTAACAAAGAATTGTACCTTTAAAGCCAAGACTGTGGTCCTTTAAATCTCAACATCTTTATTAAAACCCCTGTGAAGACTTTCTTGAGCCTCAAAGTCCAAGTAATACTAGAAAAATTATTTTGCTACTTTTCCACAATAAGAGTCTTGTAATCTGTCCAGAAATTGACAAAGACATAACAAGGATCAAGTGAGCAAGAGCTGTTTCTGAGCAAAAATGATAAATACAAATCATTTCACTCATATTCAAACAGTTTGTATTCCATTCAGTTGGTTGATGTGACCATTTGTTGAATTACCCAGCTCCAGTCTGTCACACTCCAGGAATGTGAGTAGTCCCAGGATGATGCGGAAAACAAGAGACTTCTATGTGTTTGAGTCTTCATCAACACATCAAACTGAGTTATGCACACTTCCTCAATTCTTCTCAGCACTGGTTGTTTGATGGGGAGCTGAAGGTCCAAGGGAACATGGGAAGAGATTTTTGACAGAGGAAGGTGAAGGGTCCTGGTTTGGGGTCCTGGATTTTGTGAGGATCGCAGGCTTTGGAGAGGTTCAGGAGGAGACAGGAGACAAATGTAACAAGTGCTGGGCATTGTAGTGAATATCACTTTGACACCATTTGACACCATATGTACTGTAAATCCCTGAAAATTCAATCTCGTTTCCCTTACAGTTTGAGTGTCTTGTTACAGCTAAAGTGATATGTTTCTTACTAAAGAGAGAGAACCAAATTATTTTTCTCTCAGCCAATAAAATGGTAATTTCAGCAGCAGCCAACAACAGCAGTAGGTGGTTGGTAGGCGAGTTGGAGGGATGACTGGTAGCATACTGCACTGAGAGTGGTTCCAAATGGAAGAGAAAATAAAGGAACAGATAAGATATGTGTGTGAGGGAGTATGAGGAAGGTCTAAAATAGTATGGGGGGGGACAAAATTGGAAGAGTAAAAAAGTGGGGAAGAGGTGCCAGTCTGAGAATCAGAGTGAGAGATATCTGTTTTATGTGCATCATAAAAAAGCTCTTCCACCTCTCTCCTCTTTGAGCCCTTTTAATGTTTCCCCTTGTAACCTTCACTCTGACATGCCAACCCTCCCCTGTCCCCAGCACTGCTCTAGGCCACAGAAGAGATCTGTTTCTCCTCCCTATCCTCCCCGTCTGCCTCTCCGTCTCCCATCAGTGGCTGCCTCTTCTTCAGCTCCCTTTGATACTTGGCCATCAGTGACGCATAGATACAGCCGTACGCTGCAGCGGCAACCATCATAATACAAACAATTCCACACACCACGCCAGCAATCACCACTGTGCCGATAGCACGCCGCACGCTTACTGGCCGGTAACGGGCTCGAACACAGTCTGACTGAGGCTCCCCACCTCCCGCGCCGCCTCCAGTATTTGAAGAGGAATCATCATTGTTGCCATTTTTGTTGTCAGAAATTGGCGTTGCCCCACTGGGGTTTAGAGCGTTTCTGCTGCAGGGAGGAATGCCTCCTTGTCCAGAACGGGAACCCTCCCCTCCTCCATTCTCATCTTCAAGTTGGAGGCAGTAGTTGAACATTTCCACTGGAACCCCGCGGATGTCTCGCCCACGCAGATCCTTAGGTAGCGTGCACTCCACTGCGTCCACCTTTCCTCCTGACAGAGACAGACAGAGATGCAGAGACAGGAGGACAGAGAGAGGTCATTTATGAAATGCCTTATGCCTGTTAAGCTCCACCAATTAACTGAGAGAGCAGAAAAAAGCTGGAGGGGGGTGGTTGTGCCAACACTGGGATGAGTCATACATCACTTAACACACACATACAGACCATACAGTTTGCTGTGCCCTTACACTAAGTTGGAGATAGCCTCAAGTAAGCCCTTCTATAATTCATGAGATGACATGCCTGCTTCAGCAGAGCTGTAGCGTGTATGTGTACATGTGTGTGCTTGTATTCCTATCTTTATGGGGGCATTGATATGTTTATACAGTCACACCACGGGGACCTCTGACACTATGGGGACTAAAATTCAGGTCCCCACGGGGGTTAAATGTAAATAAAGGTCCCCGCTAGTAAAATGGAAATTATGTGGTTTTATTAATTAGTTAATTAATTCCTTTTTTTCCATAAGGCCTCATAAAGCATGAGGGGAAACGGGTGCAAAGCGAATTCATTTTTATTTGTATTTTTAAATGAGTTTATTTTTATGTATATTTTTTAAATGTATCATTTTCTTTTTTCATTATTTATTTATTATTTTTGAAGTAATTATTTATTTATTTTCTATTTTTTTATTCTTTTTTTTTTTTTCTCAATTTAACTTAATTTCCTAATTTTTTTTTTTTTTTTTTGTCCTTACATTCACTACCCGATAGCTGCTTGAGTACAAACTTGGTTCTCATGCGACACACAAACAAACCAGTGTGTGTGTGTGTGTGTGTGTGTGTGTGAGTGAGTGTGCAGAAGAGAGAAATATCTGAGTCACTAATTCCCACAGGCTGTAAGAGGGTGGGGGATCTACTTTGTTATCATCACATGCTGCATTTGTTTCCACACATAGTATCGTCTTGAGGTTGTGTTTTAGAAATCCATTGATCTGTGCCCTCAGATCCGTTAAGCGACAGAAACAATGAGATAAAGGCGGAGGGTAATAGAAAGACAGAATGAACAAAGTGGTATTTAGCCTGTAGATGCTTTTATCTCAGCATGTGACAGAAGACTCCCCTTTGCAAACAGACTTCCTCTCTTCCTAAAATATCTTCAGATAGCTCAGCTGAGCATGCTTGAATCGACAAAGACAACAGAAGTCAAACGCAAGCTGATGTCAGCAATTTTTTCACATACTTGTTTAGTACTCTATCTTAATTTCTACATTGTCTATCATGTGTCATCTGCCTTTGCATCTGCTGCTTTCATGTGCCGCTTTTGTATGCAATATCTCATTCATATCTCTCTATTAGAGATCTCTAATATGTCTAATATTTTCCTGGGCACTCTGACGATGATTAGATTATCATGTCTGCTGTGTTACCCCTGTCTAAACCAGACAGCAGTGTACTGAACTGAGCTGAGTGGAACGGTTTGAGAGCGCAGCAAAGCAGAAGAAAGCAGAATGAAGCAGGGAGGAGGATGTAGTAGAAAAGAGGAGAACTGCTTCATTAGCGGGGCAGCTGAGACCCGAGGCGCCGAGGTGAATGTAAATTTTTACACATGAAGAGAGAGAATAGAATAGAGCAGCTGTGGTTATCTGATGTACTAACAGCCCACAATGACACGTGGATGCAAACCAAGCACACAGACACTTACAATGAATGTAGTCATAATGTGTATGCACTCACATGGATTCTGTTGGAGCACATAACCACATCTATCCTAACACGAATCAAACATCTACCTCTGTACAGTAGCCATTCCATCCAGTGCTTGAAATCACGCAAGTTGCAGTCACATTCCCAAGGATTTTGTCCCAGTTCCAGATGTCGTAGGTTGGCCAGGGGTTCAAAAGCTGCCCGCTCCAAACCATGAAGTCTGTTACCCGCCAGAGACAGCCACCTAATATAGACAATATTACAATGTATGAAATGGTAAACACAAATTCAGATTAACAGCAATTTTGAGTAGTGTTTTCACTCATGTCTATCTGTGGTCTGTGAGCTACACGCCATTGAGCAGACAGGACTAACAGATTTATTAATGTGATATTTTAAAATACATCTAAATGAATATCTAAGCTAGACTCAAATGTTGATGTCTTAAGCTGTTTTGTCAGTACACAGGGTTTACTGGGTGCATTTGATATGTGAGAAATATTGACACTTTTAAATTTTTTAATTAAAATTCCATCTCTGTTGCTGATTCTTTTAGAGCCCTGGTCCATAAAAAAGCCCAGTGGCTAAATCACATCAGTATTAAGGAATATAGTGTGTGTCTTTACCTGAGGCTTTGCAGCTCATCCAGTAGACCCAGTGGAATAGAGGAAAGACCATTCAAGGACAGATCGAGACTCTGGAGGCCCCCCAAGCCCTGTAGAAACATCAACCCCGGCACTTTTTTAGTCTTCTGTGTGCACACAGTCCAGCTACTTTCCCCAAAACCCATGATGATACTATTATTAGCTTCTCTCAGTGTTGCCAAGTCACAAAGCTAACACTTTGTGGACTAATCTTATCCAAATTAGGGTCCTAAACGAAGTCATGACACAAGCTTATCCTGCAGACCACTGTGGTTCAGATTAAAGTGGATCAAAGTGTTCAGCAAATGTTCTATAACTGATTTATCACTTGGATAGGAGCCCAGTCATATCTCACTCAAGTTGGCTGGATTCCGGCTAAAACCTTGAAGATGAGCTGACGGACTACAACTGGGCTTCTCTCATAAATATTACCTAATGAAATATCTCAGACAGGCAGGACAGACAAGAATTCCTCTTGCATTTTAATGAGGAATATTTTACAAGCGGATGATACTTATCTATGATTAGACCTTTTTTATCCTGTTCATGACCTGTGTTGTTCTGAGTTTGATTCAGAAGACGTTATAGTGTAGCATTGTGTTATGTGATCATCAAAAAACCCACCTGAAAAAGTTCTCTGTCCATCACTGTTAGTGAATTGTTGTGCAGAGTTAGTCTAGTCAAATTGGACATGTCTCTGAATAAGCCCCCTGGTAAATTATCCAAGTAGTTATTGGAGAGATCCAGCTCCTAAAACACACAAACAACCATTACGACACCACTTCTCTCAGTATTCTATTTACTTGTTCACAGTAAAACTAATGTGCCTGGTGAGAACAACTTGAAATAAAAATGTAAATGTAAAAGTTTAATGTATTAGACTTGGAGTAATCTTACAAAATATATGCTAGAAAAAGTTATGCTCAATTTATACTTTTAGGATCTAATCAGAAGTGTAGTAAAAGTCATAGATCACCCCTTGCAGTAAGCAGAGAGGTGTTACAACTGCTTTACAACATTACTTTCAATACATGATTGACACAGTAGAATTGAATTTTCATCTTAATAAAGATATTGACTTGGATATTTTCTTTAAGATGCTGCTACACAATCAAGTGAATTTAAACTAGTGGTAAAAACTTACAGTAAATCATCTGTCAGCTCTTAAGTTGAAAATAGGGATTTGTAACTGAGTTTTATACTGGTATTAAAATTCATTGGGTGAAGTGAGTGCAGAGGATGTTGCTTATGGTACAATAAACATCAGCGTAAAAATAACCCAAAACATATTCAATACAAGATGAGGAAGTTTGATAAGAAACAAATAACAATAATAATAATAATAATAACAGTGGATCAGTGCCAACCTCCAGGGAGGACAGGTTAGCGAAAGCAGAGGCTCCTAGTGAGGCAAGCTTGTTGTTGGCCAACAGGAGCGAGCGGCTCCCCTGGGGCAGGAGGTGCAGGGGGGGCAGTGAAGAGAGACCCCGGCCCCCACAGTCCACCATGAGGCCATCTGAAGAGCACAGACATGGAGCAGGACAGGAGGAAACTGGTGGCAGGAGGGCTGCTAGCAGGCAGAAGACACAGAGGAAGACTGAAAGAAGAAGAGATACAAACTAGAGTTATTGAGTTTGTCTGTTATTCAGGAAATGTCTCACATGGAACAAAAATACTAATAAATAGAAGCAAGAAACTCTGTAAGAGATGACCAGAATCAGTGAAAAAAATAGACAAAAGGAGCCATGAATAAGTAGGAAAAAACTGCGAAATGGAGGAAACAGCCACGCAGCCCTAAGGAAAGAGGGTGGATGTGCTATTTAAATGCTGGCATTAGGCAAGAAATTTCCATTTCTACCAGACGACTGATGTTTGTATTATAGTTTAAACTGAAAAAAACCTGCACAGAATCTGAATCTGCCCCTGTGTGTCTGTGCGACCTTTGTCAAACTGTAACAAGATTTGGATGAAGAGAAGTGAAAAATTATCACACAATCTAATATTGCTTATGAGTCTGTGTGACCATGAATATCTGTTATTTCAAGGTCTAGAGTCACAATGTCACTTCAACATTTAAAAAAAAAAAGTGACATTTATTTTTAACAAAGGACTCCAATCATTTCATAATTTTCACTCATAACCTTTCTTTCTTTCTTTTTCTTTCTTTCTTACTTTCATTCTTTCTTTCTTTCTTTCTTCTCTCGGTTATTCATGCATTCTCTTTCAAGTTTTACCCATTTTTATTTTCCTAGATAACATTTTTTTTCTCCACTTTTCACTTACTTGCCTCAGTCATTTGCATCAATCAACTGAAACCTTTTCATTCATTGTTTCTCTTATTTGGTTTTGTCTGCCTGTCTTTCCTTAGATCTGTCTATCCCCATCTCCCTTGTGTTTCTCTCACACACTCTTCTGTCTCTATATCTTTCTCATTCTCTGTCAACTCAAGTGTCTGTGCACCGCTCTGTATTCCCTCAGTGTCTCGTTACAGTGGTTGACTTTGTTTCCATCCAGTAGCTTATCAGCATGACTTACGGTTTACCTTAGTGTGTGTGTGGCCATGTGCTTTGTGTATTTGTGTGTGTATGTGTATTAGGCACCAACAAAGCGTGATATTAAGAAAACTACTGAGTCTAAACTCCAGACACAGGCACAGCACTTTTTACTTCCTGACATGGTGCTTTGCTTCTTCATCAGATTGCATCATCTGCATATTATTAGCATCTAGTTTTCAGTGTGTTATTGCCTTTTTGTCGCACTCTCTGACCCGGTTTCTGTTGTTGTATTTTCTCTCTGTTGAGTCCATCAGTTTTTCACTGAGGTTACATTTGTTAATTTTTCTGATAATCAACACTATGTTTCATTTTCCTCACACATAGTGGCTGTGTGTCAACTGTGATGAAACTTTGTGAACTAGCCCTTTATTGGCCAGTCAAACACCAAGAATTGCCTCATGATTATAAAATGATATAGTTAGCACTCATAATCAGGCCATAGATTGGTGTCTGCTGAAGCCACTTGGTCAAAAAAAAAAATTTTAAGGAGAGATTAGTGAAAATGGGAAGTTGATAGGACCAATATTTTGTGAGATATTTGCAATTTTCTAATACAATAGCTTTACAATCACATTGCTATGCCCAGAATCATAGAATCATCATTGAAGTGGGTTACCTAGCAACAGATAAACAATAGGGATATGTTGCCATGGTGTCAAATTTCATATGCAGAATCAGACATGCCAGCTGAGAGGTTATTCAACTGAAAATGCCTGTGAAATTCACCAAATAAGTAAACAAGGGAAAGAAATGAACTGTATCAAAGGATCGAGAACCATGGGTCAGTGCACCAGTGAACCTATCTTACTTTAATTAAACAACTCTAACAAAAGAGTTTGATTCCATGTAACCTTTAAAGACCTCGAAGTATTTATGTGTTGACTTCCAAATTAATCTTCCTATATATTTAACACTTCTTTAGTGATTCATGGCCATTCATTGGAATATTGTCTCCCATATTTTCTATTTTTCAGTAAATAGTCTAGTATTTTCTTATATTTAATTCACTGTTCTTGTAGCTGCTCATTAAAGCTTAGAGGAAATTCATATGTTATTACATCAAAACACAAGAAAAGCAATTATCTCAGCAGAATATACTATTAACTGAATACAAAAAATAATCTAAAACCACTGACATTAGGTATAATACATGAGTTTCAACATTCACTAAGATGCCTGAATGTCATAATGAGCCACAAATGATGACCATGGAACTGCGTTTTGCCTAAATTATTCATAAAATTAGTGGATCAGAGATTAATAACATTTTAGATCAGTAGATCCTTTTGTTTGCCGTTGGCTGTTTAGGTCTTAGAAGGTTAGAACTACAAAACTACAGCGCAAAATAAAAAAAAAGTTTTTGTTCTAACCTCTATAAACTACTTTATATGATATATTCTGAGAATACAAGGTGCAGAAATAACATTTTCTCCAGTATAATTTTTTACCTGTCAGACAGAGCTCGACCTCCCTCTAGCAGGACAGTGTCCCATTTTGTCTCATTGTCCTCATAAGAAAGATTAGACCTCTGCAGTGTTCCTGTTTCTCTCTGCGCTCCATCCTACAGTATAATCCTAATCTCTGGGAACGTTAACTTAATTTCATAAATGGATGACAGGGCAGATTTTGAAGTATCCTTACACCTCTTGTGCTGTCTTGCTAAATGCTTGAGAAGGCGCGTGTTTCTCTGCAGCTGCACAGTGGGAATCTAGAGCAATTTTTCAGTATTGTGGGTTTCATTTATCATAACAGGTTGTAGCTGGAAAAAAGGTACAGTAGATATTTGAGAAAAGGTAGAAGCATCATTATACAAGTGAGAGAGAGAAAGAGCAGAAATGGAGAAAAAAGAGATGCTGTTTATTTGGCCTCTTTCCCCTCATGTAATATCACATTTTAATTCTCAGTCTATATTCCTTCCTCCCCTTCCTTTCCTTTTGGCCCCTCACCACCACTCTCCTCTCTTTTCCTTCTGTTACTGTACATTATAAGTGCTCCTCCTCCCTCCACCAGAGCTTCCAACATTTATGAGTGGCTTTAGCTGCTCCCGTGGAGGAGGAGGTAGTTGTTGTTTTGGCTTATTTTAGCTGCTCCAAATCCGCTCTGCAGTAGCACTCCACACAACCAAACCAGAAGGAAAATGTTCAGCCACAGTAGGAGGGAGATAGGAAGGTTCAGACCAAATAAGTTTATATGGTTCTGCAGTTGCATTCAGTCCAAACAGACTTAATTTTGAATCTTTTATAAGAATACCCACTGACATTTTTGGACAAATCTATTCTGGCAGTGTTTTCAGTCAGAGGAAATAAACTAATGCAAATCGTTAAAGTGCAACATGATGGTTCTGTTTGATTGAATCATGTGGCAACTGTTTGACTATTATTTCCTAGCAGAATTTCAATACTGCTTCTTAGTTGGAAGTGACAAATGTATATATGTATATATATATATATATATATATATATATATATATATATATATATATATATATATATATGTGTGTGTGTGTGTATGGCGCCACAGTGGTGCACTGGTTAGCACTTGTGCCTCAGTGCTGTGGCAATTAATGGAAGAAACAAGAAAATAGTGACATTATATATTATAAAATAGCAAGTATTGTGTTAAATACTCTACATGTTTCCCACACCAGACCTTTCTGTGTGGAGTTTACATGTTCTCCTTGTGTCTGCGTGGGTTTTCTCCAGGTACTCCAGTTTCCTCCCACCATCCATATACATGCACTGATAGGTTAACTGGTTAATCTAAATTGTCAATAGGTGTGAATGTGAGAGTGAATGTTTGTCTATATATGTTCAGCCCTGATATTAACTGGAGAATCATACAGGGTGTACGTTGCTTTCAGCCATTGTAGCTGGATTAGGCCCCCAGTGACCCCTGTGACCCTAGTGAAGATAAAGTGGGTTCAGGTAATGAGACAATATATGTCTACTTTTTGCCATTGTGTTTATTTACTCGGGCTTCTTTTAAATATAATTTATTGATGGCAGAAATGGCTGCACAAGCTTTATTTTTAGATGTTTTTTTTGTTCTTTCCTCTGTGTTAAATTTAAGGATTGTGGTATTACACATACATGTAGATTTTTAAGAGACAAACCTTAAACCATGTGACACTAATTTCTACGATCCAATGACACTGATGTTTGACACTGTCCCCAAGGCAACGCTGCTTAATAACCCTAGGGCCTCAGCTGTCTGTAAGTTTATATCCAGAGGCCCCTGGGTGACATTGGAGCCAGCTATGATGTCATTACCGGAGGCACCTCTGTTACTGAGCCTAGTTGCATGTTGCCAGGGTCCGTGCTGTGTTCCATGCTAGCCAAAGACTCAGTGCAATCTCATTATGAGGACATCCAGCTGTCCTTCAAGTGCTGTTTAGTCTTTCATATGGTGTGAGACCCAAAAAGCCTTTCATGCACCGATTAAATTTAAGTGCCAGTGCCTCCTACTTCATATATGCATTGTTAGATTGAAATAAAATACCCAATGTCTTTAGTAGTATCATTCATTCTTAATTTTAGTAACATCTTCTTCTCTTGTCATTGTTTTAGTGGGTTTTAATGTGATTTGAGAAATCATTTTGGATGTTATTTCTCTATTTTCAGTGTGTTTTTTTCTTCTTCTGACTGATTTTGTGTTTTATATGCATGGCACAGCTGTATTTTGGCTGCAGGATGCCATTCTGATTTGATTAAAATGAGAACGGTGTTTGTAAAAGCAACAGAATACATGATAAATATGTAAATAGCCATCCCTGGTTGACATAACATAGGCTATAAGAAGAGAGAGCCATTCATGAGGAATGGAAACATTAAAAAAAAACAACTGTATTCATACATAATATCTTAAAACGTCCTTACATGTTTTCTTCAGTAAATAGCATCGGTGTAATTTGTTAGGGGCTGTTAGACGTTTGATGTCCTCTGTAACCTGAGATCTCATTTAGTTGGCAGATGGAAAATGGCCAGCCGGTGTGTGTAATTGCCTGTGTGTGTGTACATTCAACACTGAATGTTGTGTGCTTAAATGTCTCCCAACCCAGTATAGAACAAACTACTTACAGTCAACACTGGGTTTCATGAGCCATTTATACTAACACAATTGCTCATTTTTGGTAGTATTTGGAAGTTTTGTTCAGGTGCATACATCATTTAACAGCTCAGACCAGGTGTAGGAATCATTGTAATTAGTTTGTATTGTTCTATCCTGCACTATACGGACAAAACTAATGGGGTACACTGAATTCAGAGGGTTTGGGGTGCAAAATGATAACATTATATACCGCAACTTTATATCGAAATCTATATCACTATGAAGAGAGCTGCATGATATCACCTTGATTCAGGTCATATCATGTTTTATACAAGATTTATACATTTTTACCAAGCATCTTCTGGCAACATGAGGTGACAACAAAACTCAATTCCAAAATTCTCTTTCTCTACTGAAACTATATGCCATATACCGTACAACAGGAATCAAATAAAAACCAGGGAAAATCATCTTCAGAAGAACTAGAAAAGCACTCAGAGAGTGCAGACTCCGCCAACGCAAATCAACCCCCTTCACTTCTGCAAGCAGTAATCTGCCCCCCCCCCCCACACACACACACACATATATATACCTCCACTAATCACCACCAGATTTAATCATGTGTTCCTTGAGGAGGTACCAACATTTACCAACAAGATTTTCAGCTAAATATGTCCATAGTTTTTCGAGTTATCTTGCTAACAAGCAGGCTGACAGAGTAATAATCACATTTTTCACAATTTTCCAATAGCAAAATCCCAATAAACCCAATTAATAATGTATATCCCCTAGCTCTAAGTGTAGTTTCTTCTCTAAAGTTAATGTTGTTTACAATGACAGCTGCACTAACAACATTTTTGTTTGTTTTTTTTACTCCAACAAGGGCCGGTGGAGTAATGTGATCATTGGGGTTGTTTGGGTTGGATGGTTTGCAAGATAACTCAAAACGTTATCGACAGATTTGGCTGAAATTTTCAGGAAATGTTGATACTGGCACAAGGAACAAGTGGTGAACAGTGGAGGGGGTGGTGGTGGCACGTGTCTCTTTCAGGAGGTGGGGGCTGGTCTGCCTTGCCGGATTCTGCACTTTCCCTTTTCTAGAACCTTATTTTTATTTATTCATTCTTCAACCTAATAGTTTTATGAATGTACCTCTAGTTTTCTGAAATGTTTGTCATATTGTAATGGTAAATGAACTGGAAATATATATATATATGTATATATATATATATATATATATATATATGTATGTGTGTGTGTGTGTGTGTGTGTGTGTGTGTGTGTGTAAGTGTAACCACTCGTTTTCTTCAATTCTCAATCAGGAAGAGAAATCAACTTTTAAACTTAAATAAAATATTGATTCAACATTTATTATGACAAGTATTGACACAACTGACAGGACATTTTAATCATTAGAAAAAAATATTTTGTAATCAACAGTAAGTCCTACAGTATATAATATGATTATAGTAATGATATGTACTGGGCTCTCCCCAGAAATTCTGAGTAAGGAGGCACGCTGGACCATAGGTTTTTTATGGAAAATTTGACAGAAAGTGGCTTTCTAAATGCTTGAAACATTGTGAGCTGATGGCACTTGCAAGACTTTGTTAGCACGACACCAGTGGTTTGAAATACAGCAAGGGGGCGCTCAGACTGTAGCAAGGAGGCTCTGCGCCTCTATGCTACCATTTATGGAGAGCCCTGATATAGTTAATAATGACTGTATGATTGTGAAACCTTTTTTTCAGTTTGACACAGCTGGGTGCTCATGTAGGATTTACCATATTTGTATTGATTTTTATAATTTTCTGGAGGATTTGCTAAACCTGACATGGCAATTTAATATAAAGCAATCATACTAAAGAAAGTAAGAGAGACTTCAGAATGAATACAAAATGTTCTTGCATGAAGCTATTTCTTTCTTAGTGTAAGAAGCAAACACTTGCAATATCAAGGTCCCAACAGTACCATTACATTGTTTCAAAACACAGAGAATATAAAACTATGTTACCATAGCAACCAAGTGTAGCTGATGTTAAAGAGAAGAGAGGAGGCACATGGAGAAGTTTGTGGTTCACATCCCTCATATCACATCATTTAGCCTGCTTTATCTCCTTTCACATACACTGATACAACTGTGTGTAAGTGCTTACTCTCACACAAGAAGTCAGTGTCCACACACACTCATACATCAGCACATTTAGAGGCTGTGGATAAGCAGGAACATGGTGTATAGTTTTAGAGTGAACTACTGCTGACAGTGTAATGGGGAGAAAAGGGAGGAATAGAAGACAGAGCAAACTTCAACCAAAATATAGATTTTCCTAAATTATTTCTTCTGTCCCAATGTTAGACCCTTGTCCAGCTGTAGGCTACCTATTGTCAGTTTGTATCTTTCTTTCCCCTCTGTTAACCATCTGTTTGCATCTAATTTTCTTCCATCTACCCTGTTCCTGTTTTCTGTCACCCTGTGTGCATTTCTTCTGTGATGAACTCTGCATCAGTAAGACAAAATCATTATTTTGTCTTGAAGGGGTGAGCAGATAATGGGTAGGCTGATTCTCTAATATATGCTATCTGTATCAATTTGTAGTGACACATACACACAGCAGTGTGGCCCACAGTAGAGCTTGACATGTGATGACATTGTTTCTTGTGACAAAGGCTATTAATTACAGAGATTGACAGGCAAGACTAAGAAGAAATGATGAAGCATTAGGAACAAAGTCGAAAAAGGTGATAAAAATACATGATCAGTTTGGATACTTTGACTAGATCATCTCCACATTTCACTTCAAAATGTTTTCTTTGATGGATTGCATTGCTATGTACTGACCACTCAGCTGGGCCTCAGTCCAAGGCTGAATACATTCAGATTTTGGAGACAAAATCAACACTTGGCTTGTGATGTCATATCCGCATCAGTGCAATTGGAATAGAGTAGACTCTGCCTTGGATCTGTGACAGATCACATTGCCCACTTTGTCTTCAGGAGAACGGATAGACAGATGATATTGATCCAACAGGGCATTTTCACTCCCAGCACGTCAATCCACAGCGTGTGCATGTATTCACACAAATGCATGCAAACATACCACAGTCATTTGGATGTTTTAATGTTAGTTTTCTGTGTTTTTAATTGTTAAGAATTACCCTTATGTTATTAAGTTGTAAATAACAGTCATTTAGCAGTTAACTAGTGTGTTTAGTAATATTTTACTAATAGTACTGTTTTGATTTATTATTTACCTTAATGTACATTTGTTAATGCTCCTTAAATTAAATGTATTAAAGAGCCAGTGTGTAACATTTGGAGTCTCTAATGACAGAAACAGGATATAATCCAAAGACAGGATATAATATTCAGAGTATTGTTTTAAATGACACAATCACCTGAACATATGAAGAGTTGTATTTACATTCCATTACGAGGCAGGTTGTAAGTCAATATGTTGCATTGCCATGTTCCTCCTTTTTACATTTCATGGCAGGTGGCTCCAGTGTTGAGGTCCATTATTGTTTCCTACTATCTTGTGCAGCAGAGTTTATATCCTCTTAACTAAAAAGCCAGATAGCTAAAACAAACACTGGCATGAATGTGTGTTTGTGTCTGTTTTAATGGCCTCTATAGGCCAGCTGAAGTGAGGCTAAACAATATAACCTAGAACCATTAATTGTCACTAGATTTTACCCTGTGAACTTTAAGTGTAGCCTTTTATGTCTTACTGTTTATTTTATTGTACTGTTGGGTTTTATTTTAATAGTAGACACTGAAAGGAATGCTAGATTATTGTAGGGTGTGTGTGGGTATATATACACATACTCACTGCGGAGAGAAAGTAGAATATACTAATAATGATGATAATAATAATAATAATACATTTTAGTTATCAGTGCCTTTCAAAAATCTCAAGGCACTTAACAAACAGAATAAAAGCAGTATATAAACAGCTCTGAAAACAAAAATAAAATGGATAAAAACAGGTGGCTGTAGCAGATGAAAACATAAATAAATAAAATGAAATAAATGGAAAGAGCGAAGAAAAAGAAAAGTTTGATTATGGAGAGTATGCTATTTGGAAGAGGTGAGTTTTGAGTCTGTTTAAGAAGGTAGGGAGAGAGTCACAATTACGGAGGTCTGGTGGGAGAGAGTTCCAGAGTTGGGGAGCAGAGCAGCTGAATTCTCTGCTCCCCATGGATGCTGAGGTGAGCAGTGGGTATGGAGAGGTAGATGGAGTAGGAGGACCGGAGGGAGCGAGCTGGGGTGGTCATATGGAGGAGTTCAGAAAGGTCGGGAGGAGCCAGGTTGTGGATGCACTTGAAAGTGTACAGCAGGATTTTGTAGTGGATAGAATGTTTGACAGAGAGGCAGTGGAGGTGCTGGAAATGAGGGTAATGTGTGTCAGGTGTCCTTCAGATGATGCGAGTAGCAGAGTTGTGGACCAGTTGCAGTTTATGGATGGATATGTGAGGAAGTCCGAAGAGGAGGGCATTATAGTAGTCCAAACGGGAGGTGACCAGACTGTGTACAGGTATGGCAGTGCTATGTTGGGTGTGGGAGGGGCAGAGGCGGTTTATATTATGGAGGTGGAAATATGCAGTGCGGGTGAAGTGATTTATGTGTGAGCTGAAGGAGAGTGTGCTGTCGAGGATGACACCCTGACTCTTAACCTGGGGGGAGGGGGAGACTGAGGAATTGTCAATGGTGATTGAAAACCTGTACATTTTTGAAGGAATAGATTTGGTGCCGAAAAGCAGAATTTTGGTCTTCTCGGTATTGAGTTTCAGGAAATTGGAGGTGAACCAGGATTTCAATTCGAGTAGGCAGGACGTAATGGAGGGAGGGGGAAGTGAAGAATGAGGTTTGCAAGAGAGATAGAGCTGGGTGTCATCCGCAAACCAATGAAAGTGAATGCCATGTTTGTGGAGAATGTGGCTAAGGGGGAGAAAGTAAATGATAAAGAGGAGGGGCCCCAGGACAGAGCCCGGGGGCACACCAGCAGAGACTGGATGCGGGTCAGACATGAAGGTTTTTAACTGGATGAACTTAGTGAGGCCTGACAGGTAAGAATGAAACCAGTTAATTGATAATAATCTTTATTGTCATTGCAAAATAGCATTGTATAGTGCAACAACATGCGGTTTTATGCTGTGTGGTGCTCAAAATAAAATGCCTAAAAAATGTTTTAAAAAGACAGTCAAGAATGAAAAATATAAATATAAAAATACTCAAGTAAAAAAGATAAACATACCCTGCAATAATCTAACATTCCATTACATGTTTACCATTAAAATAAAATACAATAATATAATAGAAGAAAATAAACAAGAAGGCATAAATGGATGCATTTAAAGTCCATTCTGTAAAATTTGGTATCAAAATATGCAGGATGTACAGGTGACAATAATAACTATTAGTCGTTTTAAATTAAGTTTATTTGTGCAACGTCCTTAGTATGGGTTCCATTATTATTTACATATGAGCAGAGCACAGTTAAATTGTAATGTGGACATGTTTATTTGGTTTAGTTCAAGGCAGCCACATCTCTGGGATGGAAACTGTTCTTAAACCTCGCTTTTTGGCTAGAGATGGCAATATAGTGTCTGCTTGATGAATGCATATATAGACAGAAATACACAGATAGATAAAAGAGAAGTAATAGTTTTGGTCTGAGTATTGAAATTGCTTGTACAATGCTTGAAACCTCTTATCTGATTAATTAGATGGCCTTTTCAGGGCTTCATAGAGTGTCCACTAAGACAGATGGAGCATATCTGAAATAGCATCCAGGACTATTATGAACCATTTTCTATGATTACTTGGTGAATACAGCACTATTTTCTGTCAGAAATGTATGATCATACATCAGTCTCACATTGGACCCACACAGGGCTTGTTTTGAGTGTAACACTATCAGTATCAGTGGGGGCTGAACTGGAATGGTGCAGAGAATTATCCAGATTTAGGCTATTTCTTGCCAGTGTTGTGGTACCCTGTATTTGGATGCTTTATCTAACCAAAATGTCTGTGTATCTGCATCTGATGAGTATTAGAAGAGAATAAACCTGGTGTGCTGTGCCTGCAGGCATGTCAACACAGCTATCTTCATGCATGATTAATAACATGAGTTGTCTTAGGGTCACCCCAACATTATACAATTCCTGACTTGTTCATGTGCTGGAATTTTATTACCCTGTCCCCTGAAGGCCAGAGGGATTTTGTTCTTGTTTTGGTTTGTGTGTTTGTTTGTTTTTCGGTCTGTCTGTTTGTTTGTAAGCAACTTTACGAAAAACTACTGGACCAATTTCTATGAAATTTTCAGGAAAGGTGCAAGGTGATCCAGAATAGATCCCATTACATTTTGGTGAATGTAGGTCAAAGGTCACAGTCACTAAAAATATGTATTCGCAATGATAAGAGATGGGGCAAATCAGGTAAAATGTGTGCATTGGGGGGCAGGATTTGTTGTGCCAGGCATCACTTGTTTTTATTTTATTTTATTTTTCTCATGTTTAAAATGTAAATTATTTGTAAGGTAAAGTACTTTATTTGTCATTGTACACTGTACAATGAAATTTGTCATCTGCATTTAACCCACCCTGATGCCAGTGGGGCACCTGTAAGGAGCAGTGGGCAGCCATGGGTGGCGCCCGGGGAACCATCTCCTGCTGTAGAGCCAGGCTAATGGTCAGAAAAACATGGCTGGAGGATTTGTCCCTAACAAACATGTTTTTGGGTGATCCAGACACTGGGAGAGAAACATGCAAACTCCACACAGAAAGGTCCACACACGGTCCGGGAATCGAACCTGGGTCTTGTTGCTGTGAGTCAAGAGTGCTAACTGCTCAGCCACCGTTCAATTATAGGGCATTAACATTACAAATTAACACTTTTAAAAAGGTCAAGGGTCAACATCATGATGCCCTGACAACATATGACTGTCTCAAGTACATTATGTGCCATATAATAAAATTAATGCATTTAAGGTACTACTGCCTGTGTTGATTATGCAATATTATAGTCAAAAGTGAAAGTCAAAACCCAACAGACAACCTTTAATATTGCCTGTCTCTTAAAATAAGTTTAATATATATTACACTAGCTATTGATTACACTCTTAAATTAGCCAGATGCTTTGGACTGTTTGCCAACAAGCTGTCATTCCAGTTTCTGTGTAACTCCAAGTCTCATTTAACACTATGTGAAGGGATCAGGCTCGACTCCAAACCTATACATACACTTTGTTCCACTGCTGTGGCTACAGGCCAAACCTAACAATACTGTCAGGTTGAAAAGTACTATGAGCTACGAACCATCCCGTGACTCTCACAGCTCAGTATTAAAAATGAAACTAGTCTTTATAACAGGGAAACATGTCCAGTCATCAGTGTGACTTGGTCGTTGCTGCAGGCAACAGATAAAATGATAGTTTTCACTGCATCACAGCACATTATAATGCAACAACTACAATATAACATGGCTCCACTCCAAACCAAATGTTTTCATGTCTGTATTATAAGTCCATTCAAAGCCAAATCCTGCTTTCACTCTCTTCATACTTTCTCTGTCCCACTAATGATTAGAAATTATGTAGTCAGTTAATCTGCTTTGTTTGGGACAGCATCAAGGTGCATTAACTCACATGCGCATGGAGTGCAATCAGATAAGCTTCAGGGTGTGTTTATGTGCGCTTAAAAAGGAATAAATGTATGCCTGTTTGTGTGTTTGAGTGTGTGTGTGTTGTGTCAGATGAAACAGCCTGCTGGGCTCGTGGGGGCCTGAAGGCACCATATGGTCTTTGTGTCACTCATAAACCTCTCTTTTCTCGTCTCTTCTCCTTCATCCTGTCTTTTCCTCACAGTCTTCTCTCTTTGATCTCCCATCTTCCTTCCTCCTCCTCCTCTCTACTCCCCACTGTTTCCATCCTTTCCCACTTCAACAGTCTTATTCTTTGTGTTACAGAGTATGTTAGTTTTTTCCCTCCACCCGTACTTTGTACTCTCTTTATGCTTTCATATTTGAGTCATCATAACATATATGTTTGGGTTTTTTTAATCAGTATATTCATTCATTCATACACTGTAGATTTTGCAGTGTTAATTTGGAGACAATGGGACCAAATACACTCTAGAAGAAGTTAAATAAACTCTCTAAGTGTTGATTTAACACTGCAAAATTTACTGTGGAGTTAAACACAAATGGGAGCATTTGGTGATTAGAACATTCTTATGTGAAACAATAAAAAATATAAAATACTTTGTCAGCAAGTTTCTTACTTGAGCTCAGCATTGATTTTTTTTTTTTTCAACTTTGGACATAATTTGTGAGACAAGTTGTAAAAGGAAGTGATATGACTGAAAGTTTTTTTGGCAAAATTGGGCTTCTATTGCTGCCAAAGGAAAAGCCTGACAATGCACTTTTTGATGACTGAACATTTTTGATGACTTCATATAACTAAAAGCCTTCATCAGCAGTCCTAATGGAAAAGTCTTAATGAAATACATAAGAGGAGGACAAAGTGACACACAATAAAATAAAATTGAAAGACATTTAATACACAGACTGATATATGAGAATAAAGAGAGAAGAGAAGATATATGAGGTGATGAGATGTAGAGAGAGGGATGCTTAGCTGCACAGAGGGAAGTATCGGCATAAAGGTGCTATGTGGGTGTGTGCAGGTTCTGACAGATAGTGGTGTGCTGTTATTTAGTGTCCCCTGTGTTACAGAGCAGTTTGTGGGGGCGTTTTTGCCAGATACCTCTGGAAAAATAATTCTTCTCCAACAGTAAAACAGAGATCCCCATTCTTACAGCCTCTGTTTTTTTTATTTCCTGCAGAAAAACCCAGAATATGTTTTTGTATGGAGATCATAAACATACAAGCAGAGAAAAGCCTGAAGAAGTGTCTGGAATCTCTTATAGTCTGATCTGTCCACTCTATTGTGTAATGCAAACAGCTGCCTGTTGCTATGCCACCCGATCTCTCTGGATTTTTGTTTTGACAGAATGTATGAGATAGGGCGAGTGGAGCAGGGAAGAGTACAGGCATCATAAAATGTGATGAATAGAAATACAATTAGATGAGTGAAAAGAGGAATAAACGAATGTGAGAGGAAAGAAGAAGAGGGGAAACAAAGGGTAAAAAGAGCACAATGGGCAGAAAAGAAAAGGGTAAGAAAGAGACCACCTACAGGTCTCTCCTCCATCATATCATTCTCTTCCCAGTCGCAGACTGTTGGCTGTATTAATACATAAACTAATGTGGCATTTCACAGGCAGATTTGGTACATTGCCACAGTATGCTCAGTGCATTTATCCCTGGTGTTGGTTTGCATGCATGTGCGCAAACATGCTGGGCATGCTAACATTGGCAGCTGTCAAAACAGACAGTGGTCCTACTTCCATGTGTAGTTAGAAGTCCAATAAATAAAACACACCAGATTTGAGAAGGAATAGAACAGTACATTTCTTTTCTTTCTCTCAGTTTTTCTTATCTCTCTCATGTATACATTTATAGTCTTGTCTAGTTAACCCACCGTGTCTGGCCGGGTTGTGGATGGTGCTGCTGATTGGGGGCAGGCCAGTGCCCCCAGGGGGGTGAATGTGGGGGGGCATGACACAAAGCTCTACAGCCTTCCTCTGTCAGAGGGGCGGGGCTGTTTGGCTGTCAAGCTGCCATGTCTGCAGCCTCCACTGGGGCAGTGACTGCAGAAAGCTTCACCAACACACCTGAAGAGATACAAAAAGACAAGTTACATGAATAGACAGACAGATGGACACATACATCAATAGATAGATCAATAGATTTGTAAATCAACACACTACACTACTTGTTTGTATGAATGCACACACCTTAAAATGTCTGTTTAATTATGATTATGTGCATTGTACTGTATGTGTGTTGAATGAGTGTGTGGATATTACAGATAGCCCCCTGGTATTTCATAAGGCATAGATATTAGATGTGTTTTTTGGCAGTTTACACAACCAGTTTCCCTTTCCCACAGACAGACCCCGTGCTGTTACTGTCTGGCACTGAGACTGACACTCAGATAGAGGGAGAGAGTAGGGAAGATGGAAACTGGTATGGAGACCAACCATTGATGAGAAAGTGACCACCAAACTAATAAAAAAGAATTATGTTAAATCTTGTGCCACCATGAGCTTAACACTAACAGTAGATGAGTACACTTCTAAAACTCTACATCTGTGTATTTGCCGGGTGTCTGATTCCATAAATGAATTTAGTGCAAAACATGAAATGGCGCAATTGTGGAAATTATTTAAAAAAAATGTCACATCCTCCTCCAGTAACATCTAACACCATGTTCCCATCAAACCATTTAACTGTAAGCTATATTTGATATTTCTCATCAAAACCCAATCAGCAGAGTGTGAAATATTACACTAATCAGATTAAAATGATATTCAATGGTTAGCTGTCTTTTCGGGTGGGGGGGGGGGTAAGGAGGCTTTCCTAGCATGGCTTATTTTGCTATGAGTTGAATGTAGTTAAAGCACTCATTTGCCATTCACGTGCAGTGATTGTGTAAATTTAGACCTGAAGCCCTCAAAAGTATGTCTATCAAAACAAATAAGGAGAAAGACATCTGTGTGTGAGATGGAAAAGATGAATGTAGGAACATAGAGGCAAGCTCAATGCCAGTTGGATGGATTCAGCTGAAAACAGAGTGTGTGTTTGTCAAGTAATCTGCTGACTGTCAGAAAATGTTCATCCATGAAGTAGAAGGAAAGGAAAGGAGAGGGAATTAAGTAATAAAGAGTGGGGTGAAGATGAGGAAAGGAGGTGAATAGAAAATGACAGTGATGAAAGTATAAATGGTAAATATAGGCGAGACAGGAAATACCAGAAGAGGAGGGGATGTAAAAATAAGTGCAATGGGTAAACAAGGAGGACATTAAAATTCTCCGCCACAACCTACTGAATGTTTTGCTGTATGTCAAGTGTGTGTATGTGTACTCTAGTGGTGATATTTGTATCATCATTATTGTTATTAGTACCTGCCAGCCACTGAAGGAAATGGAAAGCTTTTGTCTGATCTCTCAGCTCTCCCTTTCTTCTTTACACTGCATCTATATAACGTGTCTCTTTGTATTATTTTAATTCGCCTCCTCCCCCTCCTCACTGACATTCTTCATCTGTCTTTCTATTTGTTCTCTTTTCTTGTGACCTTCATCTTTTAATATTTTGTACTGTTTCCCTTCTCTCCTATCTTTCCCCCGCTGTCCCTCGTTCTCTCCTTGACAAAGAAACAGAGGCATGTAGCGAGGATATTCAGCAGATGGATTTCCTGCATGTGATTAAAGTCACATTAGCTGAGCTCTTCTGGGAAATTTGAGTTGTTCTTTTCAAATGAGCATGTGAGCTTCATTTGAAAGATTCAGAAGCAAAGAAGAGAGATGGAAAGAACTCAAAGAATTTGGGTAGATCCTTTTTTTTTTCGCTTCATATTTCAGTCGCTACCTGGTTTGCAGTTTGCAGTGGTGTGGATTCATGGTAATCACTCCAGTGGACAGTTTGACTCATGTCTGTACTGTTTTATTATTTATCAAACATTTGTATACCCTTCATGACGAGCCAATGCATTCTTCACATCCTGAGACAAACCCTTTTTAAAATTAATTTCAAGCTGGTCATTCCAATACGCCGGTATTTCCAGAACGCGAAGATGATCATTAATTTCTTCTTCATCCCTGAACCTGCGTTGAATATTTATCACATGATTCCTGGCTGTGTGCATGGGTATTCTGTATATTTCTACAAGGAAGCACTTTAGTTTGTTACTTTCTAAGCAGAAGGTAAAATAATACTTTCTGAGACATTGAGGTGAATTCTGATAGATTCATTATCGTTTTATTATTATTATTATTATTATTCACTATGGTGTTTCCCAGTTCCTAGTTGTTGTTTTTTTTTTTGTAGTTTTGACTGAAAACTGGAAAGTACAGTTGAGAAATTACCAAGGTAACTTATCAAAAACTGGTCTTTCAAATGATAAATTGGAGATGAAGCAAAAGGTCACTTCTGCTGCCACATGTTAATGTTTGCCCATCGGTTCCCATCACATTAAATAGCTGGTGTGGTGGTTAAGCCCGTCTGTCAAACTATTCTCAGAGAGCTTTTTTTACCAGTTTGACCTAGACACCAGGGGAACCCAAATCTACACACACATTCATGCACACATGTGTAAATACTTGTGTGTCAAAGTGGCCTCCATGTTAAGGAGTCAAGTTCCTCCTGCCTTCTCTGGTTCTACTCCTCTCCTCCTCTTTTCACTCTTCTCATCTCTTCTTTTTTCATGTTCTTTATTTCGCTAATTCCTGTCCACTCTTAAGCTGGATTTACAGTCTGCAGGGTGTTGCAGAGGTTTCATGCTGTCGTATGATGTGTATTTGCTTCACATTTTAACCACACGTGAACCTGAGATAACACACTGAGAACACCGGCTGTGATTGGTCCACTCAGGCTGTTTATGTTTGTTGTCAGATACTGGCAGAGATGTAAATAGACGGTGAAATACCAAAATAAAGTGTCTTGGTGTCGATATAAGAGTAAGGTTCATCATTGTTCAAATGAATGCAAACATGATTGCTTCAGGGATACAGTGTTTACTTTAAAGCTCACTACTGTTGTATTTATGCTGTAAACAAGATAAACATTTTCCAGTGCAAGCTTTTTACTTTTTGCTTCCCTTAAGAAAGACCATAAATGCTTCTAGACACTGTTAATTTGGGTATTTAATTAATATACCACAGACATGTAATACACAGCATAAAGTCTTAGGGATGTCTTAGGTATCTGATAAGTGTTGGATTCATCACCAGTAAAATAATTCTGAGATGCTTCATTAAATGAGAAGTGAGTCGGCCTGGGACATGTGTGTGAATGTATATATCTATGCATATCGTTGTCTGATTTGCCTAATTTATCCCGTTTTCCATCTCTTTTATGACAGGCCCACTGGGCTTGACTAATAGTTTTTAATCAATATGTCTGGAATTTTTCCACCCAATTTTCTACTAAATTGAAATCATTCTGTGAACGATATGACCATCTAAGCATGAAGGGAAAAGCATTTGTCTGGGTTTATTTGTGTAGCTAAGATACTTAGTTATTATGTATGTTTTTATTAAGTACCTGTATTTGAGGCTCCATTTTAGCCTCTCCTCAGTTTTCAAGTTCGGACTTCGTGGAACAAAGCATTAGTATATCTGCGCATCTGTGCGTTTGTTGTTTTGTTTTAAGTGAGCTACATCACAAATGGAAACAGCCAAGTCATTCACCTTCAGCCCAACCGTCTTTGTGCTCTTATACAAATAGAAAAGTACTAGCAGGTGTCCATGTGGTGTTGTAATTCACACCTTGTTTGTAGCATCCGTGAAAAATGTGAAACCATATTCTCATTGTGCAGTGCACCTGTCGTGTGTCCTGTGTTTGTATATGTGCATTTGTAAGTGTGTGTCTACGTAACAGCGCAGGTTGCTAACAAAGGCAGAAAGAGGCAGTCAAGTTCCCGAAATCAATTTTTAATGGTGTTCTTATACAGCAGAGGGTAGGCATTAGGTCTATCTAACACACATGCATGAAAAAGTATCCACACCTGAACACATGCTGGTGGTTTGACAGATGCAGCCATGTAAGTGTTGACAGACACATGGAACTAAAGATATGCACAGATATACTTACATATCCCTGCACATATGTACATAGACATACAGAAGCCTACATAAACACATTGTGTGATAGCATGGATGTCAAATAAACAAACAGAACAGATAAACACCCATGGAGTCATGGTCATCTGGCTGTTGTATGCTGGTCCGATTCAGTTTTTGTCATTTCAGAAGTATAAAAAATAGAGGCAGACAATTAAGAATCTGTTAGTTTTGCTTAAGTGCCATGTGTGATTATTATTTATTTTTGCTTCCCGTCAGTGAATGATATATGGAATAATTTTGTGAGATCTGTAATCTAAAACTGTTAAACTAATGATTTAGCCACTTACTAACCATTGTTTTCTTCTGGCTTATGTAAGAAATAATTGGATGTAGAAAGCCACGAGAGGTTTCAGAGCAGAGGTTGACACTCTAAATCATCATGTAATCACCCTGTGACATTGGTAAATAAGGTTAGGTTTAGGTGTGTTTTGCAACATAAGGCAACAATTTAAAAAACTAATGAAGATAATAGAGAGTTTTACTGTAAATTGATTATAATTTTAGAATGATGGGGAAAAACTGCCTCTATGAGATAGGTATATGTTATAGATAGATAGGTATATTAAAGTTATATAACTTATAGGTATAAGTTCTGTCATAAATATTAGCTTGCACCTTCAGTCAAGTTAGTTGGTTGTTGGTGGTCACTGTTTTGTCCATGACGAGTAGAGTTGCTGCATAATAAACTTTTATATGTAATCATCAGGTTAATATTAACCCAGTGGCAATATAGGCAATATAGTTTTAGTCAAATGACTATTTTACTGATGAATTGCTCCTACCTCTCAGAGGCAGCACTGTCCTATATAGTCATTTTTGGTACAGTGGACAAATTGAACATAAATGACACATGTTGAATTGTGAAAGACCTTTTACAGGTTATTACAGTATTACGCATTCTGTGACCATAGTCGACATTTAAAAGTGATCAAACATAAGAATAATTGAACTTTTATTTCAAATGTGTGGATGTTAATGTAAAATATTATCTTCAAGCAACCATGGAGAGGGAGCATTTCCACTGGATTAAGCAGACATTCACACTATCAATGAGTGTTACATGTAACATAAAATTAGAGTTATGATCAGAAATTGACACGGTGGATAGTTTTAAGTAGCATTCATTTAACACTCTATAAGGTAGATGGATCTTTTCTAATATAAGAATGATAGCCTTTAATTCTTCCTGTGTGCATCTTCTGTGAATGTGTGGGGGAAAAAAGATAGGTGTCAAACTGACCCCCGCGTGAATCAATCATACGCCCATACTTATGTCTAAATAAACTACTGGTGCTTTTGGCTTCTCCCAGTGCCCACCCCTGCACGCTTTATCCCAAAACCACAGCCCAAAAATCCTGTGAATGTGCATGTGGTGTGTTTCCAGGAAACAGGTTACAGGATAACATTTTCACCATCCATCTCTGCTCACCACGCACCTTTGGCCCCGTCTTAAATGCCCATTTGTTTGTGGAAAATAAAGGTAAGCCTGTCTCACTCTGCAGTTTACTTTATGTGTCATAGTGCGTCTTTAATCCCAGTCGTAAAAACCAAATGGGGAGCAGTGTTTCTGTGTACACAAGTGTGGAGAAGAGAACTAACAACACAAAGAGACTTACCTTTTAAGATATCTCCGACAGCACCAACCTCACAGCTTTCTGCCTTTAGCCATTTCCCCAAAAATATCGCAAATAAAATATAAAAAATATGATATATATATCTATATATATATATTTCTTTTTTAAAACTCACAGGACAATTAGAAATACAAAAACTGACATCCCTTCAGTTAAAGAAATCCATACATTCAAGATCCTTGTTAAATGAATAATGTGAGCATAATCCTTCCTTCTGTTTAGAGACAATCCCCCTGCTTCTCTTCAACCCACCAATGAATTGTGAAAAAGGAGGGATTGTAGAAAAAAAACGAGGTGAAGAGAGGCTTAGAGACACAAGAGGATGCAAGAGCGGATAAGGTCCTTAGAGGGAGAGGGATGGAGATAGTTAATCCTTTTCTTCGGATCTTTTCCCTATATGAATGATACGTCCAGCGCCGTCCTGCTCACTGCTGTGTGTGTCTGAGAGGTGTGTGTGAAGAGAGACCAAGTGTGTCTGTGTCTGAGAGAGAGAAAGAGAGAGAGCGAGAACAGCGTTAGGTTGCTGGCGTCACGCGCTAGCCCTTCTGTGTGTCGCTATGTTTGTGATTCCTGCACTCAGCACGCGTCAGAGTGTGTGTGTTTATCCATGCATGTAGTCCACTTGAGGGCTGTCTTTCCAGAGTAGTGTGTGCTTGTGTGTTTGTTACCCCCACCTCCCCTTTTCTTCCTATATGTGTGTGCAGTCGTGCATGTGCAGGAGAATGTATGTGTGTGTGTGTGTGTGTGTGTGTCTTGTCAAATATAGTAACATTTGTGTATGCGGTCTCTGTCTGCCTGCAGCTCTCCCACTGTGACAGAGAGAGGATGAGGGAGGTGGAATACAGGAAGAGTGATAATACAAAAGAGTGAAGGCTGAGAGAGAGCGGAGAGGGAGGGGAGGGGAGGGCAAGGAGAGAGTAGGGAGAGAGAGAGAGAGAGAGAGTGGGAGGCAGCGAGAGGAATAGAGAGAAGGTTGGTCGAAAAAGGATAAAGGTAGGAGGGGAGGAAAAGAAAGAGGGGAAGCAGAGGAGATATAGAAATGGAGAGAGGTTAGAAAGACCGCTGTAGCAGTGAAGGAGGGAGGGGGAATCAGCTGATTTCACTAAAGATGAGAATCTCCCTCTGCCACATGGGCTTTTCTCCTCCCTCTATTTTTTTCCCTCCTCCCGTCCCCATTGCTTGGGTTTCATTTATATTCTATCCCCCGTGGCAGCTCTCGTAACGGCTGGCTTTGTGTGTGTGGACTATGTTTGTGCATATGGCTCTATGTGTGTAGGTTTACTCGTCTCATGTCATGGAAGCAAAAATCTGCCCACATTTAGGGGCAAAGAGTTGCTTTACAGTTGGCAATAGGTTAGTTTTGACTATATGTTGGCTACATTGAGAGCAAATCTCTAGGGAATTAATGAAAGCCAGTGTAATGCCCTTCTAAATGACAAGACTTGCACTTAAAACTGTTGCCTTGAAAGTCTGACAATTTGCAAGGCAGACAGAGGGAGGGTGGAGGTGTGACGGGGTGAGCAGGGTGGATGTGAACTGTTGGGGGCATGGTGTGCTTGTTTGCACACAGCGTGTAATTACTTGGCTGCTTCCTTACATGTACTGAATCATAGCTGAGACACACACGCATTGTGTTGTTAATGAGCATGTGAATCATTTGGCGTTGTTGGCATTTCCTAAATGAGAGAGTAGTCATTTTGAAACAAACCAAAACCAAGCATCTTTTTGCTTGTGTCCCAGGGCACCTAGATTTGCAAGAAAAGTAGTCATGATCCAGGTATTTGGAAGTATAACTGTCTTTCTACAGATTTGTATCATGTGTTTTGTTTTGGTTTTTTTAAATGTGCATCACTTTTATTAGTAAGCTGTCTATTAATCAAACAGCTCTGATGTAAACTCTTCTAATCTGTCCTTGAGCAAAACATTAATTTCTGTCAAGCCTGCCATCATATCTCATTCATTAGGATTGACAGTAATATTGTTGTGTTTTTGACATCATTAGTCTCTTACCAATTAAGACTTTCAACAAATAAACTTTCTGATTCCTGTATAAGTAAAAATATCTGTGCACGTTTTACAAAGACATTCAGCCAGCAATCCAAAATCTGCCACAGCTAGTCAGCAGAAATTCTGTTAGATATTATCAGTGGTTAAAAATGAGTCTGTTTTCCTGCTGAAAACAGGTCCATGTCATTTGAGAAACCTACCCATTTAACAAACTGTACACCCAAGTGGCAACAGTTTATCAATGTGTATCTGCTTGTTCAGACATGACATACATTATAGTTTCTGGGTCCCCTTGTGTTTGTTCCTCTAACACATACAGTTGTCATTCTGCCACTTTAAATGTGATGATAAAAAGTTGAGGAAATTACAGTTCTTACATTAATAACAGAAAAAAATAGGCGTGTAACGGTAAACAAAAATCATGGTTCGGTACGCACCTCAGATTTAAAGTCAGGGTTCGGTTCATTTTTGGAACAGTATGGAAACAAAATGCAAAAAAAAAAAAAATAATAATAATATATATATATATATATATATATATATATATATTCAATATAAAAATGGAAACAGCAAATAATTCAAAGTGCTGCTTGGTACCAGTAAGTTAAATTATGTATTCTTAAATGATTACCCAAATGTTGACGTTAAAAATAATGAATTCCTTTTAAACAGTAAAGAAAAACTTTTTCCAACATCTTAAGGTGCCATTCCTTTTGGAACCTGATGGCTCACCCCGAGCTACCAACACATGCTGCGTTTGCTGCGTGGTGTGTCCCCTCCACTGGCTTTATTTACCATTCATAGAAAACAACAAAGAAACGAACGACTCAGAAAAAGCCTGTCCACTACATGTCGCAGGGACTTTAGCGTCACCCACATGGGGTTAAGCCCGTGCCCAGCAGCGAATCTGAAATAGCATTAGCATCTACAGTAGCTGCTGCACAAACTGGAAAAAAATGATGGAGCAAACTGGTTCCTTTGCTCTCTGTGGAAATAAAGCCTTGTTTTTTCCTGCACGTTTTCTAAACAAGCGACGGCACGAAACCTAGTTGAATGCTACTCTGCTACTGCTGGATGCTACTCACACAGCGAGGTGGGAGGGGGGAGTGTTCCTTTTGAGCCAATCAGAGACGCCTGAGGAAGTACCGGTAAACTCTGTTGTTCAACCTCAAGTCTTTTTTCTACCATCACCTCTGCATGATATGCACATGGTCACATACAAATGGACTGTATTCTTTTGGTATAGGGCTGTAACGAACCGAACGTCTGTTTTCAAGGGTTCAGCCTAAATACATATACCATTACAGCCTTAGAATGAACTGTTTGTTCCTTTTTATAGAACCTTTTTAGGTGTTTTGCATCTTCATGTTATGTTTCACTTGGCTGTAGATAGGCCTCCTCTTGTGGAGAGGAGCAAACAATGAAGCACATCCTAGAGGTTTGCCCGCTCCAAAGACTGGAAGGAGAATTACACACCCCCCATACAGCAAAACTGCTTGGCATTCACTAAATAAATAAATGCTGTGTGTTTTATTTGTTCAGACAAAGCAATGTAAACAACAACTTATATCAACATGGCAGCATTTTGGCAGAGAAATACACTTAAACACAAAGACCTATAGGAGCGCGATAGTCCTCCTATAAAAATAGTGTATTGGAACTGGCAATTAACCTTTTCGTCCATTGGAGCATCAGGATACGCTGCTAAAGGTGCCCTATAGAATCTAATGACCTCTAGTGGTGATGTTGCAGTTTGTAGCCAGCTTAATTAATGGCCCCTGCTTTATCCTCCTGTGTGTAGCACCTACCTTATGGTGCTACTGCCACTAAACACACAGGAGGCCTTCACTATAGCTAATGACTGATTTGTCTCTTCTGGCTTGTTGTTACAAGTATAGATAATAAAAGTACACCACCAATCACTCATCAGTCAGCATTTTGTACCTACATTCTTAACTTAGTTTTATTCAGCTTTATGTTTTTATTGTGGTTAGCTAAAACAGTTGACCAATCATCTTCTAAACTCATAAAGAAATACAACATAAACATGATACGTGTCTGTTTCCTGTCCATCTGTTGGTTCTGACTTGGCTTCATCACACTAAAATGTACTTCATGGCAATCAGAAATCTATTTTAGCTGCCAGCACCTCCTGCCTGTGCTGGCTCTTCAGGACACACGTTGGTAGTTATATGTGAACTGAAATTACTAGAAAAGAAATGGAAGTGCAATGTGCCTTTTTTTATACATTGATTTTAATTTTGCTGTTGTGCAGCTTTTATTGTTGACATACATTTCGACAGAGTAGTATATCTTTTTATAACTACAATAGCAGTTCCACTGTGTGTGTGATTTCAGAGAGGTAATTAGCTCTCTAATTAGTTGAGCCCCTCCCCTCCCGTGTGAAGGGGTCAGTGGCCATTGTTGGCCACACTGTGCATCCATTCAGCTGTTCAGGATTTAATGCCAGGTACAAAAACACTTTGTCATGGCTGGTACTTGGTATTATTTATAAATATAATATAATGGGCTCTTACCATACGAGTGTCAAATTAATTTAATATCAGATGGTGTTGTTGCCTTCTGATACCCTCAACACGTCATGAAATTTTCAATAAGATGCGTCCATAACTTTTATAGTTATCTTGCTAAATAACAGACAGACAAAAAAAACTCCAGCAAAAACATAACCTCCTTGGCGGCCCTCTCTTCATTCAGAGCGGGGAGGTCTGCCTTGGCGGAGGTTTGTGCTCAGAGTGCTTTTCTACTTAGCACTAAAGCCAGGGCTTTTTGCTGTAAAGGTGACAGGTACATGTTCATAATGTTCACGCTTGGAACCGGTTGCATAGCAACTTGTGCTTTGCCGCGTGCCAAGCCTACCACGGTCAATGTAGAAACACCTTTACTGTTGTTAATTTTAAAGGGTTTAGGGGTAATATTGGGACCTTGTAACAAATAAGGCCTTTTACATGTAAAATGCAAATCTACTTATGAAAAAAATAACGTTGCGAACCCACTTCTGGAACAAATGAATTTCGTAAATTGAGGTACCACTGTACTATATTTTACACTGTATCTTGGCATTGCTAATACTATCTAGTATAATACTGAGCTTAACATTTGCAGTGCCATAATAAAGAAGTCTCAGTTTGACACAAGATGTTAAAATGTATAAATTGTTTGAAAATCAGTTTATGTGATGCTGAAACATGTGCACTGTTCCCAGCCCTCCTTTTCAATCAGCCCCCCTTTGAGATCTGGATCTGATTGAGAGGGAGGAGGTTTTTAACACCAGATAAGAACGTGAGGTGAGCCTGATTTATTTTATCCTACAACGGATGTGTCCACTTTTTCAGGCTTAGGGATCCATTGTAGGTGCCAACACTTCCTGCCAAGGCAACTTTTATGGTCGGGGCTGTTCCATCAATGATGCAGGAAAAACATGTCATGAAAAATGATTACTGACAGTGGTTTGGAGCAAAGAAAGTATTTTTTTAACCTTTCTGACTCGAGGCTGAAATGGTCTACCAAGCATTTTTCAATCAGTTACATTCTTCCTTTAGTCACAGGACTATTGGTTAATGTATTTCCTTGGTGGTTACTGAAGACAATGAAAGTTGCTGTAAGAACTATGTACGTGCCTGTTTTCTTTCTTTAAGTTTTCTAATATCCCTTCTCTTTCCGATCCTCTAGCCCTTATTTTCTCCTTCTATCTCTTTTGTCCCCTCACACCTCCCTTTCTCTGTAATTTACTGTGCTATTGGGTGAGTGTCAGTAAAGATGAATTGGCTCTAGTCTTTATATTAACACTAGGTCTGGCCAGGCACGTTTAGCACTACAACCACTAGTTCCTACATAGGGCAAGTGTCTTCAAGGCACTATCCATCTTTACACACATGCATAGGTGAACACACACACACACACACATAAGATGGAGGGAAGATTGCGTATGGCCATGGGTCTATCCCAGGAGTCACTAGTATCTCTGTTCTCATACATCAGCGTTTTCTTTATCGTCTGTGAATCAGCCTCGTATTGACCAGACAGTTTTATGGCTCTTCGGTCAATGTGGCCAATGAGAATTGCTCCATTAGAAATCAGTCATCATTTAATTCATCTCTTGAAACATAGTTTTCCCACTTAGGCTCTCAGTGAATTAGATCCTGTATTCCATTTGCTTTTGTGTTTTTTATTCCTCTTCTATATTATATGTGTAGTATTCTTGTTTCTTATTTCTTGTCTGTGAAGCAGTTTGGAATCTGCACTGCATTAATTGTATTATTTCAAAGGTCTTTTTATTGATAAGAGCATAAATGAGACAGTCACTGTACAGGAAGATGATGCAACACACAAATTGAAAATTAAAACGATAAAAAATAATAGCAGCAACCATGTTTTGAGGGGGGGGTACTCAGAGATTATTGTTGTGAGTTTCTCATAGAATACCAAAATACCAAGAAGGGGTTCCATATTTTGTAAAAAAAAAAAAAAAAAAAAAAAAAAGTCGTCTCTGATCCCGGAATAGTGAGTCTGATCTTCTCTAGACTCATGCAGGACATCATGTCCCTCGAGCAAATGAAAATAGGAAGGTGGAGCTGCTTCCCTCCACTTAAGTGAAAAACCTCGTCACACTAATACAGAAACAAAAGTGAGGAAGTTGAGTACGGCTTTAGAGAGAACCATATCTGGAGCAATTAAAAAAATATCAGTTAAGGGAGTAGGCTCGATTAGGTGATGAACATACAGAAATAACTTTTGCTAACATACAGAAAACCGATGTCCAAATATTACCTAAAAAGGAACATGTCTAGTATATGCGATGGTGTGATTCTGGAGCAGCTTTACATTTATCACATGTAGGGTCAACTTCATTCACAAAAATGTAGTTTTTGGTATGTGGATGTGATGCACTACTTTAAAATGCAAGAGTGCATGTTTAGAGTTTATAGAACTGTATCCGATCAAGTAACAAGTCCCATGTGTCCTCTGTAAAGGTATAATTTAGGCATTGTTCCCAATAGTTCTTATAGCTCCCATTGAATACCAGTGCAGTTTGTAAATAAAGTTGCATAGATTGGACATACTACCTTTAGTTGTGGGATTTAGAGAAAGAAATATATAAACAGGGCTGACTGAGGGTTTGTAAGGAAATTGGAATGTTATGTGCTGAATAAAATCCCTAACTTCTACAAATCTGAAAAAAGTGGGTTTTGGCAATGCGGAAAGTTTATGTCAGTGGAGAAAAGCTAGCAAAACAATTGTCAATATAAAACAGAGGTGATTTCTCTAAGCCTGCAAGGGATGCTCAGTAAAATATAAACAATTAAATGGTCAAATATTTACAGTTGTGTTAACATTTCATTGACTACAAACATGTGAGAAGACATTAATTTCAAAGACAAGTTTGTTCAGAATCAGCTACTAATCACAAATCAACTAAATAAACAATTGGCTCTATTTGAAGCTAAAGTTTGACATAAAATCACTATAGGTTTAGTATCGTTGACACACACACACACACACACACACACATTGACTTGAAAATTAATCCTCTCGGTGGAAGCCTGCTACAATCAAAAATAAAATACAATCAAGAAACAGTTTTTCACATTTATCTTCACACCAAGACTGACCTTGTGTACTATTTCACTGGTAGTCAGATCCTTGCTCAGATTTACAAGATTTATGAATAATGCCCCAATGACGATGCCTGTTTTTGAAGCTCCATATTTTTAATGTATTTCCTTTCTTAGCAAACATTTTCTAGGGATATTTGATTTGTCTTGTCGTCTGAACCCGCTTTATCTTCACTAGGGTCACAGGGGTCACTGGGGGCCTAATCCAGCTACAATGGGTGAAGGCGGGGTACACCCTGTGTGAGTCTCCAGTTCATCTCAGGGCTGAACAGAAATAGACAAACAATCACTCTCACATTCACACCTATGGACAATTTAGATTAACCACTTAACCTATCAGTGCATGTGTTTGGATGGTGGGAGGAAACTGGAGTAAAAAAGTCTGGTGTGGGAATTGAACCAGGGTCCTTCTGTCTGTGAGGCATGAGTGCTAACCACTGCACCACCATGCTACCCTATTTGATTTGTGTACATTCATATTTTTGTAGTATACAACCTTAATGCAATGAAGTCTTTTTCTACCCTGTAAACTGGCCATAAAAATCACAGGATAATATTTTTAGCTAAAATCACAATCCATGATCTTAGTCACATTATTCTCACTTCTTATCAAATGCAGGTAATTTACAACCAAACTAGTTTTCATGTAGTTTCCCCTTGTGTCGTAAGGCTTAGGCTGTGTGGTGGCTTTTTATTGGTGTTAGCAGGTGCATTTTTTAATCACTTTGGACCAACATTACTGCAATATTCATGATATGTAGATGAAGTAAACACTATCTGACATTTTCCATTTTTGATTAATTACCTAGATTATGGTGGACTAACTTGTCTCATAGGAGTTATATAATAGTAAAATCTAAGTTTTTAACTGACTTCTGTGTATATCAGACTCATTCACAAACTTACAGTAATTCTTCACAATTTCTTCAGAGGCAGCAAAACCATAAATTACACAAATTGCAATGTAAAGTGAATTAAAGCTAAACATTTTAGTGCAGACAGACACTAATGTATTGTTATTTACCATTAACTTAGCCGCCCCTACTGGCAACATTAACGATGTAAACTTATAGTTAAGTATTTATGAACACTCTGTAAAATAGCATCATTTCATAGCTAAACTGGCCTTTTATAACAAATTTTAGCCGAATATAAAAAACTTTGACATCACTTTTCTCCATTTTTTTAATTGACATATCCTGTACAATCCTTCTGAAAAGTAGACGATATGCCAGATTAAGACTGATCATGGTCTAAGATTCTGAGATTCCCCAGCCCTGCTTTGAATAAACTTTAAATCATTATCATGGTTCATATATTTGGGGCAATTCTGTAAACATTGAGTACAGATTTTCACCCCAGCTGTTGACTTATTGGGACGACCACAAACAGGCACATCTGGGGTCCAGCCCTATGAGCATTAGGAAAGATAATGCATGCAGCTAGCTCTGTCTGATGTGTTTCTCTGTAACATGCTATCTATCACTGCAGGACAAATTAAGTGCTACATTCAACGGATTATGAAGTATTTTAGGTACACACACACTCTCTCTCTCTCTCTCTCTCTCTCTCTCTCTCTCTTTCTCGCTCTCTCTCTCTCTCTTTCTCTCTCTCTCTCTTTCTCTCTCTCTCTCACACACACACACATGCACACACACACATTTACACAAAGTTTATCCCCTTGGAGAGTCTCATTAATTTGGCCAAGTTGATTTGTTCTGAAAGGCTCTGAATTCATCACAGCCAGACAGATGGTAGAGAGGGATTTCCTAGAGGAGCGAAAGATAGTGGCACGAAGCAGACAGGAGACAAGGGAGACAGTGGAAACAAGGAGGAAGAGAAAGGTACAGGGAGGGTGAAAGAGTGGGAGCAAGGGACCAGCATAAGTACTGATGGTAAAATACAAAAAGGATAGAAAAAAGCAAAAAGAAGAAGCGGGTTAGTTGAGAGAATAGAGAGGTGGGCGAACACCATCTGTCTTTCTAGAGAGAGAAGACAAACGGGAGCAGTGGGAGAAGAGAGGGACATTTATGATTCAGCAAAGAAAATAAAAAACAGGAGTGATGGAAACAGATAGAAATGAATAACAAAGATAACTCAGGATAACTCCCCTTTTTTTGGCTTCTTCATAATTATTGTTTTTTGCTAGCATTGTTAGTATACAGAGATATTTTTAGCGGATGTCCATGAACTGCGTTAAACATGCTAATGCAGGATATATGCACTAATCAAGCAATGAATGGGTGCAATGTCATAAACAGACACACACAACACAACTTTACTTAAACATTATATAAGATGAAGCCATTTCAGCTAAAATGTGTCATTTAACAATATGTGATGACATTGGCCCGTTAAGTGCACACAACACCATGTAAACACTGAGAGCAGAAGAAAAAGCACAGCAGTTTACATCACTCTCTCATTCTGTTTCTTTCGCGCACACATGGGAACATGTTTCTCCCTGTCTCTCCACTATGAATGATTTAGTGAGCGTGCCTCCAACAGGCCTGCTCAAGAAGCTTGTAAAAGTAGGTTAACTTCAGGTAGGTAGGCTCTGCTGACTTAGAAGGTCCTCGCTCATGTTAACAGCATTTATTTCCATTTTTTAAAAACAGGGCACCCATTTTACACTCTGTCGCAACCTCTCTGTCACCTTCAAAATAGTCGAACATGGATGATGAATGAGGGTGCAGTGTATGTCAAGTATTTATAAAGTAGTGTCTGAAGTGCTGGGTAGTGTCTTGGTTATTTAGCATAAACACAAATTCCTTTTGTGTTGTGCATGCTCCGTGTTTATGAATTATATTGTATTGTGTGATAATTTAATGATTGAGAGCATAATGTACTTAGTCTAGGCTGACACTTGCATCATTTCTACATTTCCAACTGAAAAATACCTTCAGGCTCCGCCCATGCATTCACTTCTCTCTCTCTGAATCCCTCGATGCTCAAAACTTGCGCATGAGAAAGTGAGAGACACTTCTAGAGAGAAAGGAGGAGAGCAACATTATGTTGAGAGAGAGGAAGAGGATGAGGAAGGGAGGTTGAGTCATCATCCTTTCACCCAATCCCAGCTCTCTGCCTGTTGCTTTGGTAACGTGATGTCAGTGCAGCCTGTGGCGACTCCTCTGAGGTTACTGCGCTTCTGTACAGAGGTGTGGGTGTGTGTGCATCCTCACCTCGATGCTGAAATTGTCACAAAAAACTACTCCAGTATGACTTTGAAAAGTGTAAGGCTCAAGGTCAAATTTAATGTGGCACTCATTGTTAGAACTAAGTGAGTTTTGGACAGATAGGAGATGTTTTCCTGAGAGTGTGTTGCCATTATTTGTGTTTTGCTAAGTTTGAATGGCTTTGGTGAGTGCAGTATGTGTTTAGGTTTTTGTGTGTGGCCTCAAACATCAAGGATTTTTCTATTCAAACTGATCATCATAACACACTGCTGCTAAACTTTTTTTTTTTTTTTTTTTTTTATTTTTTTTTATGGAGTTGCCCAGAATTCACCATCACTCCTTTCCTGACAGTGTTTGTTGCCTGGCAACATCAGTTTATTAAATACTCTTTCAAAAAGTTATGAGATCTGCTTTGTAGGGTATGTTGAACTGCTGTTTTGAAAATTAACAGCAATTTTGGTTGTCTACAGTGTTTTTAACCTTTAAAAAAGAACAAAAGATGCGTGGCTTAATCATATGAATCAAATACACGATCTCCATGTTTAGATTTTAGAGTGAAGAATAAGTATTGGTTCGTGCTCTGTTGACAGGACAAAAAGAGACATTTAAATATAACTTTAAATAAAACCACAAAGCCAACAGAAAGCTGGACAATAGTTGAAGAGCTTTAGTGTTGACTTGCTTACATGTGTGAAAGCAGTTAGATAATAAAACATCTACCATGCAAGGTAATAAAACAAAATCCATATTTTGCTATTTTGCAATCGTGTCCTTCCCTGACGCTAGTAACATGGGAGTATTTGTTAGTGAGCATTACACTGCTCAAACTCCTTGTACTAAATACTCATTAAGCTGAAATGAAATGGAAGATAAGCAATAAGAAAACTACATAGAAAAATCTGCAAAAATTATGTCAATAGATGTGTTTCTGTCCAATTGTAGAACAACTTTTATCCCAATCTTCAAAAGAATTCCCCTAAAAATGTGAATTTACTTTTGTTTCTGCACACCACTGGTATGTGACTATTAAGAGTAGTTCTCCATTCTAATCACCATCATGTGTTTCCCCTTAGATGCAATATTTCATGGAGTGACGCAATATCAGAATCAGTTTATTTGTCATTTGCATACACCATGGACGTTGCAAACAAAAATACAATTAGTTTCACATACATGAAGATTTAGATATTCTGACAAAAATGTGAAGTTTTCTTGTGTTCTGGACCAAAATGAAGCACTGATCTGGATGATATAATGTTGTTTGTAACTCTTTCATGGTTTGTCAAGGCTTTGTCGTCTTGGCTTGTTGGTTCTGGCGGCTGTAGCGCCTCCTTGGAGTCTGCCCCTCCCTTGTGTAGTGAGGGGTCGCTGCCAGAGCAGTGCGGTGGTGGGTTTGGCTCTCCTTCACCAGAGGCAGCGCCATGTTGGCAGCGCTGGGTTTGTTGGGGACAGTGGACACCCTATGGTGTGGGTTGTGGGTGGCTTCTTTATATCTTTATGGCTGGGAAGACATTTATTTATTCATGGGAGGGGGGAGGGGGGGGGGCATCAAGCACTGATGGAACTTATTAACTTGTTGCAGTTTATTTGGGGTTGGGGAGGGGGGAATCAGTATTCGTATTGGTGTCACTTCTACCCATGTGGCACCGTCAATGGGAACCTACTACTACTGAATGTTGTGCTCCAAACACAATTTCGTTGCCTTTTATTTGACAATGACAATAAACTCTTGAATCTTGAATCTTGAATCCCTGCGATAGCATCTCCTCTCTTTGGGTTAGGGTCCCTCCATACTCAGCCTGTTTCTTTTGTGTCGTTCATTAATTCTGTTTATGTATTAATGTGTGTGTGTGCATGTGGTGGTTGGTGGTGGGATGTATTGTTTTCACATGTAAAGCACTTTATGCTATATTTTATTGTACAAAAACTACTATACAAATAAATATAGATTGATTGTCTAACATTTGTTTCTGCAGCTCGATATACTTTGCAGTGTTTTATTGCATTTTCCATATTATGTATCATGTGGTTCTTGTTCATCTCGCCTAACATTGGTTGGGTGAGAGTATTGTAATCATCTTGTGTGTGTGTGTGTGTGTGTGTCTGCAGAGACATATCATGCTATAACTTAATCAACATTGGATATATTATCATAATATTACACATAGTGATGCATATATACATATAATGAAATGATCAATATTGCAAAAGGTCAAAGGTCAAGATTGCATTTAGCAGAGAGGTCAAAATCACATTACTGGTTCTAATTCAAGGACAGGTTATCATAGAAACTTGAGATTGGCACAAAATAGGGGTGGGTTTAGGCATTCTGAGTACTTATTTCTTGTATTCTTTCAGTCTCCTACAGTTGGTTCACACATGCAAACACACATAATAAATCTGTTTCATTGCACTTATTTTCATTTATCTTTATTATCAATAGAAGTTTTTGCAGTTATTAAACATTTTCAAAAAATTTTAAGAGTACATTGAAATAGCTGGACTTTATAAAAATAATATCTATATCATTGCTTATTACTCTGTACAACTGCCTTTTCATTTGCTTCTAAAGGAATTAAGTTGATACAGTCTAAATTTAAATGATGCAACATGTGCTCCATTACAATAATAAAGAATCAATAATATGGCATAAGACATATTCAGATTGAATAATGTGTACCTTGACTATTGACAATAAGACTAAGAACAGAGTTAGAATGAAAGTATTAAATAAAAGAGATAAATGAAATACATGAAAGTGTTTAACACTTTGATGAATTCCCAAAAAAATTTGTCATCTGCAGATGAAATCTATAATTATGTGTTTTTTGGGGAAAAAAATTAGAAATAAATCACTATTCTAACTGACTCTGATTGTATCTTTGTATAATTTATGTTTTTAAAGTTTGTTTGTAGTCGTGTAAAACAAGAAAATAGATATCAATCGAAAAAAAGAAACATGATGTCTGACATTTTCTGAAACAATAACTTTGTTGTCTAGAATTATTTTAAATCCACTACACACACAAGAAACAATTTAAGATTTATATGACCTTTGGAAATGTCACTTAAGTATTTATAAAGTCAATCATTTTGTTGTTTGTGTTTATGAAAGAATGAGGAAAGTCAAAGAACAATACATAGAATTAGGAAAGAATGAGACGCACGCTCACGTACAACCATTTGATCTAGCTCACTCTATTATTAATAGCCGCGCTTGGGTGAAATGAAAAGGGTTTCCAACTCATAACATTATTAAAAATCCATTCATCCTCTTTTATCCTCTCTGGCTTTCGTCTTATCGTTTTCCTGTCCTCCCTCTTGTCCCTCTTCATCCTTTCATCATCCTCCCTCCACCTGTGCCACATTACTCCATTATATCAATTAATCTGCTTCTTTTATTACACTGTCTGTGTCTGTTGTGTGTGTTTGTGTCTGTCCTTCTTTCTCTTTTTTATGCATTTGTCTTTGCTTTCTTTCTCTCTTTGTTCCCTATATTATGGGTTTTATTTCTGCTTTATACATCCACTTAAAAAAGTATACTGTTGCCTGATGTGCATAAACACGTCCATGTATCTGCATGTATGGAAAAAAAGGAAATCAAGGTAACAGCCTAGTCACTGGTGGCCTTATTTTCGGTCCCCTCTGTGCGCAAACACTTAGCCATTGTGCCAGTGTCATTTATTGACTTTGTGTGTGTGTGTGTTTGTGTTTGTGTTTGCATGCGTGCGTGCGTGCGTGTGCTCCTTTATATTTAGCCTTGACTCCAGGGTTTTGCTCAGGGAGCTATGAACAGCTCTGTTCACTGGTCATTTAACACAACCTGACCTCCTGTACTGTCTCAGCAGACAGACACACAGAGACACACACACACACACACACATACACACACACACACACACACACTGGTTTCCATGTCTCATGAGGACCAACTTTGTAATCAAGTAGCTATTGGGTAGTGAATGTAAATACATCTTTTTTAATAAAGAAAATAAAATATAAAATAAGAAATAAAATATACAATTAAAAAAAATTTAAATAAACTACAATTAAATAAACTTTTAAAAAATTTAAAATTGAATAAATAATAATAAGAAGAAGAAGAATATAATTTTTAAAAAATAATTAAACACATCTTTAAACCTTTGAAAAATACATGTCTTGCTTTGCACCTGTTTCCCCAATGCTTAATGAGGACTTCCAGAAAAAAATGCACGTATGTATAGGGGCACATCATTTCTATTTTACTAGTGGGGACCTTTATTTTTTATATTTAACCCTTGTGGGGACCTGGATTTTGGTCCACATAGTGTCAGAGGTCCCCATGGTGTGACTGTGTAAACATACCAATGTCCCCATAAAGATAGGAATACAAGAACACACACACACCATAAAAAATATGACCATTTGTTACTTCAAAAAGTTATCACAACAAAATCTATTAAAATACATAATTTAAATGTATTAATATTCATGTATATGATCATATTCATGATTATATACATGAATACAATACAATACAAGGCAAAATCTTTATCTGGAATAATTTTATTTTCAGATACATTTCTCTTGTTATTTTTATATATGCACATCAGTAATCACCTTTTACCAGGCACAATGATTACATACTGAGTCCCAGTTATACTGTTGAGATCATGTTATATCACAATAACTTCATGAGAAGAGAAAAACATTTTATTAAAAATTTATGGGCAACAGTGGATAATATTTTGTTTAAAATAAAAGAAGTGTATGTACAAAAATAATAATAATAATTTGAGCTACTTAAGCTCTTGATTAATTCGATTTACTTAGAATTCAAGAATTTAAGTACATTTTAATAATACTACTTTTAAAAGCAATGTAACTCTATTTTCAAACATGAGTTGCCATTCAGTAGCATCTGTCATAGTTCACAGTATATATATATATATATATATATATATATATATATATATAAACAGTTGAGACCACTCATAAAAAATGAATAGTATGTATTATTAAGTAAACGTATTTATTTATTGACCCAATATTAATTCACCTAGTCCACTTTTTACAGTGCACACGTATTAACCAATGCAAAATTATGTGAGCGCATATCATGCAGTAATGTAGAATCTATCTATTGATAGACAGATCAATAGATTGAGTGTTTTTTAAATGACGTTATAAAAAATATTGGATTGATGCAATAGCAGTGTAATGAAATGCTGAGTGTTTTCCCTTGTTCTATTTTTCTATGTCAGACTCCTTATTCTGCCGTTCACTGTTTGCATCTTTCCATCCCTCTTTGCTCTATCTCATTAGAGTAATAACCAATTAACTCTGGCTCTTTGGTTGCTTCCTTTTTTTTTATTATTTCTTCATGAATTCATTTCCTGTTGAAAGTGTACTCCACTGGATTGGCACCTTGTGCTAATTGCAACTTAGACTGAGTAGAAGTGTGTAAGATACATACACATGCACCAACTCTAGACTGAAGCTTCAAAATCATATGCACACACAGTTTTCCCACTCACATACTCATAAGGTCAAGCATATTTCAGTGTACATGTCTGCATGCAAACAGACTACACACTGGGAAGGTATTTCTGCTGGAACACACATATTAAGGAAAAAGTATTGAAGTATTGAAGGACACATTCACATTCTCACATGGATCAGTGTGATGGCTTTAATTAGATTTGGCCAAACCATCTCCAACCCAGAGAAGGAAAAGGCAGATTAGTGCTTCCCTCTGTAATGGCCTTTTAACACTTTATCTGAGATTACGGCACAGGGAGAAGACTTCAAGGTCAGCAGCACTATTGAGGAGAGCATGCACATTTTTCTTGAGATGGATGGTAGTGGGTAAATACAAGTAAAAATACCTTACAAGTAGAATATCACATGTGATATTGATAGTGTGTGAACTAAACTCTCGTGGACTGTACTTATTTTGACTTCTAAAATGGTATTATCATTTCTCCCGTGATGAAAGCTTGTGAAAATATGCCGCTGGAATTGTCACATAACAACCCCAGTTTTTTGGAGCTGTATGATCAGATAAACAACTCTCCAATCAGCTGAACAAACTTCTCTGTGTATTTGACTAATTACAAGCTGATTACGGACTGCATTTTTCCGGAGACTGGAGATAATCTATAATGTATGCTGTACGGGGTCTTTCGTGGACTGACAGAATGAGGCTTATCAAAACAAGTGTTCATGAGATTTAGGAGCTATCTTTGGGGTTCATGCAAAGGTTTGGACACATGGGCACCAGGCTGATGGCAGGACAGACAGCAGATGAACTAAGAACAGGTCAGAAGCACAGCAGAAGATGCCTGCTGGCAAAAGGTGAAGGTCTGCAGGGTGGCTGGATTCCTTAATGATAGGTCTGGTGGTGTCAGCTGGCTGCAGTCTGACAAGGTGACATGAAGCAAATTGGAAAGAGAGATAGTGGCAGGTAACTACACAAAGGCTAATGATGGGATTGGAAACAGGAGTGTGGTGGGTAGGGATGGGAATCGATAAGAACTTAGTGATTCCAGTTCCATTAACAATATCACTTGTCAATTTGGTTCCCTATCAATTATTTTGTTGATTCTCATTAGATTACGGAACAAACTATCATACCGATGGCTTTGTATGTGTTAATTCTTTAGTGTCAAGTATGCACTAACATTTTGTATGTGATTTGAACAAAAAGTAGTTGAGGTGTAGCTACTGTAGTGTCACAGTAAACCTGCTGCAGCCTCCATCACATGAATGTAGGTGGGCATTTCGGGCGAGGAGATTCTACATAAACAATAGTGAAAATAGGTTGACACAGTGAAATGGTGCTAACATTAACAGTATCGATAGAACCTGTAAGAGTTTGTTACCGGCTACAACCAATTAACCAATTAAAGTCATTACTCGGTTTAACTCATAAGGACCCAGTGTGACTCATTTTTCAAATGAATTTTCGTCTTTATTTAACATTTCTGAAGGGATTTATCACCAGTATTATCCTCTGAATTTTCCATTTTTTTCCCAGTGAAAATCATTGCTTTTCCTATGCTTAACTGACTGATTATTATAATGTTCATAAAAGCTCAGAGTAGGAATGGCGAAATTTATAAATAAATAAAATAACTCACTGAGCCTCATTAACCTCAGCTTTGTGTTTTGTTTAGGTTTTGAGCAAACATAAACTACTGTGAAATGGTCTTACCACATATATTAATTGAGTTCTGCGTGAGCTCTGGGTTTGCTATTAATATCTGCTAATGCTCAAATTCATAATTTTTTAAGATATGCTATGGAGAGATCACAAAGCTTCCTCTTTATGATCTACACTACAATGTAAAAGAGTTTGTGCAGTGGAATGACAGATGCAGGCTGGGGGGTTTTGGGCAACAGTGGATGTTTGGGTCTTTGTGGGATAATTGGATGCAGTGGTTAAAGGTTTCTGCACATTGGAGGTATTTTCCCCTTTGTCATAACACAAGGTCTGCAGCCATTGCAAATGTTCCTAGTGTCGTCTTAACTGGTGAAATACAACCATATGCTTTTGAACCAAAATAAGGAAAATACATCTGATGCAGTTGATGTGGTAACAATTCCAAGAAACTAACCCATTGATTTCCATCCCTCGTGACATTTGAACTGTAATTAGTGGAGAAAAGCTCCAGCTTTGAGGGAGAAGGAAACGAACTGCAGTGACAAAGTGACCTCTCCTGAGAGCCTGAGACCAGACATTACACATGCATTCATTTACCAGTAGGCTACACTGAAACACAATGGCCTCTAGTTTCCAGGCACAGATGAGTTAGCAGTGCTATTTCTGAAACTTTGAGTATTCACAACTTAATATATTTAATTATTCTGAACATTTGCAGTGTTTTATGATTATATATTATATTATATCTGCGGGAGTGTGCGTGTTATGGGTTTATGAAGTTAAACCTGAAACTAGAACCACCGATCATCTACAAACCCAAAACTAAAACGACAAAACCTAAGAACCATAAAGATTCCTAAGTGAAATCAAAACCCTGTTTAAATGAAACAAAACAAAACCAAAACAGATACAGTCGCGGCGTGCGTCTGGATGCGTATTTAAGAGCGAGGAGAGGCGCTAATGGTGCAGATCTGATCCACTGCATTAAATCCATTGCACGCCCTTTCTCCTCCCTCATTCCCACTTACACCAGTGGTAGGAAAGGAGATGGAATGGAGAGGTGGGCTTGTGCTAGCCTGCATGGCTTGCCAAACTTGCAAAAGTCATCTGGACACACCCCAGTGGCGCAGCGCAGACCAGCTGCGCCCCGCTTGCACCAGGTCTGCGAAACTAGAGCCCAAACTCTTTACTCAGTGGACTAGTATCACCTGTGAATGCAGGGGACCTTTGGGAGTTTCCAAATTCCCAGGGGACTCATGCATCTGTGTTTTATACAGTACATTTGCACAGGATGAGCAGTCTATTTTTATGTAAATTTACTGAAATTATTCCCCCGTTCCGATGTCAGGGAAAGGCTCACCAACAGCTGAAGCATAGAAAAATCTTCCCTTCCTGTAGCTGTCATACATGCCATCCATTTTTTGAGATGTCAATTTTTAGCAGACTTTAGGTAGCTCTTTCAGTGAAAGGCCATATTATATTGTGACATAAGCCACCTGAATGTTTTACTCAGAACACTTCATCAACAGTACAGCTTCCATAGCCCTCCTTCAGGAAATTAGCTCAATAAATATGCTGCAAAAAAATGTTGCACATCCCATCCAATCAAAGAGCTGTGCATTTGAACAGGGTTTATATTTCCTCAGGCGCTGTGTTTTTTGATATAAAGCAGTTTGCTGTGGATTTTTTGGGTGCATGACATCCCCCACAAACATTACAAATTTCCAGAGGCCCACAAATAATACTAGTCCCATGAAGGTTAGAACCAAATAAAGGTCATAGAACACATTAGAGTCTTTTCTTTTTTCTTCTTATGTGATTTTCTTCCTTTCATGTTGATGATATATATATTATTTCTAATGAATAAACTGTAGGAAGGAACTGTATACAAAATGCAAAAACAAATTTAAATGAAATACTTCAGAATATTGAAGGCAATAACTTTGCCCAAAAAAAGTCCCGGTGTAGAGTTATTTCATTTGTGGCTGAACGCTTAATGTCCAAAATGAAGTAGGATGAGGCCGAGCCTGTATTGTCACAAATTTAAATGGGGTAAAATTCTCAGCCTCCATAATCTGTAATTCATTAACGACTAGCATTTTATAAGCATAAATAACTGAATATTCTTCCTTCTTTGTATCTCACACTGATCACTTTGACCTTAGCAATTAATAATAATCATTTTTAAACTTCTCTTCATCCTTACTTGCATAGGACAACAATTTCTACAGATGTAGAAATCTAATCTCCACTCCTATGTTTCATGGAGTGGAGATTACATTCACACAGGATAAGCAAATTTGCTTCTTTACTCAAGTTTACGGACATTATACCCTAGATCTAATATCAAGGCTAAATATTAATACTTTTGCTCTTTTGAAGAATTTAAGTGTGGTTTTTCAGACTACTGAATGGGTGTAAGCACTGTGTCATAAAGAGTGTCATGATATGAGTTGCGTGAATTTGCACCCAGAACATTGAATTATGAGTTATGTAATATATAATGTAACTGTTAAAAACTAATAACAGAGGCTTGACTGTGAGTGAACTTAAAGTGAAAGTTAATATGAAGCTATTATTTAGAAAATATTTTATTTGGCAAGAAGAAGAAAATTCATTAAAACACACAAAGGCATTTTTTACAGCTTTCACCAGACACAATTCAGTCTTGTGGAAAGATGAGGGATATAATGGTGTTAGGTTTGCATTGGTATTTTTTGTGTGAATCTTACTTAAGGAATTAAAATTTTTTTGTTTACAGTCCATTTGTGCACAATGTGTGTTATGTGTTTTTGTGTTGTGGGCAGTGTGGGTACTTTCTCTAAGTGTTTGTACAAAGCACATAGGGAGAAAAATGCTGAGTCTTTGATGCTAATATGAAGTGTCATATCTTCCCTCGCAGTGTGTGTATACAGTATGTGTGCATGTTTGTGAGAAATTATGCAATTATAGTCCCTTTTAGCCAGGAAGCTGACTGAAATGCTGACAGACATACATCCCTAAGCTGACACAAGCATCAATCTGCCACCGTGTGTGTGAGTTTGTGTACATGAACTATGTAGAAACACACACTAATTCTAGGCTTAATATTCTGTGACTGAGAGTGTTATGCTGCTAGCGGAGGTCGGCCACATGCTTGCGTGTGCACACACCCAAACACACATCTACTATCTAAGAATAGTCCGTTCACACAGCAGTACTGAGGCTCAGAAGGCCAGTTACTGTAAAAGGATTTTCATAAGTTGAGTTCTGAAGGCAGAGCTGATCTGTACAGCAGGTCCTTTTTTATTCCTTCATCCCCAGGATGCAAGAGGGAAATATTCTCTCACACTCTAGGACATTAATCGCCTCATTAATGTTCTTTCGTTTAAACTGCTGGAATTGAAGTTCACTTTTCACTTAATACAAGCAGGTCCTCTATCACTCTTACTACCTTTACTTCTGAAGGAATCACCCTGGCTCCTTAAACCGAAAACCATTATCACTGCAGTCTATCTATGACAATCCAAGCTATTTTCAGGATCACAACTTACTGTATTCTTATAGTTTTGCTAAGATGATATCACAGCTGTCATCCCTCCACAGTACAGTGTGTTACTGTTCAAATCAAAAGCAAATCATTTCATTGACCCTTAAAACTGAACTGAAGAGAACGACACTGAACAGCACTGGGTGATAGTACATACAATTATGAAGACCATTTATCATTGGCACCCCCTTCAACAATTCCAGAATCTTGGAGAAAATCGCAATTTTTTATTTCCTGCCAGGAAATTCTCAGGGAGTGCAGCCGGAGTTCCACATTACGTCACGAGTTGTACCCAGTCCTCCATGTTTACCATTGCGAGTCTGTCGACACTGATTGTTGTTGGTGCATTTTGTGGTGATAGTTGACTACAAAACGCTTTCTACAGCTGAAAATATCTGTTCAGTAGCCAAGGAAAGCTGTCATGGCGACAAAAGAAAAGAAAGGGGAGGAAAAGCGTATTAAACGACAGTATTATTAAGTTTCTAGGTATAAATAATACTATAACAGGGTTTAACCCAGGACTTGCCCTTCCGCTAGGCTAAAAGAGTCACTGTTTTATTTATTTTAAAGAAATCAAATGCACATTAAAACTAGTGGCACTAAAGACGCTATTTATATCTGCCAACCTCCGTTTGTCTGCTGATTTTTCAAGGGTTGAGCACAGGTAAAGTTTAAGGAAATGTGGACAGGTAGTGGACATAGAGGTGAGAAAATAAAGGCAGATTCATGGATGAAACCATGGATCCGTGGTTGATCAACATATTTTGAAGACGCTTTATATCCACAGATGTCACTGACCAGCATTGATGGTGTGTGTTTTAGTCAAAAATAAAACCCTTAAAGGTTCCTGGGTTTTACTTGCAATAACCTGACCCGTGTGTACAGATAGAATGTATGTGGGTACAGGTTGGTAAAGTGGACTGTACAGGACTGGTGAGTCAGTACTGATTAAGTTCAGTGTCATTGTTATTTGACTTTAGCTGAAATTAGAACCCTAAAGACTCACCATTCTGTATTCAATAAGTTGCTCTGCTCCCCATCATTCCTGGTCTGATGAGTCGGTATCGGAATCCCCCAACAATTCTATCTTAAATCTGTATAATTTGATTCCTCCCTCGCTCTCTTTGTGTTCGCCTGAGTCTCCTGCATTCTTCTCTGTCTCATCACACATCCTGAATGTCTCTTCACTCTGATTTTCTTGATCGCTGGAACTGCAACTGCTATTGTCTGCCATTGTTGTTTTGTGTGAAGGCTCACACTAATGACGTCACGCAGCATCGTCTGCACTGCTTCCTGTTTGTTTAGCACTGCCAGCCAAAGGCAAAAGTTTATCAACTTACAACTTGGCCGTCGCACGGCCTAAAAATGTATTTTGTGTGTTGAACAATAGAATAGATAATAAGGAATTAATCTGCTATTCTATTTTTGCGTAAAAAAAAAGAATGAATTCAAAATGAATTTCCCGTAAGGGATCAATAAAGTTTATTCCAAAAAGTGAGTACAGTTCACCTTTAAGATGTTTTCATAAAAAGGGATTGTAAACTATCCATCAATGAAGACCATGTTGTGTTTTTGTAAAATTATTTGTTTTTCTTCATTTTCTGTGTATGAAACTCATACAAGCTTTACAACCACTAGAAAAGAGACAAGTAGACAAAGCATTTTTGAAAATTATTGAATATAAGAAAGGTGCAGAGTTGTCACAGGTGGCGTACATTGCTTTCTGTGTTGCCATGACAGTTACCAGATGCTTTAAAATGTTTTCTGTTGATGGCCAATTTTAAAGAGGTATTCTGAAAATGAAAGCCCCTCTCATGTGGAGTAGAAGTGTAACAGAGTGATTCCTCTTCAACAGTAAGGTGTTTTCTTCCAATCATATTCCTCATCTACTTCCGTTGCTCTTATTCCATCTTAATTAGACTCTGCTCATGGTTGATTTTACAGGATCAATTGACCTTTTTCTCCATCTTCCTGCAGCTACTGGTGTCCAGATGACTTTGGAGTTGATGGAGTCCAAATTCTGGGCTATCACAGTGCAGGTAAGAATGTCTTTGTAATAAAAAGAGTTTTCTCAAGTCTATCACATTTCTTCTAGATATTATGACAAATAGTTCAACCCTTTTTCAACCCTCGCAGCAAATAAAAATTGCATTGAATTGAATGATGCATCAAGGAGACCTCACTGGAAAAAATAAGAAAACTGTAAAAAATTTTGGTTCAGATTTGCTTTCCCTTCCGTTGATATTTCAGTGTTCATCTGTCATCTGAATAATATCTTGTAAAAACTGCATTATTGACTGAATTCCAAGTCAGTTTTATTCTGTTCCCTTGTATTTGTTTTTAATTTTCACTGAATCAAGCATGTTAATTGTAGGACTAATGTATGAGTTTACAATAATAATTATTATTGTAGAAATATAACCAATGTTGTGTTTAGTGTTATCACTTTAAAACACCACACCATTCTCACACTATTTATTATTGGACGACAAGAAGTCAAGGATGATTATAGCTCTCTTTTCTGCTCCATTAGTTTGCAATTATACCATTTACACTTTGTATAATTTAAAGCTTAATGCACTGTTTTCCATACCGCTGCCCCCACCATTAAAGTACTACTTACCCTGTCTCCAACATTGCTCTGAATGATTGAATGTCAATTTTACAAACATTTCCAGTGGGAATTTTAAGTTCTGCTTACAGAATTTAAAAAGGAGTAGCTGAGATGAAGATTTCCTCCAGATTCTCCACACTTTCAAGAAAGCATTTTACTAGGTTGAAACCTGCTTTAATTTTGCATTTACACATTTGCTGTAACAGAGGTTTGAGGATATAGCAGCTCCACTCTTCTGCCCTCACGGCTGTAAATGACAGCAGTTAAAAGAGCATTAAGGCTCCTGGTTAGCCAGTAAATGATGGATAGTTATCACATCCAGGCTCAGCAGCTCCCACGTGTGTCAGTGTGTTTGTAGAGGTGTGAAGTAATGAGTGTGCTTTCTGTGTATGTTAATGTGTCTGCTGATGTTTATGTGTCATGTTGACGGGGACCATATGCACGGCCATCTGTGCAAATGCGTTATTACTTCCATGTTCGTCAACTTGGAAGTCATTAGCATAATTCTTCAGTAGCCTTGTTATCTGCTGTATTTATTTAAGTGTATACTACGTCATCTCATTTACTGTGTATGTTTGTATGTTTTTAAACTCTGCTTCTGCCTCATATTTTTTTCTTTTCTTCTCATTCTCAGTTCTCTCATTTCCTCCCTCCTTCATCCTCTTCTCATTTTCTCTCTTTTCTCCCTCCTTCTCAATCTCCCTCTTCTTCCAATAGATTACATAATCACCTTATATTCTTGTCTCACTTATCTCCCTTATATTCATGCTCTCACTGACACCCTTTCTTATGTCATAGGATATGTATGCATCTCTCTCTTTCTCTCTCTCTCTCTCTCTATATATATATATATATATATATATATATATATATAGAGTAAATGTTGAATGAAACATGATCAGAAAGAAATCCAACGCCTATCAGTATTAACCACCTACATAAAACCACAGACATGGCATTAGTGCTGTGGTATCAGACACAGTATGGCTATAGTGTAAGTGTTACCATATTATAACATAACATTAAATTATATAATCATCTTAATTTTGAATTCCACTTACAGTAAGTATTTACAAATGTCTTCTCATCTAGCAAATGTGTTACAAGCACTGGAATGAGTGTTTTTGCACTTGTAATTATAAATGCCAGGAAGAAATTCAAGTGAAACTATGACTGTATATTAGGTTTTTTTGATAGGATTAGTCCTATTGATGGGGCAAATTTTGATTAAGATTAAAAGGTGTAATCATAACTCAATGAATGTCTACATCCTGGTCTGTGTCATGTGGGGGAAGGACTCAGATACCCCACGTGTTGAAGGGAGAACAGATTTAAAAACGAAAAAAGAACCAAGACAACAAAAGAACAGGGGAATGAAACAGAACCCAAAACAAACTGAACCTGGGGTAGATCAGCCAGAGTATGTGGTCATGAAAGAATATCCTGGTTATTGAGTTATGGTAAAATGTCCAGGTTATTGAAGAGACAACTGCCTTCCTGATTAGGGATATCTTGCAGCCACACAGTGTGACCCAGGTGAAAATTGTCTGAAATAAGGAGAAGGTCATGACAGTCTATGTGAGAGAAATGATCTTAAATCTCAGTAGAAGAGTAACAAATGTAAGGGAAGCCTCATAGCTAAGCCTGGCTACCTTAAAATACAATGTTATTAGCAGATGAATTATGAATTACCAAGGTTAGAAATAAGGCATGAGCCACCATCTAATGGGAAACAGTCAGAATGATAATAGGAAAATGTGCCAGCATCACAGAAGTCTGCTGCCTGTCTGCTCTCATCAATGGTGTTGAAAATGTTGTCTACAAAAAAAAGTGAGAGGCAGTGAAAGAGAAACGGATGTTGAAGGAAAATGGCAATGTGTGAATCTCATAGCGCTTTTCCACTGACACGTTTTATTCCCACCTAAATCAGTGGTTAAACATATTAAAATACACAGTGTGACTTCTTGAGTGCGAGGCCCCATATGTCTCTAAGTACAGTGAAAGGTTTTGAGGTGGTTATAATGGAAGACGACGGATGTATCAAGGCATCGTCTTTATGTCATGACCAAGACTCAGCTGTTTCTGCACACACTGTGTTGCACTGGTTTTTCTCCTGAGTCATGTTTTGCAATGTATCAAATTCAAATCTGCATCATTAGTCATGTATGCACAATTCAGTTTTTAGTCATTAGTATTCCACAAACAAAGGAACTTTTTCTATCATTTCATGCATAAGGCAAAGAATACATAAAATGACATGGACAAATGTGGTTCAGCCAAATGGGAATACAATCAGGAACCAAAGATTTAACCTGCTAACTGCTCGGTTGTCAGGTTGCCCCTGCAAACACTGTCTTGAATCAAATGCATGAAAAATCTGTGTTCATTGTGTTTGTGTGATCTGTGTGAGCAGACAATCGGGAGAAATAGGCAACTGAGATTCAGGAAATGATAAGGACTGATAATTGATATTCTCACCAACACACTTACTGCTGTTGGAAATCCACAGATGAGACACATTTACCAGCACAGGATCTAGAGGAACAGCGTCTTACACAGTAAGAGCTGCACAAATTCAGAAACCTGGTTCTGATGCTTTAGAGAAAAAATAATTACAAACCCACTGTTGAAATGAGTTTTCTGGTGGTTTTAATGAGCTCTTATTTCACTGCCTCTTAGTTTCTAGGCAGTGAGTTCTCCTCATCAAGTCCCAGATTGTCCATCTTCACCTCATCACATATTTCTCTTCTGTTGGTTGACTCACCAATTGGTTATTTTTTTTAATCATCTGACTTTAATATGCGTACTGGACATGATAATGACATTGTAAAATGTTTGGGGTTAATTGTGAAATATTGAAATATTCCTATTTCGTAAGTGTTATATTTTATGGGACTATAATGGTTATTGTTTTTATTAGACTACTAGACCATCCTTATTATTCTATAACCACCTTGATGAATATTTATAGAATATATTTCAGGGTTTATTCGTTGAATATCTACAAGGGAAAAGACATTTTTTTAACTATAGATATAGAATTGTTACTGACAGGCTGTACACAGGACATTACATTTTTATACCGTAAATAAGTAATATACTGTAAAAAGGTCCAAGACAGTGTGCTGTAAAGACTAAATTTACAGTTTTATTTTTTATTCACCACTTCCCCAGAGCAATATTTCGTCTTCTATACTTCAGTGGCTTCAGGTTTAAACTTGTTACACGCTAATAATAGGAAACAGAAATTAGTTTTCCGCAAATTTAGCCCCTTGTCAGACTGTGCTGTTTTCTGGCATCATATAGGGGAAGATCATCATTTCTGTCAGCTCGAATGGATGGCATTATATTTCAAAGGCTAGTGATGGGAAGCAAAGAGAAAGACTGACACTTTGCTCTAATAGGATCGAAAAGGATGATAGATTGTTTCATTCACACTTCGACACGCTCTAAATAGCCTGACCATGATTTCAAAGATATATTGTACATAGAGTCCACTCCACACATAGTGATGACATAAGATGCGGCTGGAAAGTCATGAATAAAGATGAAGATATTTTGACACATTATTAGCCTGTGGACAGAGGGATTGAACTATTAAAGGCATGGAAGTGCAAGTCCGGATATACAGCAAACAAATCCTGCAACTTTTTTCTCCCCGTCCTATTAAAATATTTATTGATAGATTTTTTTTTGCAAAAATCTGGGGAAACTACATCTACATCGGGGTCTCAAACTCATTTTCTTTCAGGTAAAATTATAACATAATAACCCATAAATAATGACCAATTCAAATGTTTGTCTTTGTTTTAGTGGGGAAAAAACAATATATGAAAATACTTGGGCAGTGATTAGCGCTCGTGCCTCACAGACCTAAGGTCCATGGTTCAATTCCAACACCAGACCTTTCAGTGTGGAGTTTGCATCTTCCCCCTGTGTCTGTGTGGATTTTCTCCAGGTACTCCAGTTTCCTCCCACCATCCAAACACATGCACTGATAGGTTAATTGGTTAATCTAAATTGCCCATAGGTGTGAATATAAGAGTGATTGTTTGTCTATATATGTTCAGCCCTGAGATGAACTGGAGACTCATACAGGGTGTACCCCGCCTTCACCCATTGTAGCTGGATTAGGCCCCCAGTGACCCCTGTGACCCTAGTGAGTGGCTTCAGATGACGAGATGAGATGAAAATACTTCCTTTTATAAACTATCTAAACAAAAAAGACGTGAATAAACTGAAAATCCTAAAATCCCTTAAGAAAAGTAAGTGCAATTTTAACAACTTTATGCCTCAAGTTAGCAATTATATATGTGCATTATGGATCAGATCTACAAAAACACTAAACACTTCCTAATAGAAGTAGAAAGTTGCTAAAATTCTGCTTCATTTTCTTTAGATATTTTATTTGCTCAGGTTGACATTTTAATCTTACAGCATAGTTTGTAAATGTAAATGTCTTCAGAATTTAATGCTATTTTTTGCACTAAAACAAAGCCAAAATTTTGAAGTTGTCATTATTTATAGGCATAATGCAATTTTATTTTGTAATTTTTTTTTTTCGCATCAAACCAAGAAGAAAATTTGGAGTCATTGTTTTTTGCCGGTTATTATGCTTTTATTTTACTGTATGTAGAACCTGAACTAAAATAAGTTCCACAACTTTGACTGTAGAATTTATAGATTTTGTAAATTCATCCCACAGGCTGGATTTGAAGCTTTGGCGGGCCACATTTGGCCCCCACCCGCATGTTTGAGACTCCTGATGTAGATAGTCTTGCACATTATTAACACAACTCATTTGTATCTTATCCTCATGGTCCTTTTTTCCTTCTTGTCTTTACAGTCAAATGACACAGATGTAAGTATGCATAATTTCTTTCCCCCCTTCTCTTTTTTTTTTTTTTTTTTTTTTAAACATCACTCTACTTATTGCCTTGAACCAAATTTAACAACTTCAACACCTGCTGAACCTTGCGAAGTTAGCTTCACACTGCAGTTAAACCGATTATACACTACACACATACGCAGTCACAGACGTGCAATTAAGCCAGAACAAACCTGCAAGCACGACGTTCACAAGCACATGACGGGTAGACATGACATACCGCACATAAACGGACACCTTCTTATTAACACGGCATATTTTCTCACCAGAACAAGTACACGTACACCTGTTGATATTGACACAAACACACCATTATAACACCTCAGCAGAGACAGATCATTTCTATACTGACACAAGCATGCATACAGAGACACACACAATACCCATACACCCTTTCCTGTGACTGAAAATCATTCTCTTTGTGTCTATGTGTTTCAGTGCTCAGATGTCGAGGGGATTTGTCCTCTACGCTGTGACAGCTATGTGAGTGTATGATGATGTTTGTCTGATAAAATATACAGTATGCAGTATCTTCTGTTGTTACTTCATCGTGTTAAATTTTGTACATTCAGATTTGTAGCCATGCAAGTAAATTGACTTTTGTATGTTTTATTTGGACTGATCAGTAATAGTTAGTATAGTTGTTCATTGTTAATTTTGTGTTGTATATATCAGGAGGTCTCTTCTTCGCCAAATCATGTGTTTCTCCCTGTCTCTATCTTTCACTGCAGGATATTGACTGCTACGTGATTGACAATAATGGCTTTGTCCTCATTTCTAAACGACGCAATGATGCAAGTCTGCTTACACACAAACACAGACACACACGAATGCGTACCCAGTTTTAGATTTGATTTTGGAGAGTCTGTATACCTTTATTTGTTACCACTGCATCATCTCGGCAATCAGTTGTTTGTCACTGTGTCCAAAAGCACAAGTTATCTATTGATGGTACTGAAGTAAAATGGACTCATCAGCCAAAACAAATACACAAGCGCAAAAGACAAGTATTACGCAACACAACAAAACGCACACACACACACACACACACACACCAACATTGTAGCTGTGATCATTTACCGTGACTAGTTGAATTTTGTTCCTTTATTTATTCAGTTACAGATCTCTATAGGGCTCTTGAGCATGAATGTGAATCAGATATTTAAATGCATTGTGTTATTAGGTGTATTTTCCTTGGAGGCAAGTTTGCACCAAAACAGACCAGTCATAGCCAAAAAAAAACCCCATAGAAAACCTCTTGAAAGCACTGACTCATATTCAATATCTATTTGAGTTTAAGAGTGTATTTAAAAAATAATGAATATGTTTAAAGATGAATTGTAATGGTGTATCTTTACCAAGTGCATAAAAAGAGGAAATATTATTACAAATTATACTGCTAAAATACCAATAAAATATGCAAAAACTGAGATCTATATGCAAAAACTGAGATCTATTCAATAGTTCTATGATGAAAGGGGACAGAAGAGAGGAAAGCAATGAAGAAAAAATACATAAGATGAATATCACTTGTGTTATTTTACTACAACATGAATTTCATATGTTCTATTATTTAATTGTTCTTTAACAGGCAGGAAGGTTTTTCGGTGAGACTGACGGCTCAGTGATGACCACCCTGATCAGGATGGGCATGTTCAAAAGGTAAATCCTGGCTTAAATTAAATGATTTACTGATCAACCAGGCTGATACACCTAACTGACAGACACTGCAAACTGTCAAAGTTATTCAAGATTGTAATATGACTTGAAACAATTAATTCAGAACACTATACATTTAAATCTGGTCTGTGCATGGGATTGCATGTTTCTCATGGATGCGTCACAAAAAAATGTGGTAATTGCTTATCATTGTATCCAAATGTTCTCTGTTTTTATTTTGGTTTGCCATGTGCATGCATTAGTATGCTTATGAAATTCCATGTGCTGGAGGGCATTCTTCACTGTCATTAAGAATGGCTCAGAAGCTTTGTTAGTATTGCTATCTGGCTGTACGGGCTCTGCACTGTGCTGTACTCTCTACGTGCTGAGGGTAGATAAATCTGACTTGCCTTGTTTTCCCCCTAGCTTTCCTTTGAGCCTCTTTGGCTGCTCTGAATTTACCGCTTTTATGTTTAAAACCTCATGAGTGATGTGCTATTTTTAAACAGCTAAAAGATTTCATCATGCTTCATTTGATACAGGATATTATATAACTGGTTTTGTGCGCATGAACTTGAGTGTTTGTGTGTATGTTAGCATACTGTATGAGAATGTGCATTTGCAGTTCTTTATTTACCTGCAAAGAACCAAACACATTTCCATCAGTATGAAGAAAAGGAATATAGCAAGGAAGACCACTGCAAATATATGTTGTACATTATGGATTGGAGTATGAGGCTCAACTTCAGTCATATTTATGTGGAATAGTCTAGAGGGAGTGCACATATCGATAAAAGCCAGTGGCACATGAACAGCACCACAAGCTTTTGTGCTTTTCTGTGTTTCCTTAGGGTGTCCTTGTTCGACTATCAGGCCATGTGTAAGATGAACTCACACTCTGTCAGCAGTGCCCGACCACTTTTCAGTGTATGTACATCTATCTATCTATCTATCTATCTATCTATCTATCTATCTATCTATCTATCTATCTATCTATCTATCTATCTATCTATCTATCTATCTATCTATCTATCTATCTATCTATCTATCTATCTATCTATCTATCTATCTATCTATCTATCTATCTATCTATCTATCTATCTATCTATCTATCTATCTGTCTATCTATCTATCTGTCTGTCTGTCTGTCTGTCTGTCTGTCTGTCTGTCTGTCTGTCTGTCTGTCTGTCTGTCTGTCTGTCTGTCTAATCTATCTGTTTGCCTTTGCAGCCATTCTACAGTTTGGCTTCCACCCTCAAGTGGTTTCTTTCCAACTTCCTACTGTAAGTGTTGCCATTGGAAACCAGAAATAACTTTGGCAGTTTTTGTGACACTTCATAATAATGAATAATTTTCTTAGCATCTATGACTATGCATCACTATTATCCATAACATGTATGTTTCAAATCTGTTTCTACTGCTCTACCATTCAGATCATAATATGTCAGATATAGTAATTAATTTGATCAAAAAGCTAGTACAAGCCCCACATTTATATTGAGAAAATTACAGTAACTTTCTTTAAGACAACATTAATGAAACAAATGAATGTGGATAAACTAACATGAGACGGCCGGTGCCTTCATAAAAAAATAAATAAAAGATGCACTTAAGAAAAAAACACAGCTAAAGACCCCGATTACTGCTAAATAACTTGTGTACCCATTTCAATATTCCCTAGACACAACTTTGGGACCTGGCCCAGTTTTTGAAAGCAGCATGCAATCTGTTTGCAATCTGCTTTGGTGTATAATGATGGTTGCCTAATTGACTCATTCTCTCTGTCCACTCTCCTCACCTCACTCACTCATAAGGTTTCTCCTGGAGTTTAATATCTGTGGCCTCTGGCACACAGAACATTTTGCTGACGGTGAGCTCACACTAGCCTATGTGTTCAGTTATAGTGCTTATAAAATATACCCACCCCTTTGGATGTTTTCCCCTTTTATTGCTTTTATGGAATTGTAGTCAGGGACTCCCCTGAAAAAGAGGTTTCTTATATCAACAAGATCTTTTCTCCTGGTTAAATAAATAAAACAAAATTTAAATTTGGCTTTTTTTTTAAACAAGAATATCCAAAAAACAAGTTCATTTTTTTTGTAAGTGGAAACACATTTCTACAAGCTAATGTAAACTGATTAAAAATAAGTGTGACTACCAAAATATTCACAGTGAAGTACAGTGCATGTGTGCAAAGTGAATGGTTAATGTAAATGGTAAGTAAAAATGTAATGTGAATGAGTGTTGCTGGTTAAAACTACACTGTGAAAACAAAAGAATACCCCAAGCACTGCTAATAAAAGGTTTCTGAAAAGTGTGAACAGAAGAAATGAAGACCAAAAAATATAAGTGACTAAACAGCTTCAGTTAAATCCATCACTTAGAAATGGAATGAATATGGCACACCACCGTGACTTCAATGAAGGAGCTGAGATGGGAGGGACTGCATCCTGGCTGTCCAAGGCTTTATAGAACAGTGACAAAGACAAAGCCATCATTGAATAAATCTCATCCACATTCCACCCAATGTAATGTGGAATACACCGAGGTCAACTGGAAGTAGGTTTTTCGGTCTGATGAGACCAAAATGAAGCTCTCTTCCAATCTGTGTCACTATGTTTGGTAAACACCAAAGACTGCACATCACCACAAACTGTGAAACATGGTGTTGGCAGCATCAAGCTGTGAGGATGCTTCTCAGCAGCAGGTCCTGGAAGGCTTGTTAGGAGAGATGATACAACCAATACAGAAAAATGTGTGGAAATCCTGGAGGACAATCGCATTCGGTCTCCAAAAGAGCTTAAACTTGGGAGAAGATTAATTTTCAAGCAAGACAATGACAGAAATGGTGTAGAGACAATGATGAGAATATTCTGGAGCTCAGACCTGAATCCAGCAATGAATTTGTTGTTGGACTTGACAAAGGCTCTTCACACCCAATGCCATTGTAATGTCACACAGGCTAAGCAGTTTTAGAAAGAATGAAGTTTAATTGTAGTCCACAATAATGTGCAAGTCTGACTGATACTTATTCACAGGGACTTATTGATGTGATTACAGCCAAAGGTGCATCTAGTAAATACTGACTCGAAGCAAGAGAATGTTCATGTAGTCACTTATTTTACATTACAGTGGTACCTCAATTTACGAAAGACCCAGCTAACGAATAATCCAAACAACGAAAAACCTGTACGTCAATGTTTCGCCTCTTAATACAAAAGAAAATTCAATTTACAAAACAGAAACTCCTGAAACATAAATACAGTACTGTACACAATCCCATTGGCTACGAGCTACCCATGATGTTTTTCGTGAGCCTTTGACCCTCATTCATTACAGAGTTCTAACAGTTACCGTTGTTTACTGAGTTTTTCCCAGTGTGCTCATTGAAAGTATGTATTCATTATCCATCATGAGCCCAAAGAAAGTGATTCTCAGTGGAAATGAAAAGAAGAAGCGGGCTGCATTATCAATAGAAGTGAAACAGGAGATGATAAAAAAAAAAGGAGAAGGAGGAGGAGGCAGCCATTATTCTATCAGCATGAATTAAAGACATGCTGCTGAAATTTCATTAACTTTCCAAATTTGTGGGGAAAAAACATCCAGAAAAAATTTTCACTTGTCGTGCTATCGCCCACTTTGACGATGTATGCCTTGCGCATTTTAGGAAGATTATGAAAAGTGGTTAAAGGCAATCATCTTTGGATTGATATTTCACCAAACGTCCATCAACAAACATTGTTGAAGGTGAAAGTGACAATTAAAACAACCACAATGGTATGGAGATGATTTGCATGTCTGGTTCATTGTTTAATGTTCAGTCAGTGAAGACACATTTACCCACTGAGACCAATAAATTAAATCTAAAATCTACATTTTCACACATTTCATATAAAATGTGTATACTTTATAAGGGGTAGTATTTGGGGCCTTGGAACGAATCAAGCCTTTTACATGTAAAATGCAACTATGAAAATTTTACGGTAGGAAACCACTTCTGGAACAAATTAATTTTGTAAGTAGTGGTACCACTGTATATATTTTCAATTTGGATTAGTATCCTTTACTAATGTGTTTCCACAATATAATTTGGAAAATTATTCCATTTCTGGAAACAATTAAAAGGGAAAACATCACTGTAAGGATGAACTTTGCCTGTGTATTACATGTCTTCAGTGTTCATTAGCAGTAACATGCCTGTCTGAAGCTCCTCCACACATCTCCCCTTTCATTTTCCACTGTCTTTCTCTAACTCATAAATTTACCACCATCATTACTCCACTACCATCATCCATTCTTCCTCGTACTCCATTTCATCACCGTCGCTCCATTCAGCCAAGGCATCTTTCAGTGTGTGTGAGTATCTATCTTGAAGAGAACCAACAATGTTATGATTTTGTTTTTGTTTAATATTCATCTTAGTCTTTATAGTACACTTCAGAATAAATTAATCATAGTGCGTGAGCAGAAACAGTGTCTTTAAACAAGAACTGTCTATGAAAATACTGACACAAGGAAAGAAGGTGTAAAAAAGAAACATACAGCAATAACTATTTTTCTTTGGGGGGCTTTATTAGTAATTGTGTTTCTCGTTTTAAAATGTCCATTTTTCATGTACATATTTTTGCAAACTACAGTGTGATCATAAGAGACTCAAGAGAAATGTATAAAGCAGAGGCCTGAGTCTCCTTTCTCTGACTTTCAGCTTGTCAGTGAGTGTCATGACAAGATTCTAATTTATCTTTATATTAGCTTCAGTTCATAAGAAGAAAGGGGACATCCTGCAGCCATGTGACACAGAGTACCCAAGCTTCATTTACGAGCCGTCAGTCAAAGAGACCAACAGCATTATTAAGTGTGGACGCTGCCAGAAGTAAGCACTTCACACACACACCCTCATGCACACTTACACACATACGCACACACACACACAAATCTACAGCACAATTCTCAATAAGCCATAGACCAGTCCTATTAAATTGTCCTTCCAGAATCCATTTTCTACGGCTTTGCTCTACTCTGCATACTGAGAGAAGGCCATGTTTATTCAAGAGTATCAGGAAAAGGGAAATAAGTAGAAAGGGACAGAATTAGATCAAGCTACACAGGGAGAGAGGCATATAGAGACTGGGGAACTGAGAAGGAGTATTAAGGGAGGTAAATGAAAACCAGAGAGGGGGTGACAGAAAAAGAGATGGAAATAACAGTGGGAGGTAAAAGCAGGTGGAGGACAAAACAGCAATGTGTGAGAGAGATAGAGAAAGAACGGCAGGAGGGGATATAGTTTATATATTGGAAGCAGGTCTTTGATCAAAGGTTGAGCATGTACACCCTCATGAGGATGGAAGAGGTATAACACACTACAGCCACTGCTACCATACTACCACATAAAAAACAGAACACTTAAGATACTTATACTTGTTTTCTAATTTTAATTATTTTAATTGTTATGGCAGTCAAATGTAAATTTGGACCCTCACACTATATGGTCTTATGAGTTTCTTTGTATGTGGTTTGTTTCTGTGCATGTGTTATTTACACACTTTTTATTTGTCTGTGTTTGATTGTATGTGTCAGGATGTTCATTGTGCAACAGATACCAGACAGCAACCTGCTGATGCTGGTGGTGCAGGCAGACTGTGACTGCTCCAGACAGTACCCACCCATCACTATGGAGCCCAAAGAAGTCAAATATATCCTTTGTCATACGAGGACAGGAAACTCCATGTTGTTCATTCACTGCTAGGACGGCTGTTGGTAGAGTGGGTCGCCCAATGACCGAAAGGTTGGTGGTTGGTGTCCTGGCTCTGGCTGTTCACATGTCGAAGTGTCCTTGGGCAAGACACTGAACCCTAACTTAGGCCCCCAGTAGGACTGACAGAACCTTAGAAACCTACTGGTGTATGAGTGTATAGGTGAATGAAGCTAATGCTAACTTTGAGCACCATGAAGGTGGAAAAGCGCTATATAAATGCAGACCATTTGCTTAATTCCATCTAACAAGAAAATCTTATCTTAATGGTGAAACTAAAGTAGACATCACGGTGTCTTTACATTGATGGTGACAAGCCTGTGGATAAACAAACCCATTTATTTTACTGCTTTCCTAGCAAAACTATGAGAATTATGTACAAACAGCAGGCAAAATGTATTTGCAAACAAATTATTGCTTTTGTAGCTTTTTGCACTCTAACTAACTCCCTCTTGGAAACTATACATGGAAATAAACCATACTGGCCAAAAGGTAAAGGTCACTATCAGGATTTTACCAAGTTCTAATGACCACACATGTGTTTGTCTCTGGATTAACATTCAACCAGAATGAACAGAAAATGTGTAATGTTTATATATATATATATATATATATATATATATATGTATATATATATGTGTGTGTGTGCGTGCATGCGTGCATGCGTGGGTGCACTTGCAGATAGATAGATAGATAGTTAGTCTAAATTGTTTTGACAGTGTGTAGAAGTCAATTCAATGTCTTACAAATTATTACATACAGAAGACTCAACAATTCATTTGCAAGATACTTCGTAATAGGACACCCCAGAAGCAGTTTTCAGTTTATAAATCACAGCCCTTTACCATGTGATAAAAACAATATTTACTTTATAACCATGAATAAATTGATGCTCTGAATAACTACAGACATTTTAAAAATATTTTCTAACGATATCTAATATTTACTTTTTCTGAGTCCTACTATAGTCAACAAATTCCAATCTTCTCAGACAATTCAATAGTCAGACATGAAGCTTTCAACAAAAATAAAGAATTTACACGATTATTAGATCAGCTATCCAGGGTTTGTCTGGATCGGCTGTTTATGTATTTCCTCAATGTGTTTTTTGGTTCATTTCATTTCTTTTTTTGTTTGTTTTTGGGTCTTTATGCCATGTGGGGTTATATTAAGTAAAAAAACAGTAAGAGTTTTTATTGAATGTGCTTTTCTTGTAGTTCAGATATTGTGTATGTATATCGTGCACATTTTACTATATTTTCTTGAATAGACTTCTGTACAGTATTCTGCAGAGCAAAATACTGTTAGAAATACCTGAGGATGTAAGAGATGCTGTTGATCCCTGAAGCTTCTTAACTCTAGTGTACATAATGCCTCAGTGAAGTGTGACAGGATGAGGTCACAGAAGATTCGGCGGCGTCCAGAGTCCTGCCATGCTTATCACCCACAGGTCAGCTTCCTGATGTTATTTCAGTATCCTTCTTCACTCTTCTTCTGTTCTTGTTCTGGTTATTTAATTGCTGTCTAAGTGGTGGGAGTATGCTGGTGTCATTATCAATAGCTTTTATACTGTACACTCAATGGTTACTTTATGCGGTACACCTAGCAGATTCTGGGTTGGACCTATTCTGCCTAGATTCATCATAGTGATGTTCTCATTTCTCAGTGGTTTTGATCCATATTGACATGGTAGCCTCACAAATTTATACAGATTTATACATCCATGATTTCAATCTCATGTTTCACCACATCCAAAACATCCTCCATTGAATTGAGATCTGGTGAAATCATTGTCATAGCCAAGAAACTAGTTTGAGACAATGTGAGGTTTGTGAGAAGGGCTATTATCCAACTGATAATACACATGGTCAACACCAGCAACAACGCCCAGGTAGGCTGTGATGTTTAATCGATGCTCATTAAAGGGGCCAAAGTCTACAAAAGAATTATCCCTCATACCATTACACTGTCACAACCAGTGTGAACTGTCAATACAAAGAAGGATAGATGTTACTTAGGTCTCATTTGGACCCAACCATCTGAATGCCACTGCAGAAATCAAGATTCAGCAGACCAGACAGCATTTTCCTAATCCTCTGTCGAGCCATGTGAATGGCAGCCTTGGCCATGTCCACACCAAGCCACATCTTTTCCTATCTGATCTTTGTCTTTGTTGTTTTAAAAAAAAAAGTGATCTGTAAAAACTGAGATGTTTCTGTACACACAAAACCACTGAAAATGAATGAAAACAATGAAGCACAACTGCCAGGCCTGTATGTGAAACAAAACCAGAAACTGGATTGACCCAAATGCAACACTCTGAGACAGAAATACAGTTTTACAATATTTATTAATAATGACAGTATTAATAAACCTCTCTGTTGTTCGTCTGTATAAATGTCAAATACAAGGAGAATCCAGAGACGTTACCAGTAGACAAAGAGGGTCAGGCCAGGAGTCCGAGATCCAAAGAGGTACAGAAAGGGGTCAGGTAGAATTGAAGTCAAAATCAGGCAAATTGTCAGACAACAAGGGGTGTGCATACCAGATAATAGGACGAGACAAAAACCAGAAAGCCAAAACACCTCAAAAACCAAGAAAACAGGACAAGATACAGAACGTTCATAAGTTGCAGATAACAAACTCACAATCAACAGAGACACAGAGGGTATATATACTCAAAGAAACAAGTGGAACACATTGGGTTGAATTAATGGGGCGGAGAAACACCAGTGACAGGAAGTAAAGCGAGAAAAGTGAACATGACACCAAAAACGACAGAAAAAACAGTAAGACAGAAACAAGACACTAGAGACTAGACTCATAATAAAAAATGGAGAAGACATATAGCATTGGCATCAAGCTTGCTTGGTTCTATTGGATTTCATCCAATGTTACCTCCTGGTTGCTCTTCTGATTTCCGCTCTCCACAGAAGATCTAAGAGCATGTAGGGAAGTTTGTTAGGTATGGTTGTTTGTTGATCATTGTAATGATAGAGTAGCCTAATATTTTGATTCAGTCTTTCCAATAAACTCAATTGCTGTTGTAGCATGAACACTACTTTGTAGTCTGTCATTATTACTGTTGTGAAGAGGAGTTTTGCTTCCAGGGTGAAAGGTTGGAGAGATGCGGTTGTGACATCTTCCATTTACAAAAGTTATGCTTGGATCATATGAAGATGTGAAAACAGTATTTTCAAATGTATTCACTCTAGGACCCGGTTTAATCCGTATATCATTTGTTCATTCGTTCTTCAATTTAAAAAAAAATTACTTGTATTTTCATTTTTCATTTTCAAAACCAGAATGAAAAAGGGATAACGGTTTGTTTTTCCATTGACCAGTCAGCAAAAACGCCAAAAATATCCTACTTCAAGTAGAATGACTAGAGTGCCTTTTTCTGTTCATCTTTCAATGACAAACCCAAGTCTAAGTCTTCTAAAACTGACTCCAAAGTTGAGTCAAACGGCCGCTGCTCTCTAGCCATAGCCATCTTCCTTGTTGTGCTGTTTCTACTGTCACAAAGCTGTGTCGTCATCCTGCCACACCCACCCGAAACACTCAAAGCAGGGGGAAAAAACTCACATTGTGATTGGTTGGCCAGATTAGCCGGCCTGGTGTGGCTAATGCTAGGCTTAGCAAGTCTAGACCAACACACCAGGCAAAAATATTTTTGGCCGCTAGGTGGGTTCATCTAGTTTACTAGCTGGTGAGTGCATTTAGCATCATCTTTAGCTTGATTATGACTGATTTAATTATGAACATTGTGTTTTGTAGGAGAATGCCAACGACTGTGGAGGAGCTTCTACCATATCACGCTCTGCATCACTCTTCCTGTTGTGTCTGTCTTCTTCAGCACTTATCTCCTGATGATGGATAACAGATTAATACTAAACTTGAAATATGTCAGAACCCTGGATGCCACAACTGGATTTTTTTTAAAAATACTTTTTCTGTACAATTGCTCATAGCAACCACAAATCCTTGTCAGTCTTGAGAGAACTTTTGAGTGGTTAATGACCATTTATTAACTCTAATGGACTGTTGCCATGGATATGTTCCAGTACTTTATGTACCTACACCTATTTAGCATCACAGAAAGAAAGGAACTGAAGTGATATTGATGATATTTATGACACTCATTGATAAAAGGGGAAAACCATGTATCTCATTTCCCATTGTAATGAATCCTGCTGACATACATGCTTTTTATGTTTACACCACTGGAAATGTGCACATTTACACACACACACACACACAACAAATGTTTGTTATTTTTTTGTTTGTTTGTTTGGGGGAGGGTGATCATGATCCTTTTATCTACAAATAAAACAAATGCCCTTTTCTACACATTGGATGGTAACAGCCACTAGAAGAAGATGTGTTGTTTTTTACAGTTATTTGTGGCAGAATAATAATCAAACAATCAAAACAGCTTTGATTTGAGACGGTCATGAAATTTGTGAGCGGCTTTCTTTTTTTAAGTTTTTACATTATGTCCCCCATAATTGCTTGTGTGGCAGTTTTATTAACATCTTTCTGCCTTTTCATTTTTATCACGTGTGTCTTTCTATGTCTGTGTACATACTATATTATGTAATGATATGTATCTGTCCTGTAGTTCCACAGGTTAATCAACATACTTTACACATTCAGGGGGTTTTTTTTACCAACACTTCTCAAATGTTTTATAGATGTTTTATGAACATCATTTGTAGTGCACAAAAGTTTAAGATTTGCCAAAATACTAATATTACATTCTCATCTTCGATGTATACCATGATTTTTTTTATTATTATTATTATTATTTATTTAACCTTTATTTAACCAGATTGGTCCCATTGAGATGTGACATGTCTTTTTCAAGGCAGTCCTGGTCAAGGCAGTCGTCATACAGTCACATCATTACATTTTTATGATAATAATAATATATTTAATAATAATAATTTCCTGAACTACTTAGTCCTCATGAGGGTTCACCTTGGATGTGTAGCTAGCTCATCACAGGGCAGAAAGGAAGCTATCATGTGTAATTGCTTCATTCTGGAACATGGCATGTTCATACATGTAATATCTGTGTAAATTAACAGTGTAAATCGAATAGCATATGGTATTTTTCTATATATTTGCTGGTATGTTTAATATAGTATTTTGCTCAGAACTTGGGGTATGTATGACACACTGTACCTTTTCAAAGGTTTTGCTGAAACATCTCAAAAAGCATGTGATCACAGTTGGTGAACTTTGATGACAATATTGCCTGAGATTTTTGCCTGTTTATGTAATACTCATACATTTTGCGAGTGGCTTTGCTTCATTTTATTCAAGGCATTTTTCTTGCTGAGATTGTGCAAACAATTTCTTTAATTTTCACTCTAGAATTTCTATGCAATATTCCATATATTGTAGGGTCAAAGACTATCCACTACATGTTGATTTTGAAACCATGACTTGTAATAAGTAAATTAAAGAAAGTTATTTACATGATTTTTGTGCTTTTTAATCTCTCCCAACAAATGTTGGGAGAGAAACAAAAAGAAACCAAGAAACAAAACCTTACTCATATACTGGGTGGATGTTCATCGGAAATAACAGCTATTCTTCTGACCCCACATCTCTGCTGCTGTCAGTCAGATGAATCAGATAATTCCACATCGGACCATTCCTAAAATATAGTCTCATCAATTTGGGGTTTAACCTACCTGCCACTAATTGCAACAGAATTTTTTTCTTCGAATTCTAGGCCAGACAAGTCAATGGAACAACATAGTAAAATGCACTGATATGTACCTTGGGCAAAAAGTGTGAAATTTGCAAAAATCCAATATGGCCACCAAATGATAAGAAAAAGCATGTTTTTGGTCATATACTCATTCCTAAGTAAATTGTTTTAGTGATTTTAAACACTAAGCATCTTTATTGGGCATGAGGAATGTTTTCTTCAAATATTAATTTCCAAAAGCTTCTTTCCTAATCTGCATTTATGACTTATCCAATATGTACTAGTCCAATATGACCTCTAAAATATAAAAAAAGACTATTTCAGACATATAATGAAATCTAAACCAGTTATTCAAGTGGTTTGAGGTTAAAAATGTATTCACTGGGTACAGGGAAACATTTTGTAAAAAAATATAATTTTCATACACCTCTTTTCTAAATTGCTTAAATCCAATATGGCTGCCAAAATGTCTGAAAACACATTTTTCGTAGGTAAACCTAGAGTGTATTTAGTGAACATGGGGAGCCAAATCAAAAATATGAAATTTAAATTGCTTCTTTGCTGTCTTGCATATGTCTATGGCAGGGTATGAGAAGGACAAATAAATCCTCTGAGTATTAGATAAGGCACTGATCTGCCGCTCATGAACTGGGGTTGGAAATTGTCCAGTTCTGGTCAATGCCTATGTCCGGTGATGACGGACAATGACGTGGCACTAAAGGCCTCACTGGAAGTTTTACTGGAAGTCATCTGATGCTCCTGCAGAACTGGCTGCTCAACAATGACATGTTCCTGTCACAAAGCAGACCTAGATTGTTCTCCAGCATGTGGTGAATGATGTAAGTCCTCCAATGATGCAGCAACTGAAAAAGATGAATCATCAATGGATGATTAATCAGTGTTTTTAAACTCATATTTGAGTAGTCCAGTTGCAGATCAGTGTTTATTATATTTATCTCACAGAAGTAGTCATAAACTTTTCCAGATACTGAATACATACATATATAGATCTGGTTGAATACTGTTTAGTCTTTTACCATGGATCATCACAAACCCTACAATATTATTTTCAATTGAAGTTCACACAAAAGATTTTATTTCATGGTAGAAGAAGAAAATACTTTGTCATTATACACTGTACAATGAAATGTGTCATCTACATTTTTAACCATAACCCTTCTGATGGGGTAACCTGTAAGGAGCAGTGGGCGGCCATGGGTGGGTAACCTGTAATACACTGTAACCAATGTATACTATGTCTATGGTTCCAACCTAGCATCTACCATGCATAAAAGCCATGTTCCCCTCACCCCTGAGTGACCTTTTATACAAACTTTTCACACCTCGTGGGTAATGTAGTTCATTAAATGTCAGCTGTCAATGGATTCAGTAGAATTTTCTCTTTCAAAGGACTACAAACATGGTCGCCTTAGAGCTGAAGTTACGAAGATATGGATAAATTAATTGCTGATATTGGGATTAAAAATAACTTATATTTCACCCCACAAACATTAAAAATCATGTTTCAACATTACTTTTATCACTAAAATATCCTCCGACACATACACATACATTCACACAAGCCCACCCACTCCAACAATCACAGGCCACTACCAGCACACTCCACACATGCACACACACACACATTCACGTACTCCTATCACCCCCTTCCCACCCTGCTGTGACAATCGCAGATCCCCCCCACACATATACACATACCACACCTCACCACCAACCACATAATCACAAGCGCAACAATCACAGGTTGTTATTCCCCCTCACACACACAACAATATGTATGTACTGTGTACATCAGGGGTCTCAAATATGCGGCCCGGGGGCCAAATGCGGCCCCGCAAAGGTTCCAATGCGGCCCCCAGGATGAATTTGCAAAGTGCAAAAATTATATAATATATAGTAAAAGCTGTGGAACTGACTTTAGTTCAGGTTCCACATTCAGACCACTATGATCTATAGTCAAATTATAGCAGAATAACATATTAAAAGAATTACTCCATATTTTCTTCTCATTTTGATGTGAAAATAATGTAGATTATGCCTATAAATAATGACAACTTCAAATTTCTGTCTTTCTTATAGTGGAAAAAATAACATTAAATTGGGAAAATATTTACACTTATGAACTATCCTGTAACAATAAAATGTGAAAAACATGAAGGAATATGAACAAACTGAAATTTCTAAAGAAAATTAAGCTCATTTTTAACAGTTAAGTGTGTAGTAGATCTGATCCATAATGCACATGTGTAAATGATAAATTGAAGCATAATATTGTTAGCCTTGCATGTATTTTTCTTGAGATATTTCAGGTTTTTTTCAGGTTATTCACACCTTTTTTGTTGGATAGTTTTTTTGAAGCAAGCTCATAAGGTAATAAGGTGTGTTTGCACTAAAACAAATGCAAAAAATTGTAATTGTAATTTTTTTCTAGGTTAATATGCTATTATTTTACTGGTCTGAATGTGGCCCCTGAAAGGAATAAGTTTGAGACCCCTGGTGTACATGGTCCATAAATCTATTTTTGCCTGAATATACCCAAACAGGGCCATGGAGATCTCCTGAAATTTTCATTTAATAAACCTTCATTTTTGACCACCACATTAGACAGAACACTGCCCAGATGGACAAACCGTGGCGTATCTGTCAGGTAATCAGTAATCCAGGAGACTACTGAGCCACCGACACTCATCACCAGCAACGTCTCAACCAGTAGCAGAAGCTGGATGGATTTAAAAGCACTGGAGAAAGAATGTGATCCTCACAGTGCTTCCTCCACCATACAGGTGCATACAGGCTCATTTCAACAGGTAGTGTCTTCAACTCCTAAGTGGGGCTACTGCAGAGGGTCCAGAAACACACTCGCCTGAGGCCTCAGCCGTGATAAAACCCATACTAATCCTGCTCATCCTTTACCTCACCTGAAAGTCTAAATCCTAATCTCCCTCTACTATCCAGTATAGAAACCTTCACATCACTTCTTTCTTCTACAAGAATGTGCAATATATTTAAATGCAGTTTACATTATGTGTGTTATATCTAAACAGATATAATCAAACTGTTTTCACATGTAAAAAATATTGTTCTGTACATGTCCATTTTCTTGAGGTACCCTCTTGTAGGGTTGAAACCTACACAAATTGAACCAAAGATGACATGCCTTACCACTACTCTATCACTCATACTGAAGGATCACACTCTCCAGGCACCTGCAATGCTTCTTTGGAGGGCAAAGGTCACACTGCCACACTCACAATGCTTCAGCTACACCATTACCTCTTATGGAACTGCTCCAGTGGTTCATTTGGTAAATCTTCTGATTCACAATACAGACATGATGGATTCAAATCCCATTTGTACTTAAGGCCTCAACCTTCTAGTAAAGTATTCAGACACAAATGGAAATTTTTGGGATGGAGTTCATTAATGATCTACATAAAACAAATACACTTATACACACATGTTTTTTGGGGGGTGTTAAATGATTAGATAGACAGACAGACAGATAGATAGATTTCCATAGTAAATATAACAATAGATAAAGAATATTTAGTTATCTCTTCTCTTTTCATAACATTTGTTTGGTATGGAAGCCAAACACATCACATGACACATCACTGGAAAGCCCAGGATGTTCCCTACAGAATACTACAGGTCTTGAAAGGGTAACTCCAAATACTTAAGAAAGATATAGGTGAACAAAATACCCATTATAAAGGACATAAATGAATGTCCCACATCTCAGGAGGACAAAATAAGAAATCATTTTGTGTGCGCCCTCTCACCCTATGTGTTTTAACCCTCCTGTTATGTTCATTTGTCAGGAACAGCAATGGTGTTCCTGCATCAGCTTGATCCAGTGTATGTTTAATTATCCAAAAGATATCTGGAACAAAAAAAAATCCAACAAACACTGCTATTTCATGACTAATTCTCTTACAAACAATTATTTTTAGTGTAATGGTGTTCCTTACCTCTAACATTTAGTTCAATTAGGAGAATTCAGTACTTTTTCATTAAAAAAATACACGTTCAAACTTTTTTTCACCACTTTATTACCTTTGAAAGACCAACATATAAAACAACATTATAACATAACATAATATGTCTCACAGGTGTAAATAAAGACATAGTCTGACATGCCTGACATCCTTTTATTTCCAGTTTGTTACATGTTGTTCATATTGCATATGATATAAACATGAATGGGGTGATCACAAATACATGAGATGAATCATTTTCACATTATATGTTGATTACATCAATTGAGACTAGCAGACGTTTCATACTGAAAAAAATACTTTTAGCTATTTTTCCAAAATGTTTAAACTTTAAAATGGGTCAATTTGACCTGTGACATAACAGAAGGGTTAATCAACATGCACAAAACACTCTAAATGTTGAAGTAGCAGTACTACTGCATTCATTGTTATAATAGCATAAAGGATGGAAAAGGGGGTGGCAGTTTTAGAAGGGGGTGATTTCCAAAGGGGAATGGCATCTCACCTCATCTTGAACACTGTATGAAACATATTAAAATGTAAACACCCAAAATAAAAGAGGATTGAAGCACATTCATTCAAATGTAGAGAAGGTACAGTGTTTTAAATTACAGTGTTCTTATATTTAATGTTTTCCCAGTACAGAGCACATATTTTGGTGGACAGGTGTTGACAGATGTAGTGACCACTGCTGGCCACGGGGGGCGCTGCGCATCCTCTCCGTGTCATTGTTTGTGCCATTCATCGCCGGGAAGAGAGAGAGAGACAGAGACACAGAGAGAGAGAGAGATCAGCGGGTCAGAGGAAAATGGCGGACGGTGTGGATCACATCGACATCTACGCCGACGTAGAGGAGGAATTCAACCAGGTATTAAAAACTAATCTCCAACACTTGGACTTTTGCTTATATTTACTGCAAACGTCTGTGGTTCCTGGCGGATATTGCAATAGTACAGTAAAGTGTTCTTTTGTTGCAGGGGTTTGTTTCGCTTATAGGCCTCCAGTCACGATGCTGCAGACTCACATGCCCCGGCTGTTACATATGTGATTTAATTGATATTTAATTCGAATTCTGCTGAATGTAGTACCTGGTTCAACACAGAATATACTCTTAATTATGTCGGGTGCATACGAAGGGCAAACCTTTGCATGGTTTGTGCCGTAGTTAGCGCCAGGGCTTCGGGCCTGGCATGGCCGTCTGTGGCGCGTTAGCGAAACCAAACAAATGTACATCTGTTAGCTACTCGGCTAATCTGTAACATGACATGTTTGTAATGGGCTAGCTAAAATCACGCCTCTGCGCACAGTAGTATTTAGTGACGATATGTTTAAATATATGTTGTTGCCTGTGTTGGCTGACTAATGTTTAAAATGAGTAAGCTTTATAAATGAGTAGCATTTCGGTATTAGCCTGGTAGGTGAACAGTAATGGCCGATTGATATTGTTTTTGTTAATACACGCCCCTTTCCTGTAGGACTAAGGGATTTAAAGCCTTTATTTGACCAATGTCCTTGACTTTTCTCTGGCAGTGTAGGTTATTCATGTTGGGATCGTTATGTCTGCTATTGGTGGAAACCTGACACAGTTTGAAGTTGACCTATTGTCTTGGGTGACGCTGATTCATGTCCACGGAGATGTATTCCCTTGGACATAATAAAACACCAGTTTATTAACGATAAAAGGGGCATTTTATCACTTTTACTTTATCGCCCCATGCTTATAACGACGGCAAGTTGAGATACTTTTATAAAACAAATGGTCTCTGGAGGCTGTCTGTCCTCCCGGGATTCAGCAATGCACTTTTGTCCTCATTGTGGAACATGCGGTTTACGGCTAAACAATCTACAAGTGTGTGCTGGAGGGGCATCACGCTGTTTCCAATCAAAATTGTTATTTGATGTGTTTTTTTTTTTACTTTTATTGGGCCTCAAGAGGATAGAGGGGTGCAACTGATGATGATTATGGTTTGTTTAGTTGTTTCCACTTCTATATATCCCACCCATTATCCATTAGAGACACCAATGCATTTTGTAAATATTAAATTCATAAATATACAAATTAAGATTATACCAATCTGAAGTTGGGACTGGATATCGGCCCTATTATAACCATTTTAACTGGCAAAAGCAACTAATCTGTAAGACTGATCCTTCCATTTACATTTCTATGTTACGCATGCCAAATGTAATTCTAAAAGGAATGTCCAGGACTCTTGACTAACATTTTGTACTGGTGCACCTAACTTTTTTTTTTTTAGGTGCCCCCACATTTTCCAACCATGGTCACATTTAACACTGCCATTTTACATTTTTGTCAACATCAAGTTCTTTATTTGTGACCCTTCAGCACATAACCAGTCGGAAGTTGCACAACAGTATTTCTAGCAGTAGCCGCAAATACGTTATATGGGTCAGAATGATCAAATTTGAAGTTTATGCATAAAATGAAGGGATGTGCTTGTGGACTGATTTTCAATTAGTGTTTTGGACCCAAAGTTACATCCCTATTCTGGAACCAAGAACATGATGCATGTACTACCATGCGTCACTGGCGGGGACAGTGCACAAGCACTGAAGTTTTATTTAACATGTTATATTATAGAAGAAGATGATGGCAATTTACAGACCAAATGAGATTGGAATTCTCCAATCTGATTCTATCTCTGCTGCGGTTCAGAGGTCGGACATAACAGTCCATATATGGCCTTTTTTTTCACAGCCAATTCAAAATCAACATTTGTGCTTTAACTGAAGGGTCAAATACATTGTTCACCAAAGATAAAGTGACTCAGTGCATTTTAGTCAAACACTACTGATTGTTGTGTATGGGGTTATTTTCTTGTCAATTACCACAGTATTCCGACCATGGCTCAGATGGTAAATAACCCAATTCTCCAACTGGTTGGAAGAGGTAATCAGCGACAGGCACTCGGCTCGTTTGCAAAGTATGCAAAAAAACAAACAGAAACATTTACAGTTTGGGCATGATGCTGCTCCTTTACAATTTTTACCACTTTCTTTTTGGTTTGCTGCTGTTTCGGCACTGAACCTTCATCAGAGCAGTGTTGCACTCTTCCTCAACAGGCTCGTTTCAAGGTGTATGGGCCCTGGCAAAATGTTGATTAATAATAAGGCGCTGCCACTGATGCATGTTTTACCATTGGGTGTACAAAGGCATAGGAACAATAAGTAACCTGAGACAAATACTAAATTCCTGAAACCATTTGCGCTGATTTAGGAGCGACATATGTGACCATATGGCAAAAACCACATAATTTGATTACCAAAGAGCCTTAGAGCTTTTCTACAAAAAGCCTCCAAAGATCCGGTGCTCTCGGGCTGGGTGCAAACTTTGCCACTGAACTATTTATTTCCATTTGTATTATTATTATTATTTATATTGTTATTAAAATGTAGTTTGAATTATTTTTTTTTCATTATACCACTTGGTTGTTAAAAATCTAATAAATCGGTTCTAGAAATAAAATCTGCAGTGAAGTGTCATTTGTTTACGCCACCACCACTGCTGCAGAAAAAATTCCTCGAGGAAGCACTGGACATGTGTTCTATGTACTGCTGCTACATTTGATTTTGATACTTTGTTGGATAGAGGATTAAAGCATATGAAGAGAAATTAAGTTAAATGTAGCATTTTTATCACATTTTTAATTAGATTAGACTATCAGTACTAAAAAAAACCTCCTCCTGCTTATCATCTCAATAAGAAAAAGCAATATTGGTATCAGGCAGTACAATAATATTTTCCAAATTTCCACATTGATGCATCTTTAGTTACCATGTACTGTACACAGTAAATAAAATATATATATATATATATATAATTTGCATTTCAATGCTGAAATGATGTTGACTATGTAAGGTGAAGAGGTTGGTTTGTTTACAGTTTTGCATCATGGTTTTGTGTAAATATTGGATTCTGATTAAGATGAGAAAATTAATTAAAGATGCTGTGTGGCATCCATTTTTCTGCCTTACAATTTCTGCGAACTTGTATTTTTCCAGATGTGTCCATTGCTGCATGTGTTTTATTGACTGCAATGTAATCTTTTTATTTTTTATATTCCATAAATATAAGAAATTTGCACTTTTCCATCTACAATACAAAGGTGGTAGTTTTGAGAATCAAATGTGATTGTCTTTTTATTTGGGGGGGGGTCTCGATGTTGGTCTAAATGTTTTCTCATAACGGTCTAAAATTTAACTTGGTGGTTCTTGCAAGACGGCTGCCTTATGCAGGGGTGTCCAAATCCAGTCATTTGGGGCTGGTATCCTGCCTGTTTTAGATATATCCCTCTTCCATTACACTTGGTTCAAGGAATGATCCCTATGATCCTACACACCTGATTTAAAGCAGTGGGTCATTATCAGACTTCAGCAGAACTTGATGACAAGCTGATCATTTGAATTAGGTGTTTTTGAGCAGGTTGACATGTAAAACATGCAGGACAGTGGTTCCTCAGGACCAGGGTTGAAGATCTTTGCCAATAGTGATACTAGACAGCATCAGAATATATGGAGTAATACCAATGTCATGGCTATCATATTGGTGCAACTCTGAAAAACTTAATGCTCTTTTTTTTTTAGGGCAGTATATAGACCCCCCCACACCCAAATCACCACCGCTGCCACACACATAATTGGTCTTTGGTTTTATCTGTTCAGGTGAAAAAGGAGTTTCTCAGTATTTACATATCTGTTATTTGAAGTGACCGCAGCACTTTGACCAAATAAGGATTGTAAAGTCAGTGAGAAAGCATTTAAAGAGACCGCTCTTACCACACTGTATAGTTGAAGAAATTGAACTTCTTTAGCAAATCATCAAATTGTGAAGATTGGTTTATTAAAATTAATACAGCTAACTTGCAGACATAAATCACTATATTCAGTATATTTTTAATGTTAGTACAAGTGTGAATCTATTGATATAATTCTTGATATACCCATTGTCGTGTTTAACAGGAATCGGACTATCCAGTCCATGAGCAAATCGACCTGTATGATGATGTAATATCGCCATCGGCCAATAATGGTGATGCTCCGGAAGACCGTGACTACCTGGATACATTACCTGCGCCAGGTGGCTCAGACGGAGGCAAAAGTGCTCCACCCAACGTAGTGTATACCTACACAGGCAAAAGAATTGCCCTATACATTGGAAACCTCACATGGGTATGAATGACATTTTGATCAAGCTGCTTGCATGTTATATTTAAATATTAGAATCTGTTATTCATTGCTTTCTGTGATTTGATGCCATCAAACAAGATTTCCTGAATACCCGCACATATTGATCTACAAATGAATACACATGTGTATACTTAACACCATTAAATAAGCACAGGTCAGAACCATGCATTTTTAATGGTGCTAAGTATATATAAATGAGGTGATCAAATCGGTGCTTAAACTGATGAGGTCTTGTTTTGTTCAGTGGACAACCGATGAGGACCTCACAGAAGCCATCCGGTCAATAGGGATCTCAGATGTGCTGGAAATCAAGTTCTTCGAAAACAGAGCGAATGGACAGTCAAAAGGGTGAGCACTTGTACTGTCTGTGAGTTATGGGTATTTATTACAGTAAAAATGACTGTTATGAAAGGAAATTATATGTCGACATATTATGAATAATTATATGTAAGAGTGAATGGGAGGTTTGAAAATTGGGGAGGAAAGTGTGTCTTAATTTACTGACTTAGAGACTGATCTAGTAATTATGCGTACCAGGTTTGCTCTGGTGTGTGTGGGCTCTGATTCTTCATCCAGGAAGTTAATGGAGCTGCTGTCAAAGAGGGAGCTACATGGTCAGAATCCCATCGTCACACCGTGTAATAAACAGTCCCTTAGCCAGTTTGAGATGCAGTCACGCAAAAGTAAGTAGTGCACATTTGATAGATTCATAATATTGAATGAGGACAACTAAGTTCAGCCATGAAAAATAACAGACTATGTGCCATATCATTTTTATCGGTTGTACAGGTACACAGTCAGGCCAGATGTCTGGGGAGGGTAAGGCCGGTCCCCCTGGGGCTGGTCCTCGTGGAGGTTTCCCAATGGGAGGACGAGGCAGGGGCAGATTCCCCGGACCACCAGGCCCTGGAGACAGATTCCCTGGTCCTGTTGGGCCTGGAGGGCCTCCACCGCACTTCCCAGGTTAGTTTTAAAATAAGATATGCTATATAAATAAATAGACTTGCGGTACACCATGTGATTACCTTGGCCAAGGAGGTTATGTTTTTGCCAGAGTTTTGTCTGTTTGTTAGCAAGATAACTCAAAAACTTGTGGATGGATTTTTTTATGAAATTTTCAGGGTAGGTTGGTAATGGGGAGAACAAAGTGTCATTTATAAATGACATAGTCCTATAGACGGTTAGTCAACAAAATCTTGCTTTGGGTGTACTTTAATAGTATACAGTGGGAGATAGTTGCAGGCTTATCGCTTCTTTTTTTTATAGAATCAAACATTTTGTATTGTTTGCCTTCCAACTTTGCAACTTTTACATTTGACCAATCACATAGTGGCTGGTTCACTGGAAGGACTTCCTTTGGGAGGCAGCAAAATATATTAAATGAAAACTTGTCAATAACTCTGCTCTAGCAGCATTGGCTTTTTTATAACATGTGACAAAACAATATCTTGTAAAAACAACAAAGTTCAGTTAAGACTTTTTTTTCAGTTATGCCAGTTTGTCGCTGTCACTGCTTTTAGGTGTCATCATCCTGTATATGAAGGAAAAATAGAAAACTTAAACTGGTAAAATGTGACATTGACCATTTTATGTATTTGAAGATGTTTCTGTTTCATAATGTATTTTCTCATGTAGGTGGGATGCAGGGTCCTCCACGTCCCCCACCAGGTCCACCTGGTCCTCCTGGCCCGCCAGGACCTCCACCTCCTGGCCAGGGCCTTCCCCCTCCACTTGCTGGTCCCCCAAATCGTGGTGATCGACCCCCTCCCCCTGTTCTCTTCCATGGTCAGTTTGGTCAGCCTCCAATGGGGCCCCTCCCTCCTGGACCCCCACCTCCAGGTTACGGTCCTCCGCCTGGTCCACCGCCCCCTCAACAGGGCCCTCCACCTCCAGGACCATTCCCTCCCCGTCCCCCTGGCCCTATTGGTCCTCCCATGGCTTTGGCTCCACCTCCTCATATGCAAGGTCCCCCACCAGGTGGACCACCACCAGCCCCACATGTCAACCCTGCCTTCTTTCCTCCACCTGGCAACAACAACATGCCACCCAACGACAGAGGAGGCCCACCTGGACCAAATGACCCGTACGGACGGCCGCCACCCTATGAGAGAGGGGACTACGGTCCTGGAGGCCGGTAAGAACGGGTAGTGGACATGGAATAAATAATCCAAATGGCAGAGGAACAGATTTTGCGTTGGTGATGCATAGGGTTGGGTACTGAAAGGGTTTCATTCCTTACCAAATCGGTACTTTCAAAAATAATGAAAATTTGATTACCGGTACAACCAGAGATATACGCGATTGAACCATAACGTCAAAATTTAACCAATGACTTGCCTAACCAGTCTGACAAACGCATAAACTGAGAAGCATCTCTGCTACCACTTATTAAGTTATTTTATTATCAAGCTAGCACCACATGTCATGTCTCTAGTTGAGGAATTCACAAACACCTATTTGTATTTGGTATTAAAAGTACTCGCACTGACACTGTCATGGTCCAGTATCTTTGTAGTAGATGGTCTGAAGCTTTATTACTTTGGTTTCTTATTGCCACGCTGGGTATTTCCTTTTCTGATGCTATTAACTCAGTGCTGTTAGCATGGTGCTAGGCTAGTGCTGTTAGCACAGTCTAGGCTACTTAGCTCTTCACCGAGGCTTTCGACAGTGCACCTTCTGCCTTAAGGTAAACACTGTGTGTCACCAAGTCCTTCATTAAAGTAGACATATTCCAGCCTTTACATGTAAATGTCTTTAGACATATATTGCATAATCTGGATCCAATTGTGAACTTTAGCGGCACATTCGAAGTTTTTGCTTTGACATGTTTTTGTCATCTGGACTGCCGTTAACAGTGGACGGACGGCTTAATTAAAAAACAGCTGCAAATATTCCGAAATAAGGTACAGAAATTCATGTTAGATTTCGGTCTGGTTACTACCGTTAATGTTTGCCCTGGTTCCATACCTATACCGAATTTCTGTACCCAACCATAGTGATGCACTGGTGCTAGGTGTAGTCATACCTACCCTACAGATAAATGCCACAATATTATTTATGTTGTCTGTTTGTGTGTAGGGATATGGAGGCATCACGGACCCCACTAAGTGAGGCAGAGTTTGAAGAGATCATGAACAGAAATAGAGCCATCTCCTCCAGTGCCATATCAAGAGCAGTGTCTGATGCAAGTGCAGGTAAAACACTACAGGACTATAGGTTACATAACCTACAACCAAACACTAGTTAAAGCTCAATACTTTGTTTCTTTGTTTTCAGCTGACTATGGCAGTGCTATAGAAACCTTGGTGACAGCCATTAGTCTCATTAAACAGTCTAAAGTGTCGGCAGATGACCGCTGTAAGGTCCTCATCAGTTCTCTGCAGGATTGTCTCCACGGCATTGAATCCAAAAGTTACGGCTCTGCATCCAGGTAAGACTGGAATTTATACTAGTTGACACATACACACACGCACACACACGCACACTTAGATGTCACTAATTTAACATTTTAAAACTTGGAACAAAGCAAAATAAAAAGTTTGTTAAATCTGGCTAGCAATATTTGATATTTGCAGTACAGTTTACATTGACAGGGATCTTTCAAATCAGGGTTTTAGTTTGAAGGATATTATTAGTTGTCAATGACACTTCTTATGTTGTTATCAGGCGAGAGCGATCCAGAGAGCGAGACCATAGCCGGTCGAGGGAAAAGAGCAGACGTCACAAGTCTCGTAGCCGTGATCGGCATGAAGACTATTACCGAGAACGCAGTCGGGAGCGGGACCGGCATCGTGAGAGGGACCGGGACAGAGACCGGGAGAGAGAGAGGGAGCGAGAGTACCGTCACCGCTAGAAGACTGGGGGAGGTGGGTACAACTCTACAGTTATTTTGTTTTCTAAATGTCCTCACCACTGATTTTATGTAACCAGGACCAAGCCCAACCATTTGAGGTTCATCATCATGGGAATGGAGGAGCATGCCTTCTATGAGCCTTAAGAAATCCTTTTTGATCGCTCACCTTTTCTCTTCTTGAATGAATTAATCAAAGACTTGGAGTCACAGCCCAATGTTTTGATAAAGCCTCCCTGTACCCAGATTATTTTAATCTACACAGGTATTTTGAGTTGCTGACTTCTATCATGTCACAATATAAAGGGACAGTGTAGATTGCAATGTCCTTCCACAAATTTAAGGAGAGTAAAGGTCGGCAAGAAAAAAGGAAAAATTAATGGCGGGTTCAGGTAGGTGTAAGGTAAGTCTGATCTTTTAACACAGAAAATCTTATGACCTTGTGTTATTGTGAACTGTCTCAGAAGGTATGTGTGTAATAATGCACACTTCTTGTTTTCACAATGATTGTGTGTTTTAAGAGTTGTATCAATGCTGTTTTGTGTGTACATTGCTCTCTCTGAGTAAGGGAACAGGAAATGCAAAAAGGTACTGGATGTGAAGCACCCTAGATTTATTGTTACTTTTGGTCTGTAGTCTAATGACGCTGGTAAATTATGAACATCATCAACTGTTCACAAAATCATAGTAACCAGATAATATTGAAATAGAAGGTGGTGTTGAAAAGAATCTGATGTGCAACCATGATTTTGATTTTCTCCCATATTGTGTGTTATCATCACCTATGTAGATGCTTTTATTCAGATTCAGTCAGATGTTGAATTGATTTGGTGAAAGTTATGAGATTTGTGATTTACCAGCACCTGTGACCAGTGGACCAAAAGTTGAGTATTTTTCTGGTGTGTATATGAGTGTATGGATTATTGATAATTGTGACTTTTGGGATGATATCATTATTTGACTGATTGGTAGGTTTCAGATGCTCAAAGGTATTCCATAACATTGGTACAGCATTCAGTGTAGTGTTTTTGTTCTGATTCTATTGTGTTTTAAACAAGCAGCCGTATTAAGCTGTGAGACATGCAATGATGTCCCCTTCAGTTATGCTGTGTACATATGCCTTTTTCCATAAAAAAAAAAAAAATTGGAACATGTATATCATTCACATTTGATGTTGTTACTAGAAGGTGTGTATCTGTTAATATTCAATGTCGATATGACTTATCAAGACTTGTGCTACATTTGCATGTCAATATATCCTGAATTTGTATATTTTCACAATGTTTATTAGCATAGTGTTTTCTCACTGTGCTGTCAAACACCTTGGTTTAAGTCGCTGAGGTGAAGTAGAAAAATGAATCATGCTGATGTGACCTGATCAATTTTATTGTGAACCTGGATGTCAAATTTTATATGCTAACATAACTGATCCAACATAATGAAGAAACTATACTGCTTTTGGTCTGTACATTTTCAGCATTGCATCACAGTAAAGATGAATGAATGATGTCACTGTTCCATTGATATAACTAAATCATATTTTAAAAAAAACAGAACAATATTTGAAGGCAAAACGCATATTTTCCATGGTTTTATGCTTGTGTTTCAGGCCACCCTTTCAGTTTGTTTGAGGTGTCTCACCAAAATTGAGAAAAAAAAAATCTTTTGAAACATGTCAAACAATGCCACCCCCTCATATCTGCACTTATCATTCTTGTGGGAGCGTCATGTGTTTGTGCTGGTTTTTGGTTGTGTGGATATCCTAAGATGCGGATGAGGTGTAGATAATTTAGCAGGTGGTAACTTGACACTTGTGCATTTTCAATTGTCTCTTACATGGATTTACAGAAATACCTTGAGGGTACATGCTTGCTGGTGTTTGTTACGGATCCTTGGTGTCAGGCTCAAAAATCATGTTTATAGTCTTTGTGTGAAAATGCTTGACGTACTAAATTGTGTCAGGTACTTAGACTGTTGACATATTGGGGTTAAACATTGTGTGTTGTTCTCATGTCTTGCTCCTAAATCGCTAGGATATATTGTGGTGTTCATAAACTAGTCCACTTACCAGTATTTTAGGTCATATTGACTCTTCAGCATCTCTGTACAGCACTTCATTACTCCAAATAACAGTTGTAATTTTAATTGAGGCTTAAGCCTTGGTGGCGCTTACAAAGCACTCATTACATTTGATGCATTTAGCAAAAATCTATTTGTTAGACTTAAAATGTTACTTTTCTGTTAGTAACATTGCCTCATACAGAGGTATGTTATCTGGGGCAGCTTTGCTTGTGGAGTTGCTGAACTCTGAAAACAGCCCGAACCTACTAAATATCATTTAGCTGTCCTCGTAACATGTGAAGTGAGTGGTGTGGAAATATGCTCATCTGTAGCTGTTCGCTTTATTCCTGGTTTTCCATACCTGAACACTTTTGACAGAAGTTGCACTTGTGTCCACCAGGAGCCTCTTTTACTTATCCGGGAGAATTAATTCTCCCACATTTTACATGGGTATATGTCAACATGTATTTATAATGTTACAAAGAGCCTTTTAAATAGGCCTTCAAAGTAATATTACATATTATTTAACCACATTGATACATTAGTGCAGTGTGTTTTTAAAAGAGACCCCAGTGGACACTACCAACTTTTGCCTAAAGGAAGATGATGCATGACGAGTGTTTTAAACAAATTTATTTATAGCCCTTGAATGAAATGTCAAAAAAAGAAAGTGGGTAATAAGGCCGATTATATCCAGTCTCATGTGCAGAGTACTAGCGATGCAGCAGAGACCTGAGCCCTCATCTGCTCTTATTCCTGACAGTGTTTTGTGCACAATCATTTTGTCTAATCATGTAGCTGCAGAGAGTGCAGAGTGTTGGTGAAATGACTTAATTACACTTCTCCAGTGTGTCTGTAGGTGTATGTGTGCTGGGATTTGGAGACTTGTCTCTTGAAGAACAGTATCTTATGTCAAACCAGGGTCAAACTGGATTTCAGATCTATTAATAACAACTCTATATGCTATAACTATAAAATCTTTTATTTGAAAGTAAAAAGCACATCTTTCAGTTATTTAACCATGGCCATTCACGTTAACAAAGTTTAAGATACCACTTGCAGAAAGTCACTATTCTGATCGAAAAAGATTAAATCATCCAGATTCATGCCTCTACGAACTTAGAATTTCTGAAATACAGAAGTCAGATTGACTTGTCAAAGTCAGTGAAAGGATCAGGGTGATGCTATCTGATCATATTTTGTAAAATAGAACGTTGATATGTCATGGATCACATGAAGTGTTATTTCATGTTGACTTTGGCAGATTCCAGTTGGTAGTCTAAACAGATAATGGACCGTTTGACCCCGGTTTGGCTGTCCTGTTTTATGATTTCAATGTTGTACTGTTTGACACTGCTACATAATGTAATGTTTGAAACTGTTTATTTTGAACTGTGAAGTAAAATGCCCTTAGTGTAAGAAAGTATTCTCTGACTCAAAGTGGGTTTAATATTTCAATGTAATTATAGGACTAAGTTGGAAATTCAGGTTGTAGACCTTTTAAAATCTGAATGCATGCATCTCAAACTGTTTACTATTTGACTTAAGTGTTTTGTGTTTAGCAATGAACCATGTAAAGAGTCTTTTTCTTAGTTTAAATAATGCAATTGAATCCTCAGGCCTTTCTGTGTCTAAACTATTTGGCTTTAAATGACAAAACACACCCAGTTCCCCAGTATTGTTAGAGCATTTATGCTGCCTGTTGAGTGGGTGTTTTCTTTATTTTTCTTCATCTTCTTTATTTGCATTAGTACAAACAGAAACAATTTGTGCAGGTGGGATCAGAAAACCCCATAGGGTTTATAAAATTAATCTCACTTCATTACATCATTAGCACAAAGAGAGACAATACAAGTAATAACAAAAATCTGAACAGAATAAGAGTATGTGTAAGTATGACCTCAGAAAGAACTAACCTCACCTTGTGCAGACCATTAGCAGATGCTACCAATTAATATGTCTTGTATGCAAGTTCTGTCTGTTAAATTGGAAGAAGGCTTTACAGGGCAAATGATTTGTTGCAGATTGAATAAAGACTTTTTAGAGAAATACAGATATATTTATTTAAAGTAAAAAAAAAAAAAAGAGGATATTGAGCAAATAATTACTCACTCTGACAGCAGTGCCCAAGAACCACTATCCTTCATGTTTTAGATGTATCCACCTTTCAACACGCCTGATGCAAATTATAAACCTGTCATCAAGCTCTGTAGAAGCTTTATCATAACTGTCAGGTGTGTTGGAAGGGGGATATATCTAAAACATGCAGGGTAGTAGCTCTCAAGGGCCAGGGTTGGGCACCCCTGCACTATGACAACCAATTACTTTTAGTGACTCAATACTGGAGTAAAACCAGTGTTTTCTTTCCAGTCAGTGTGTAGCTCAGATGCTGTACTTGTTCCCCTTTGATAAGTAGAATGTGTCACAATCATTCAGCATGCATGGCTCTCCCAAAACACTAGCGTATGGGCGCACCGTCTCCTCCTCCTTGCCCAGTGCACCTCCTGGTCAACCCTCAGGTTGTTTCCATTCCACGGCCATTGTGCTCATGAACTCTTGCAGGTGCCGTCATCTCATAAAGTTTCAAAACTCAAGACTCACATCTCATTGGTCAGTTAAGTATAATATTAAGAAATAAAGTACTGTCATGAAAATAGTGACATTATGCCAGTATTTAAAAGGCCACTTTTCACATAAAATGCTCCACAAACTACTTTATACTCTTTACATTTATATAAATATCTGTACTCTATACGCTTTACATTCTCAGAATAGATGTCTTACTTTTTCAATCTAAACAGATGTGACAGTATGAAACTTCACAGGTTAAATCAGTGGAGAAGAGAAACTGACTTTATATATTATAGTTATGATTATTCTCTCACTGTGTTGACTTTTTATCTCCCAATTTTGATCTTTAATTTCACAATTTCAACATTTTATGAAAATAATTATGCATTTTTAATCTCATATTTATAATGTTAAAAAATTCTCAGGACTTTTTATTTCAATTGTGACTTCTTTTTTTCCATTTTTCCTAAATTTCCTGTCCATATCCACAAAACGGAGTAACCGTAACCTGATAAAACACAATTTCTGCACACTAACTCATTTTAAAGGCTTTAATTTTGATACTTGTGAAACTTTTCTGATTTTTCCTGGTTAAATAAGTATTATTGCATTCATGGCAAATAAACCCATAGTTTTACTTTTTACTTTTGTACTTTATTACAATTGAGAAATTGTCCTTTTTTAAGTATTTTGATGTGCAGTCTGTCCATCCTCTCTGGTTTTACTCCAGTATTGATTGACAAAAATAATTAGTTTTGTCAGTAATTATTTGCTCATGTTAAAATTAGGGTATTTATCCCATTTTGCAAGTGTCAAGACAGGTACATGAAATTGCATTATATGATCCGGCTGCTTTTGGAAACTGCACATAATTTTTAGATGTGAAATTAAACTAAAACTCTAGACCAGAAGACATAGCTCCATTCAACAATGAACAGGTCCTGGTTTCCTCATTTAATGATCAGTTTATTTTAGTTACAATGTAATTATAATTAAATGTTTCCTGGCTCTTCTTTAAGATTAATTGCACATACTGGGGAAAAATGTGTATTCATACAAAGATGCTTTTTAAGACCATGATGTTGGGGTTAAATAAATGTTTCTAGACATAACTTTTATACAGTTGTAATCACCAGTCACCCACCTTCAAATTTAGGTTTGACTCAGTGTGTTGAAAATCTGCACCAAAACTAAATGTTTAAACTGTAATTGAATGTACTGTCATGTTGGCATCATTAGCAGTTGTAACTACAGGTCCAGGTTTCAACCACTGTAGTGGGGAAAAACAAAAAAAATAGTCCACTTAGTGAAATGGGGTTTTTTTTGTGTGTGTACAAACTGCCAGGTTTATCATCTAGCCTGTTAATGTTTGCATGATATACGTGTCTGCTTGGGTTGGGGACAATACACAGTCAGTCAACTGTTAAAAGTCAACATCCACTGATTTCAGTATAATTTCCAGAGATTTTTTTTTTCTTCCAATAAGACCATTTGTCCGTGCGCTGATGCTCGGACCCACCTTTGACCCTGTGATGGGTTGTTCCCAGCCTTGGCGGCCACTGTGTATGAGTAGTGTAGAGGTTTATTGGTGAGGGGGGAAAGTGTTGACTGTTGGGCTGCCTCGAAACCAAACTCCACCCTTCGTTTTGACACCTTTCAGCTAACGAGGATCAAAGATGGAAGGAAGCAAAAGGAGGAATGTCTTCATTGGCCACAGCTTCCCCACCCTGCATGACCGGACAGGATTAGCACCTCTTCCTCCCCTCCATCTCTCCTCCTCCTCCACCCATCCTTCTGTTTCTTCATCTTGTCTGCCTGACTTAAGAGCAGTGGATGGAAGACCCCGACCTGTGTAAGGCTATGTTATCCAAACATGTATACTCATGGTAACTAAAGATGAAAGAAAGAGGAAAAAAAAAAAAAAAACTTTCCAAAACAGCTCTGTTATTTTTATGATGTTTTATTTGACATAAAGTTGAGTAAGTGTGATGCTTTTTTGAAAAAGAACCGCCTGCACCACCTCCAAACAGACAGCACACGTTATATCCTCATGTTTTTGTTTTTGTTTTTATTTTATTTTCCCTCGGCTCGCTGTACTGTGTACATTCAGTTTAGAGATTAGTTTTTATAGGGTACATGTTTGATGTGTCCCCCCGTCCCCCTCTCCCTCTCATTCGTTTATGGTTAGTATGTTTGTAAATGTTTCTGCTTTTGATTAAATACTAGATGGTGTTGTAATAAAAAATGTTCACTGAGGTACACTTGCATTTGGTGAATTCCTCTACATGTTTGTGTCATTTATAGTAAATGTGAACGTCAGCCTACAAAAAGTTTTCATAATGAATTTGTGTGCTTTTAAGTGTTGGCAGGTGGCTTTATTTTACAAAACAAAACTGTTATTTGGTACTATTCCTCTAACATAGGTTAAAAAAAAAAAGTTGAGTTTAATAATCTGTAAATTGCTCTTCCTGATTGATGCAAAGGTACATATGCTGAACAAAAACAATGTGCAGCTGTTGGAACAATTTCTAACCGCACATAACCCACAAAATTAGCCTTCATAAAGTGGTTTCTGGTTGTGCATTACCAAAAAGACTTCCATAAACCAGAATGTTTCTGAAATCTAATGTTTTGTGTATGTGAATTAAGTGGCCCATATTATTGAGTTTAATCAACTCTTAGTTTACATATCAATGGAACATTTCTTACTAATACCCCTCATTCTTTTGTGCCATTTGTTATATTTTTTGTCTTTGTTTGAAATTGTCAATATGTGAAAAAAGCATGACTGATCAAAGTGGCTCACTGTTGAAAACTGAACTTTTCTTACACTAGTGTTGTCATGTTCTGTACAACACCTTATTTCCACTTTTTGTTCATGTTTTTGTTGCCGGCTGTCAACATACACCGTGCTTGTAGTTTTTTTTTTTTTATTTATTACTATTGTGAATTGCATGGTTTTTTTTTTCCTTTGGTCAAATGAATTTGAAACAAAAAGTAGAACGGACGCAGAGTTTAAAAAAAAAAAAGAAAAGAAAAGGAAATCCTGTGGAAGCTACCACGGGATGGAAAGCTCACAATGTTGTGAATTTTAACAAGATAGAATCACACAAATGCACGTTAAATGACGTTTTCCACATCTGCTACCTGGTTTATATACAATACTTGTGTTTATGGTGTCTATTGGAAGGTCATACATTTATTTGTTTGGATGTTATGTCCTTCACCATAGACATTTATAATGCCTACATATTTAACTGCTGAAGGTGTTTATATGGCAAGAAATCCATGTAGGTAATTTATTGTAACAGCCACTGAAATCACCCTGTTTTACTAAAACAGGTCTGTATTTGCATCCACTTGTTTTAACTCCCACAATCTGTCTGTTTTATCAGTATACTTGGAGGTTTTTCTATTGGCAAATGACAATTGTTCCCACAAGCATCTGTTTAAATGATGATTACATTTTAAAAAAAATGTAAATAGTTTATGAATGATGTAAGAAAGTGGTTGAAGCATATTAAATAGCATCAGTTTTTTATGTCCTTTATAGCATGTACAAATTTGGATGATTTTGACTGGGTTTTCCCTCCTTTGACTGCAAATGTGTGTTTAAAACCATACTTGACTGACACATTGAGTGTACTCTTGGAACTCTTACAAATATTTGTCCTTTTGTTACATTTCATTGGAAAACAAATCCTTCACATTTGAGATGTCGGCTGTCTGACCGATAAATTGTGACTTTAGTTGTAGTTTTGTGCTGATTTCTCTCCACAGTGGTGAAGGTAAGTGTTTGCAGGTCTACATTCACTGCACAGAAACAGAAGAACTGGTGCCAAGGATACAGCATTCAGAGCCATCAAGTTACACCAATGAAATATAACATCCATCACTTTTAGTGTGTTTTAAATTTATGGTTTATTTCAAAATATGCTAATGTAAATATTAACAGCTTTGCCTGGTTGTGAAGGAAAAATGAAAAGTTTTACCAGCAATTAAATGAAATTGCCTTTTTAGTGAATCAAAGTTTTTTAGTTGTACATAGTTGGTAATGGTTGAGTCTTTTTATTGAAAACTTATGTTATTTCCTTGACAAATAAAATTTTATACAAGTATTTTTTGTCTTGTTTTGAATTGGATGCGCTTAGTCTGTTTTAAATAAGGTGAATGTTCAGGAATTTTAAGAAAAATAAATCGAATGAATGCAATGAGCTCTCAACTTTTAAGGAAATATACCACATATTTGTAAATTATATGTATCAATTAGAAGTACTCTTAAAAGTGGTCCAAGAATTATGTAGATTGATCTTAAAACATCTGAACAGAACTAAAGCATGTCAGATGAAACTGGCTTTCTTTTACCATGTTTAATTGTTAATTCAACTATTGTAAAAAAAAAAAAAAAAAAAGCTAGTCTTGATTCATTTTTCAAGTTTCATTTTCAAATATAATTTTATAAGAGCATTTTCTCCCAGAATTTATCTTGTGAATTAGACGTAAATGTCAATACTTTAATCCGAAACTGCAATTTCAGCATAAGGTGCATTCACACAGACAGCACCTGTGGTACATATACATGAGAGGGAGGGGCTTCGAGATGAATAATTAATCTAAACTATATAATTCATGGATAAATTAGTGATAACAACCATGTGATCGTTAGAAGTCATAAAATCGTCATATTTAATCATGTGTTTACCTATTTGGTATACAAATGAGTTTATTTTTGATTAAAATAGGTGTAGTCTACATATAGGTGCTGTTTCCCCCTTCATGAATCTCACTGTGGGAAGCCTTATCTTTGTGTTGCTTCGGCATATGTGCTTGGTCCTATAGTTACTGCAGACTGGATAAAAGTTATAAGTGATGACCTCCTCAACACACCGAAGACCACACTTATCAGTTTCTCCTCCATCATTGCCTCTCCCGCCTTTTTTCCTACTTGATAATCTAGATAGGCTCATAATTGGCTGTGTCTGTACCTGAATCACCCCTGTCGCTGTCAGTGTGAATACACCATGAAACAAACAACAAACAAATATACATTTATTTTGTCTTTTTGTAAGTTTTCTACTAAATTGTGTAACGACATCTGGTCAATACTATGCAGAAACGTTTACCCAAATCTTGACATTTTCATTGTTGTTTTCCTTGTATTTTTTTTTATCAGTTTAACTTGCCCAAGTGACTTAACATATTGAATTTTAACTACAGTCCGTTTTGCTCATGAAATCTTATATTACTATACTATATAAAAAGATTTAGGAATTATAGTTTGACAAAGGGTCCCCTGCAAAGATAGAAACGGCCCAGGCAACATACAATATGTATAAACTCATCGAACAAAAGAGTTTGCGATTGGAATCCCGCCAACCCTTCATGTGTGTCTTCAGGTGTCTGTTATCATGCCCCAGGGCACTACAGAAGTCATTTACCACCAAGACGGTGTCAATGTGAGAGCAAATGAATAATGGATGGTTAGTGAAAAGTATTTTTTGTGTCTTCAACGGAAATCGAATCCATTTCTATTATTTATTTTACGTAGTTCTTATTTAGGAAGTATGTGAGGCGGAACCTTTGTGCCTGCCAACGAGACTAGGTACGGACCATTAGGCACGTTGCACTGATTTCCGGTTCTTGTTTAGCTAGTAGTTTGAAACTAAACGCTGGCGATATGAAACATGATTTAACGCATAAATGGCAGTATTAACAAGTCCAAACTTACACTGTGGTACAAGAAGGGTACTTTAAAGTGTACAAGGTTAACTCTGTTTTCTTTTTTCTGTACTATGTTTAAAAAGATGACGGAATTTGGTCCAGATTCCGGGGGGAGAGTTAAGGTACCGCACCGCTGCTACACACTCTGGCAACTAGTATATACGGTCTGTATTTAGTAATGTTACAGTACTAATGTGATTATGTGTGTTTTTTCCAGGGTGTTACTGTTGTGAAACCAATTGTGTTTGGAAATGTTGCACGGTACTTTGGAAAGAAAAGAGAGGAGGATGGACACACTCACCAGTGGTCTGTTTATGTGAAGCCTTACAGAAATGAGGTAAGAAACACACGGATATATAACTTAAAGGGAAAAGTTCTACATTGTTTACAGCTTTAAACATCATGTTAAGCATTTATGAAGTTCAGATTAATTTATTTAATTAACCCATGACGCTGTTCTTCCAGGACATGTCTGCGTATGTGAAGAAGATCCAGTTTAAGTTACATGAAAGTTATGGTAATCCACTGCGAGGTGAGTCACACTCATATTATTTATTTGATAGTAAGAGTCAGCATCTGAATTAGACATATACTAATTCCTTGACTCATATGCAAATCTACAAGCTGCCTGTATTGGTGAGACATTGGCACTAACAGTTCCTGATGATTTATTGTGTTTTCAAACAGAATTATTTACTGAAAAACTATGCTGACAAAATATTTACTATTGTTGATTAATGTCTTTGAATTCTATGTTATGTGAAGTATTTCTTAAATGATGTGTTTATTTTGGGCCCTGAAGTCTTGTAAGGCGATGTAGTCGCCACTAAAGTTATAACAACCAATAATGTAATAACTGATAATAACATCATATTTTTTCTCAATTTAAGTGTAATAAAGTCAATAACATAGTAACCTACCAATAATGCAAGCAAAAGTGTAATGTAATGAAGGACAGAGCATTGCATGTTACACATCGTTAATGAATGAATATGATGACTATGCCATCCACTAGACCTATTTTTATGAGAAAATTGCACAAAACATCAAAAAAGTAAAAGTTCCAAGAGATGCTGTCCTATTTATATATTTTATGTGTTATATACATTGTAGTAATTACAATTTGAAAGGATTTTTTTTATATAACTAGGCCAATAACATTATGTTTTTGGAAAGTTAGTACATTATTAGCTTTATTACATTGTTGGTGCTACAGATGATATTTTTGGTAATGTTGCCTACAATTAAGTAATTCTCAATAGCATGTGCAAACGTTAATTAGTTACTAGAAGAAAGTACGTGTGTATATTATGAAAACTCATCTTTCAGGACTAAACTCCACCTGACTTAATTGATTAGCATAGTTCAAGGGTTACAGAGTTTACAACAAAGTCACATTTAATTTCAATTCTTGATACCATTCAGTCTATTGGTCACCTGTTAAACCACCCTGGGCTTTCTCTGTCCTTAAGCTGTGTCACAGATTGAATGTACTACTGTTGATCTGTCTTTTCATCGTGTTTTTCTTTTCCTTTCAGTGGTGACTAAGCCTCCTTATGAGATCACAGAGACAGGCTGGGGAGAGTTTGAGATCATTATCAAGATCTTCTTTATTGACCCTAATGAGAAACCTGTAAGGGCTGCCTCTAGACCAGGGGTGTCAAACTGTGGTCCTAAAGGGCTATTGTCTGTTATGTTTTAGATGTTTCCCTCTTCCATCACACCTGGAAACCATTTCATCATTATCAGTCTACTGCAGAGATGATGATGAGGAGCTGATTATTAACTATGATGCCTTCTGAATAGATTTTTTAGTGTAAATATTCAGAAAAATTCAACCATTTTCCCTTTTTTTACAGTGTTTTTACCAAGTTTTGTTCATAGAACAGGTGTCAAATGGCAACTGATTTAGAAAAAGGAACAATTAAAACTGCCGGGACCAAATTTCAATATTAGTTTTCTTTTTTAAACTAAATTCTTTTGCACATTTTCTCATTTTGTAAATATTTATACATTTTTGTTCACTTTGTTGATCATTGTTTATTTTTCTACATGTTGCTTTTTATTTTATTATTTTTTCTTACATTTTGCTCCATTTGTGTCTTGCTAATTATTTTTCCGTTTATTATAAATTTTTGTTAATTTTATTGACTATTTGGCAATTTAAAAAAAAAAATTGTTGCTTATTTTAATTCTTTTTTCTGTGGAACTGACAACGTTTCAAGAATAAAAGGGTTGAACAGAATCATGTGAAAGAGGGAAATATCTAAAACAGGCAGGACACCGGCCCGGACCAGAGTTTGACACCCTATGGTCTAGACACACAAATAATAACACACACACACACACCATCAGTAAGTCTGACTTTATCTATGTACACATTCATGACTTTCTATATGCATGTGTTTGTAGGTGACATTATACCACCTCCTGAAGTTGTTCCAGTCGGACTCCAGTGCTATGCCTAAGAAGACCGTAGTTTCTGAATTTTATGATGAAATGGTATGTCTGCAGTAACACTGTAGTTGAGAATAGAAATGATTAGACTGTTGAAGTTCATTTTACAGCTGAAGTAATAAATACTTAATACAGAATTTTCTTAACAAGAATGTTGTCAGTGCTTTGACAGGATACATGGGTCAAAAAAGCTTGATTGTGATATATAATTTATTTTTTTTGTTCCAACTGTCAGATTTTCCAGGATCCCTCAGCTATGATGCAGCAACTGTTGACCACATCAAGACAACTCACCCTGGGAGCATACAAGCATGAGACAGAGTGTATGTATTCAATAGTGGCAACCCCACTTATGATTTACACTAGGGAAGCACAACCTGTGCATACTACACTAATGCCATTTGCACATTAAAAGGCAGAGGGGTTTACTGGCATAGACACACTTCTGATGTAAGGATTTAGTGACATTATACTGTATACATGATAGTCTAACATGGTCACAAACTTAAATCAGTTTTGACTCATGCAAATATATCACCAACCAACAGACTCCTGCTCTAAACATGAAGTAGTGAGCTGGTTATTATGCTGTTATATGGTTGTTATAAACATGGGAGCTCAAATACAAATACAAATTAAAGGAGCGCAGGATCAGGAATTGAGCGGGTAGAAACATAAAACTGCGAGGTCAAAAATAATCTTGTGACGAATAAAGTTTTAATATCAAGTGTGTAAGTTGAGACAGAGCACAGATGTGGAAGTTCTAGCACTGCTGCCTCTCTCTTCCAACTTGCTCACTCTCTCTCTTTGAAAAATGTCCTCTCGCTTGATAATTTTTCCAACCAGAAATACATCATGGGTGTAAGGCTTGACAAGTCGAATGCTGACCAAAATTTGCAAGCAGCGCATGCGCAGTAGCATCTCCTTTCACCATCAGTTTATGTCTTCTTTAAATGCCAGTAGACGTCAGATTGTTGTCGTAGAGTCAGGAGGAAATGTAAGTTTAAAACATTCTTGTGACATATGAACTTTGTGCTCCAGGTGTAATGCTCAAATAACAGCCATATAACGCCATAGTTTATACATTAAATACCTGATTTAAACAGAAACGGAACCTGCTTTGATGTGTGAGGTGAAGGGAGCACTGTCAGTCTGATGACACGAGACTTCAAATTTTTATAACACATCTGCTTCAGATATTAAATGTGATAAATCTTACATACTTTAATAATATGAATCAGAAAACAAATAACAGAAGTTTTTGTTAGTTCATGTTTTTAATATATATGATGGTGTATTATTCCACATATGGTTATGTACATGTATACAATGGATTAGTAAATATTCCACTAGAAAGAACCTGTAAAGTGAATGGATCATAATGTGCAAACAGTGTTTTGAAGTAGATCTGAGACCAATATTCCTTTGGACTAAAATCTATTCTCTTGTTAATTATAAGAATTTCACATTTTGACCCGAGACTTATCTTGGAAACTTGAGCGAACCAGCATTTAAGACTTGAGTTTTCTTTATCACACATGTGGTAAAATTTAATTAGTTTTATTCTGGAAGCATTTTACTTGTAGACCAGCATTATTAAAAGACAGTAGTTTAGTTAAAGACTCCATCAAGAAACTCTTACTTTTATACAGTGAACATTTCACTTGCATACCACCTTTACTGACAGTGTGAAAACATGGCTAATGCTGTGAACTGACATGAGGACCAGGAATTCCTTGTCTCATCGGCAGGAGCGATTAAATCACAGCCATTTTAGAAGGACCAGGACTCTGTTAGACACACCTATGGGTAACAAGGCCTGCCACACCAACCTCTGACCCCATGCAGCGTATATTTATATTTTCTTCTTTGCAAGTTTTCAAACCTTTCTTGTTTTGTTATTTTGTGGAAACATGGCCACGGCCTTTAGATGAAGCAGCAGCTGAGTCTGTGCATGTCATGATGTTATCCATCCACATTCCATGTATGGTTTTCAAGCTTAAGTGTTCATGAATATGTTATGTGTGCGTCTGCAGTCGGTGAGCTGGAGCAGAGGACCAAAGAGAAAATGGAAGCAGCGAAGAAGAGAACCAGCCAGGAGATCACAGAACTCAAAGATAAACTGAAAGCCAGCAGAGAGAACATCAACCACCTGAAGGCAGAGATAAGAAAATTAGAGGAGGACGGAGACCACAAGGAGCACTGAGACAAACAAACATACAAAACATACACAGGTTGCAACAAAATATGTATTCTTACCTATGTTTTCACCTTACAAATGATTCAAAAGCAGTGTGTTTTTGTGACTTATTTGATGTTGTAGCTAATGCAATCAAGTTCCATACATGAAACATCCACTAAACACCTAATTCAGTAGGAAGACACAGGACACTTGTCACATGTTGGGACATAAAATCAGAACTGGAGCATTGCCTGGAGCCAACACAATTGGTTAATACGTCTGTTGTGTTGACATAAATGGCTTTGGGCTCTGAAGTAGAAAAAACAATACTGTGTGTGTGTTTTTTTTGTTTGTTTGTTTGTTTATGCCATTTTAGTCGTAGGAAGTCATCATGTTGTAAGTATGAATTCCAGTATGACTGTTTTCTGGTCATCTTTAGTATTATTACTTGTCGTTTATATGTGAATAGCTTGCATGTATTTTTTTCTTTTTAACTTTTATATTAAACAAACAGAATGGCTTTTGTAGTTGTATTTTTTTTTTAATTACAAATCATTAGAATTATTCAATAAGACTTAGGATACCAGTGTAGTTATCAAAATATTTATTTTACCCACACAAGAAAGACTACGAAATCATACTACAGGTACTACTCGGAAAACAAGAATATCTGGTAAAAGTTGTTTTATTCAGGTAATTCAACATAAAAGTTGAAACCAATACATTATATAGACTCATAACATGCAAAGTGAGATGTCTCAATATTTTTGTTGTATTTTTACTAGTTATGATTTGCAGTTTATTAAAACCTCGAACCCAAAAACTTGGAAAATTGGAATATTCCTTGAAAGTGAGTTTTCTGAAACTGTAAGTCAAAATTGGCAAAATCAAAACAAAAGCTTAAAATACATTGATTTATCCTTATAATTTATCTATATAATATGTACATTTCCCCTTATAGAAATTCAAGCACTTTTTCATGGTTATTCTAATTTTCCAACTTGTACCTGGATGTGAGTATTTTGGTTTCCGAGTGTCTGCGAAAGCACCATGCAGGAAGTTCAACAGTCAGTTTCCCTCGCGTGCGACTTTGTGTCCTGTCCTCTGCACTGTGTTGAACTTTAAGAACAGACAGTGCAAACATGGTCAGAACTAAAGAATGGAGTCAGTGTTGCATAAAGCTACACGGCTCTTACTGACCCCAAGCAGTGAAAGTAAACGCACTGTACTGTTCAATGTAACGGGACTGTCCTTCATCCACAGGAGGAGCACCAGGTAGGTTTCACACACTGTCCACGGAACCCTTTGGCCTGGTTAGAATATGAGGGATACACGTAATAATATTGCTTTATCGTGGAGATCTATGTATTAGACAAGTGTGGGCTGAAGGTCTGTTGCATTGGAAAAAAATGACACGTATGGTCAAGGGAAAATATAACAGATATGTGAGTATATGGGATTAATTTATGACATTTTTGGAAGAAGGTGGTTTATTTGGGATTGTGTAGTTTACTGTCCATGTTATTTATTTTTTACTTTTCTTATTCATACGGCTATTCTCTAATTTGTACTATTTACTGTCATCCTTGGGGATTGTGCCTGTTTTGTTTTTATTTTGTATGTGTTTGTTTTATTATCATTAATTACAGAAAATAAGGAATAAAGATATTAGTAAAAAAAAAGTGACACACGTAAAACACTTAATGTCTGCTTAGTTATAAAATACATGAAAAAAGATAGATTACATAGGTGTAATGTACTACGAGTGTGTGCCCTTTAAATTAGTTTTTTTAAATATATTTTACGCTTGTTTTTAAATGACTATACCTTTTTAATTTTAAGCTTGTTTTTACTCATTCACTGGCTGGTTGGCATTTTAATTTCGTTGTACTTGTTACAAATAACAACGTCTATTCTTGCGTAAAATAAACTGTGCATTATTTTGTGCAGTGTCAAATATTCAAAATATGCTATTTGAGTCCAGGTGCACGCTTTTTGCTCTCAACAATATGCCTGGGATTTTTTTTTAATTTACTTGTATATCCTCCTGAGACACAGGAAGTAAATATTTTCGTCATTTTACATTAAATAACTGCCTTAATTGAAAACAATGATGCAACATTTTCTCATGTATATTTTTTTTAATATAAAGTCATTTTCTGTGGACGTTTTTCTTTTTTTGTAAGTAAAGCAGTGAAACTCTCGTCGACTACAGAGGACAAAAATGTATTGCTGTATGTCAGTATGATGGTACATTTTAGACTTGTTTTTAGAGCTGAGCTGGAAAGAAAATAAAATAAATTGATAAAAACGGAAGCTTGAAAAAAAAACCACAGTCTTTGAAGCCTAGGGTTTAATCTGACAAAGGCGTGTCGAACTTATATTTACAAGGAAAACTCTATTTGTATTGTAAACCATATGTAAGGAGTCAATATTGTTACACTTCCTGATTTTACTCTTTCCCGGTGTAACGTTGCTATTTTCGGTCGTTTTCAGTTATTTTTATCACAGCCTACGGTCACATAGACGAGCTGGTAGCGTGGTCACGTGACCGAAGGGTTTTTGCTCGGACGTCAGAGGATCGAAGCTGTACTGACTATAAAACGGTCCTCCGGTCCTCCACCTCCGAAACATACAACTCACCACCGCATTTCCCTCCGTCTGCAGCCCCCCTCAGCTGGCTGAGACTGAATTATATGGTTTTCCTGAAGCAAACCCCAGTCTTTTCATAATATCCTACGCCGCGTTTTAACCTTAAATGCATCAAACATGTCGCCTCACCGAGAACACAAACGGTGCTGATCTGATTGATTCACGCAAGTTTTGAGGTAAGTTGGCGTTAATGGCGTGTTATGGAGCCACGGAGAGTGTATGTGGCTTTGTTGCTAATAGCGTTTCACTGTGTTGAATCTCAGTTTTTTTATATTAAAATGAACCAGTCTGTTTTTAAATGCGTTTAAACGGACTGGTTGATTAGCTCTGTGTTTCAGTAAAGAACCTAATGCATTGTTAACCCTTTAATTCCTGATGCATCATCGCTGACACGTTCTGAATGAATGGTTTAGTTTAAACATTCAGACAAATTCAACCGTTTGTTTTAACTGAAATGTATTCATGGGACATGGGTGTAAAAAGCACCGATTTAGAAAAGGAAAAAACTAAATTACTAAAACCAAATTACAATAATAGTTGTTTTTTTTAAAGGTAAATAGGCCTACATTTTTTGTAAATGTTTTTATGTAATTTAGCATTTTATAAATATTTATTACTTTTTGTTAATTTTGTTGCTTTTGTTTATATTTCTAATATTTTTAAAATTATTTTTCTTCACTTTTGTTCAATTTGTGTCTTATTTTGTTCATGTTACTTATTATTTTGTTGGTTTATTATTAGTTTTTGTTTGTTTTATTGGTCACTTTGGCTGTTTTTGTTCATTTTGTTGCTTATATTCTTTTTTTAGACTACATCTTCCAAAGTCTTAGGAGTTAAAGGGTTGAACATAAAATAAAAACCGGAACCATTCAAGTTGGAGTACTCGTAAATGATCTGTTTAGTCTTGTAATAATAGTATGTTTATCCACGTATATGAACTATTGGACTCTATATGCGCTACACTAAAAATCTGTATCACTTTATGAGCAAATAATATAGATCATATACCCTGTTAGAAATCATAGTCTATAGAATATAAATATAAACTGTCCAAACAATGCCCATGTATCTGTACAAATAATATAGGTCTTCTGACATTTGGGGAAATGTGTATTGAACAACCCTAGAACTCATAACACTGAGGAAAACAAACTTGAGTTAGGTCTAACCTATTTGTAACCAATTTTTGGGTACAGAATCAAAAACTGAGCAATTTTTTTTTTTCTCTATCAAGTCAAGTTTTTGAACTATAGGACCCCTGTATTCTTACAACATAAGAAAAACACTGCACCTAACAGGCTTGTTTTATAAGAATTTTCAAATATTAACATACAATAAAATATGGAAGAGACAGACATAACTGTAATGTTTATTTAACACTATTGTGTTTTTACAAAGGAAATGGCAACTTTAATTCTACAGTAATTGTTCTGGGAGCTGCACACACCTCTAACTGGACTGTCTCCATGGCAACTTCACAAATTACTTTCCACACAGCTGTAGATGAGTCCAGTTGTAATCAGCTGGAAAGTCTTACTACTGCTAATCAGTGGAAGTTTGCTTATCTAGAGGGTAAGCTGTGGAGGAAAGACATGTAATTTTGGAATCAGCATAACAATTTTAGTTTTAATCGGTATAACAATGTAACTCAACAGATTTTTTTTTCAGATTGTTCCCCAGTGAAGCTGAGAGCATTGAGAAAAATAAATAAAGTTGGTTATTATCATCCTGTCAGGTCAGTTTTTATACAATCTTGCACTCTGAAATTTCTAGATATTGTATATTTAAAAATAGTGCAAATGCCTATTTACAAACACCCAGTAAACATTTGTGGTAGTTCCAAAATATATTTTCCTCGATATTTAACCTTTCTTAAGTGATTTAACATTATTCATGGACATATTATTTTCTGTACATCACATTTTTCCGAGTAGTTCCTATATTTAATTCACAGATCATGTAGATGTTCATTAAAGCTCAGAGTACATTCAAAAGTTATTTGATCAGAAATAGAAAAAAGAAAATTAGCTTTTTCAGTAAAATATTTAATTATCTTAACATCAAAATCCATGGATTTTACTGGTCAGTCAGTGTTGCAGGAGATGAGTGTTTCCACGTTCACTACAGAGCCTCTGAATGTTCAAATGGGTCATATCTGATGACCGTGAAAATATGACAGTGTTTTTTTGTTGATTTTGTCAATGCAATGATAGATTTAGTAGTTCAGAAATTATTTGGATTGGAACATGATTTGGTTGCCAGTGGCTGTTATAGTCTTTATGAGTTAAAAACAAAAGCATTCCTGTTTTTATTAAATTAAGAGGATTATGTATTAAGAGGAGAGCTTGTTTTAAAGGCAAGTAAAATATACATTTGTTTCTGTTTCCTTGGTTTCAAACTATTGAGTGAATTTGCACAAGTCTGGCAAAGTTTTTAAAAATGCCTTCTAAATGTAAAATATAAAATGATATAAATGTTGAGTAATTGAGGAAATGTTTATTTCTGTATTGCATGATCATTTCATTTGCATTGTTGTTACTCAAGTGAGGGAAATGGACTTCTTTTTGCTTCAACTTAGTCATTTTTTCTTACTGATAGCTAGGGGAAACATGTTTTTTTGGTTGTTCTAGAAATAAATACCACTGAAATAAAATAATCCATAAATCTCTTGGGTGCAGATAGGGCTGAACAATCTATTGTTTTGGACCAAAAAGCACGATTTCAGATGACCCTATGTTGGTATCGTCTAAGTTGCATTTTTTTTTACAGTGCTCCTGACTTTGTTTTGTCAACTATTTTACCGCCAATATAACATTTATTGTTTAGGTTTTTTTTTTACATCACCCTTAGCCGATGACTGATACAGGCTGCCAATATTTGGAGCCGAAACAATATTTTTTTTCTCTGTCAAATGGTCTGCGCTTGTGTAGTTCTTTTCCACCTTCATAGTATTCAAAGCCCTTTACAAAGCACCTCACATTCGCCAGTAGGTCTCTAAGGTTCTGTCACTCCTACTGGGAGCCTAAGTCAGGGTTCAGTGTCTTGCCCAAGGACACTTCAACATGTAGACAGCCAGAGCGGGATGTGAACTGCCAACCCTTCAGTCATGGAATGACCCGCTCTACCAAATGAGCCACAGCCAAATGTCAGAAAATGTTTAATTACAGTTAGAAAATATAAATGAGACTTAAAGTGGCAAATATGACCAAAGAAAACATTTGTAACCTTTTCTTCTTATTTTCTAAATTTTATGTTTCTTTCTCCCTTTTCTTTTCTTTCTTTTTCCTCTTTTTAAAAAAAAAATATTTTGTTTTTATTTTTCCACATTTCCCTTCTCTTTTTTTTTTTTTTTTTTCCCATTTTTCTTTTTTTTTCTCTTCTTTCTTCCACCTGTCAGTAAATCATGGCAGGATATGACATTTATTCTTTGAATGGTATATTTTCTCTGATGTTTGCAAAACTTACTGACCACTGAAACTTGATTTGAAGAAGATCGTGAGTTAAATTGGAATTAATTAAATTTTTTCTTAAAATCATTCCTTCCTAGGTGCAGACAAGGAGATCATGTGTGACTTCAGGGTGGACTTGTGCATATGACCACATTAGGGCCGCTGGCTGGCCTCACAGATCTTTGTTTTGGTCAGGTCCACAGAGCTCTATTGTTGTCCCAATGTCTGTGTGTAGTGAGCAGTAACAGTCCATTCATAAGGCTGAGTGCTTCATCAGCACACTGTAGCTTTAATGTATGGAGTTCCCTACAGAAGACAATGTACTGATGGCTTTTGTTTTATTAATGTATGACCTTAAGGGTAAGAGATAATCTGCCCATTTGCCTTTTAGTCAGGAATGTAAGAGGAACAATTGTGCAAATTAATGCACAAGCATGAAGATTGGAACAGAGGTGCATCTGGTTCTTCTGAATTCAAATCTGCCAGGAGCCAAAGTGAATTCTTAATGGGGCCACCATATTGGATGATTCAAAATGGCTGCCACCCCTCAATATTTTTTTTTTCATTTCTAGCCAGGAAAATGCCATAAGGCTGACCTACAAAGGACATATCATTAATTTTAAGTCTCAAAGATACTAAATCTGTATTTTATGTGACAGGAGTAGTGACGAAACCAGAGATTTAGATGTATTTAAGATGACCACTACTAATATAACAACAAATATTGGTAATTATTAGAGTTGTCAGGAAAAGCGATGGAGAGTTCAATATATTTATTTTGTTTTTAAATGCATTTGGCAACCTATATTCATTGTTCTGTATCACTTAAGTGGTCACTTTAACAGGGGTATACGCAGGGCTGAATTAAGAATTCAGAGGCCCTATCACACACGTGCACACTCACACAAATGCAGCTGATCACCCACAGAGCCACTACACACACATGTGTACATGCACCAACACATCAGGTGGTTTATAGTGCACAAGTGTGGCCCTTTATGTTCTTGGAAAGTTCTGTATGTACACAGGATTCATACTGACTGACAGCTTTACTCTTTAATTTTTTTTTATTTATTGCATGTCAAACCAACCTACACTCAAATGCAGAAACAATTAAAAGAATAGCAAAAAACCTTCCCCCATCTGCTTGTAGAGGAAGCACAAAAGTTATACATAGACTGCAAAGTGTCAAAACTTCACGGTATCCACGTGTTTCCACTGACCAGGCCATTCTGACAGGGCTGCCTTCCGGAACTTTTACAGAAACCAACTTTTTGTAGAGTTTTTGTAGGTACTTGAGAGTGGCCCGGTAGAGTGGCTGGGCAGAAGTCGTGCAGATTGGTTGTTGTAAATAACATCATCAGATTGTGACAAACAACAACTCCAGAGTAGTTCATGGGGGAAGTTTACCACGATGAAGCAGAAGAACAGTGAAAAGAAGAAGATAGAAACACCAAGTGATGGAGGACCCCGGGAGCTTGCGGCCCAGATGGCCCTGTTTGGGATCCAGGATTGGGTATACGTAAATGTACATTTAGATTCAAAATAGATAGATGGGTGACAGGAAAGTTAAGTTGAGGCATGGTGTGAGCCTATCATCTTACTATTTTTGTACCCCTACTCAATTTTTGCCTCTGTCATTTTTGTCTCATACAGCCGTTGTGGACATGAAATGTTCCATGGCACAAGCAGCGATCAAACCATTCCCCACTGATGGAGTTGTCCTGCCCACAAACATGAAAAGTGAGGTCTTTGTGACATTCTTCGATGTAGATACTTAGATAGTCACAGTCAGGGAAACTTCTCCCAGGATGAATTTCATAGAACGCCTGTCAGTGTCACAAACCACTTGTCTTGCAATGACTTGGGTATCAAACGTCCCAGCATCAAGTTTGAGCCCACAGATACTTCTGTACCTCAGCTGCCACAGTCCTACTCAGTGGTTCAGCCAGCAGAGTTGCCAAACAATGATTTGCATCTTCCACATTCTCCACATCTGTTTTTCAACTCTGTTGTACAAATGATTAGATTTTAAATATCTGATGCTTGAAACCAACAAAAATGGGTTTTTCTTTTGTGTTTTTTTTTTTTTTTTTTTTTGCTTTTCATCAGCTCTTTCAGAAAAAGTTACTTTTTCCAATTGTCCATTTTGAATCATCCAATATGGCGGCACCATTAGAAATGGGCTTCGGCTGCCAGCAGATTTGGATTCGGCATGTTAAAAACTACCCCTGTGCCAAATTTCATACTTGTGCATAAATTTGCACAACCCCTTATCAGAACTCCCCTAACAGCCTCGACTATTTTATCAGTCTCATAATTTATGCATCTGAGAACGGGTGCAGTGCATTTGTACATGCTGTGCAGAAGTGCTCCTCCAACACTACAGTGTTGTAGAGTGACCACACATCTACATTTCTGAGTCTCTATATTAATATCCAGTGAAGTATGAACAGCAGAAATAAAAGTTTCAGGGATAAAATGGCTATGAACCAAAATGTGGCCTCTTTTTGTACTTAACATGTCTTTAATCCTTTTGTACAATAGGGGTGTGTATTGGTAAGAATCTGGTGATACAATCAAAACCACAATACTAGGATCATGATACAGTATGTCACAATATATTATAATTGTGTTAACAAGGCAATATCTATTGTTTGTTTTTTGTAAAAACTAGCTCTTGTAAAAATTCAATTACGCCAGAAATATGAACAAATACTAAAAACATTTTTATTTGATCAGAACAAGATCTAATGCAATAGCACAAAATATTCCTCGGTAAAAACGTATATTATGTTTCACAGACAATAAGGTTTAGGATTCTGCTCAAATATTGACATTCTATTAGTTGTGAAGTGAACACTCCCTGAATCAGCCAACGTCAGAACATTATTTTTTTTGTACCATCCCAACAAAGGAACTAATATGTGATTCTCACCCCGCTCCTTTAAAAACATTTCACAGACATGGATCAAATGAATGTTTCTAACCTAGGTCTGTCGTTTATTAGTTTAGGAGATGTTACCTCATGTTTGTGTTGCAGGAAGTAGCCGTGTTGGCTGTACACTTGTTACTTCCCAGTGAGAGTTGCATAACAGCAACAGTAAGCAGTTCAGTTTGTATCTGTATGAGCCACACCCTCAAGCCACGTTACATAGGCATTCCTTTAAAACATAATATTTAGTCCTTCAGTCCTGTTGCACTTGTTTGACACAGCGACGAGGCAGTGAATGTTGCATTCAGTGTCACCTCTGAGGCTCTGATTTGAATAACATGTCTTTAACCTTTGTGTGTGTCTGATATCAGCATCTGTGTTCTATGCAAACTGCTGAGGTGGAACCGTCAGCAGGGTTCAGGTCAGTGACAGGTGCGGGTTGGCTGTATAACCCAGTCCTCACCCTTTTCGCTGACAGGAGCAGAGGTGTGTTCATGGAGCAGTCATCATCCTCAGACAGATCCAGGCTGGAGGAGAGAAAAGGCCTGGTGGAGGTGAGCAGCCTGCATATTATCACACCTTTAGACCACAGCAGGTTTAATTAGGAGTTATTTGAAAGTGAAAGTGACTGGAAGAAGATATAAAATGGATACGTTGACCTGATCTTTATTTTAATTTTTTGGGTGGAACACACCAGTGACCACTATAATTCTACTGACAATTGTTATCTGTGTGTCAAAGTTTAGAATAGTATCCATAACTCTTAACTGAAGTATTTTAAATGTCTTGTCCTTGTCCAGAAACACCTGCAACACGTGTCACACCTTAAATTTAAATATAGTTTCTGATCCACTATGATATCATGTTTAAAGGTAAGAAGACAACCTTTAGTTTATGAAAGTCTCAGAAAACCTCATCATTCAGAATAAATTACTAAAGTTAAGCACATGTGGGTTTAGCTTTAAAAAATAGTAGGGCTGCTTCTACGTACACAAAATGAAAACAATCGATGCTGTTTTTTTGCCAAGATGATGACAACTTCTGAGGCCAAATATGTTTTGCGTTACATAACAGTGGTGCACAGGGATCATTGAACATGTTTTCATCCATCCATCATCTTCCACATATCTGGGTCCAGGTTATTGTCAGTTTTCACACTGAACTGGGGGGGGGGGGGGTCATACATAAGGCAAAGGCAAATTTATTTGTATAGCACATGTCATGTACAGGACAATTCAAGGTGCTTTACATTAAAGATATAAGAAAATAAAAATGATTAAGATGCATTTAAATACACTTAAAATATAGACAAAAACATTTAAAAACAAATGAGAATCTAAGTAAAAGCTCCAGTGAACAGTTATGTTGTCAGGCCGGATTTGAATGAACTGACAGTTTGAGCAGACCTCAGGTATTCAGGTAGAATGAAGGTTAATGTGCAAAAAATGGTGTCATATTTAAGTTTTTAATAATGACAGAAACAGTATGTTATTATTGGTGATACTAAAAGTGTGTTGAGGCCCATCACTATAGACTTTGTGTTGTCGGAGGTGGACGGTGAAGTGCTACGAGGAGCTGAGGGTGGAACTGGAAATCCTCAAACTTCAAGGAGAAGCACCTCATCCCGCAAGAGTTTCCGTCTGGATTACAGACTGGAGGTAAAACAACCCCCCCCCCCCCCTTTACTGAAGTAGTACGTAGTACCTGATGAGTGTGTAATTTGTGTTTGTTCCTTAGTGTTGAACAAAAAAAGTGCAGAATTTGCGGTCTGACTGAAATGTAAATGTTGACTTTCATGGCAGGAAGAAGTGACAAAGTCATGTCGGGACAAACATGGTCGTTGGACCAATCCCTGGTCCACATGGAAGTTCCCGTCCTACTCAACCCTTCTCCGGTTTTTCTTGTTGGACAAAAATCACAGCAACGTACCAACTACTAAAGAGGTTAGTATCACAGCTGAGTTTTTCATGTATTTGTTTATTTGATGAAGATAAAGGATATGGATTTGTTTATTTTATTTGATGTTTACATATTAATTAAAACTCGGTACAAATAAAAACATTACTTTGTGTAAATATGTGGGATTTAGCTGGGAGCTATTTTCCAACATTTAAAATCAGACTAAACGTACCAATACAGTGCATATGATAAAAGTGTGCATCATACAGTACATTATTAACACAATAAATACAATAGAAAACTGCCAAGAAGAATAACTATAGAGATGAGAATGAACTAGTGAGCCAAACATCACATGTCTGCACAGGTTCAATTAGAAATTACCACTTTTATTTTAAGTCAGGAAAAGGTGAACATTTCCTGAATAGTCGTACAGAGATTATTCCAGCTCTTATCATAATTATAACACAAGGCATGAAATTGTTTAGAAATTCAATACTATTATCTGTCCAAATGTCAGGCATTAATTCATAGTTTTATAAAGTTGAAACAGACTGAGTTTGTTCAATCATACAATGTCAATGTTTGTTTGTTCTGTCTCATCCGACAGAACAAACTCAGTCCAGTTGAATTTTAAAAACTACTAAGGATGAAAGATAACCTGTTAAAATGACAATTTACACAGACATTTTAGGCATGAATTCTGTTTTCCAGCTAAATTTAGTCACAGTTGATTCAGCAGAGCACACTAAATAATGCATGTTCTCAAATCAGCAATGGACTTGAATAAAAGCATTTAAACAGAACTTAAAATTGAGGATAAATCTGCCTTTAATATACGCTCTGACATGCAGCTTGTCAAAACTCTTCAGAAATAATTGTCTGTCACTGTACGACTCTGGACATATTTACAGCTGCTAGTGGGACCTGTGCTTAATTCTGTAATGGTTTAACATTCTTCATAGGCAGGTGAATATTTTAACCATCAAATTATTCTGTGTTTTTGCTGTTTTGTTAAACCATTAATAAAACTGTTGTTCAAATCTGTTCATTTCCAACTACTCAGACTCACTGTTCACAACGTCAACACCCAATTAGTTTTGGTCTTTACTTGTTACAGGAAATATATAGGAAATACTGGCAAGGTATTGAAATGCACAGACAGACAGACAGACAATTTTCTACTCTCTTGGACCAACTGGATGTTTTCTCAAATCCTCTGGTCTTATATTACACATCTTCAGAAAAACCCAGAGACCTTTTGTAAATGCTTTTTTTTCCCTGTCAACATTATCCCATAAAATTTCAACAATATTCAGGTATTTTCTGAGTTCCATGACCACACACACACACATATATATTTTGCAATTGCTGTTATAAAACATCTACAACAGGAATATGCATCAAATAAGTAAATGGTATTAAACAGAAACGTGTACTGTATTCTATAAATGTTCAAATAAAACAGTTATATACAGAATGACGACACCAATTGATAAGATTTTATTTGCATCAGACCTCTTCAATGATCTGATTCTTGTAAATTTTTCTCTGTTAAGAATTTAATTGACAGTTTTTCAATGTCATGGAAAAAACCTCATGTAGTGTGATTTGGATGTGACCCACTCATTTCCATTCAGATTTGGCTTGTCCAAGTACGTCTGCATGATGCTGAGGTCTATTACAGCACAGGATCTGTAACTGTCCATCAGGAATGTGCTGCTCTGTTGGAAACCCAGTGGCACTCATGTCAAATTCATGGCATTCCTATAACTTAAGCCAATGTTGTACAGAGAGGTGTTTCAATGTACTGTTGCGTTTCCCATTTTACTTAAAATGACAGTTACACAGAAATTATAACTACTGGCGTCTTTTTCTTTTGTGAAGCCACACTTTAGACAGTTTGTTCTTCTCTTCCATGACTCTTTTATTGCACCAGGAAGAGTTTGACCTCAGTATTTTATCAATTTCAATTTCAATTCAATTCAATTTTATTTATAAAGCCCTAAATCACAACAAAGTCGTCTCAGAGGGCTTTACAAAAACACAATCAGCTACAGAAATACATGAAAAGTCCCAGGCATCCCCTGTCCTTAGACCCTCCTTCTCGGCAAGAAAAAACTTCAAAACCCAGTGGGAAAAAGAAGAAATCTTGAGGAGAACCACATTGAAGGAGAGATCCACTCCCATGGACGGACAGGCTATAGATGAACGTCCATGTATATATACATGTATCAATGGGTACCTGTCAGAAAAAAATATGCTTGTGTTGATGAGAAGAATTGATAAACTTGGAGGCAGACAAATCCAACAGACTGGAGGATTTGGAGATTTTGTTCTTGATTTTCCTCCTTACCTCAGTGCTATTACACCGGTCTAAAGGTTTTTTTTAAAAGAAAATATTGGCTTCAGACATTAAATGTGCTAAATATTAATACTTTAATAGGATAAATGACAAAGCTGTTGGTTAGTTCATTAATATATATGATGGTGTTATTCCACATATATGGTGGTTTATGTACATGTATACAATGGATTAGTAAATATTCCATTAGAAAGAACCTGTAACAGTGAATGGATCATAATGTGCAGACAGTGTTTTGAAGTAGATCTGAGACCAATTTTCCTTTGGACTAAAACCCTTTTTTCTTGTTCATTCTAAAACTTTCACATTTTGACCCCAGACTTATCTTGGAAACTTGAGCCAACCAGTATTTAAGACTTGAGTTTTCTTTATCACTAACACACATGGTCAAATTTCACATAACATTCCTACATAATATCTACAGTATTCTAAAATTGAATTAGTAAATAGTGCTTTATATAAACAGCTGTGTGTTGTGACCTGTACTGTGTGTGATTATCAGTATTATCACACAGTCCGAGTCTCATCAAAACTGAAAATTCTAGTCTCTTCAGGATAAGAATTGTCGATTATCTAAATATTTTCGCTGGTATCTGTGTTGCTCTTCCTCTTCTTAGGCTCTGGACAGTGAGCTGCCTGTGATGGAGCCCTACTTCATCCAAAACCCTGACCTGTCTGAGTCTGGTCCAGGGCTGAGAGTCACCTGGCTGGGCCATGCCACAGTTCTGGTGGAAATGGACGGGCTGAATATTCTCACAGACCCCATCTTCAGCCAAAGGGCTTCACCATTCCAGTTCATGGGGCCCAAAAGGTACAGAGGGCCCCCCTGCACTGTGGAACAGGTTCAGTACTTTTTAAAATCTGTTAAACCCAGGGCCGTTTATGTCCAGATAGAATGATTTCAGTGTAGCACAAAACAATGGAGCAGGCGTTCGTTTTAGGTTTCATTCATATAAAATCAATTTATGATCAGAAAACACTAAATATAATTGTAATCGCTGTATCATAATGTCACCTTTATTTTTGCTCTTTTTTTTGTCTTGCTCAGTTTTGGTGGCAGAGGAATACTGTACTGTGTTAGCTTTGCACTGTTAGATTTTTTATTTTTTTTCTATATGACATTCTTCAGGTTACACGAATGTGTATAAATAGATGTAAGCATCAGCAGAGTTGCCATGACAACAAAGATGAAACTGTGGCTGCCCTTGGAACCAGGGGAAACTGTCTTTGAGGTCAATAATGTTGTAATAAGACACTAACTGGTTCCTTTACACACTTTTTTTTTTTTCACCCACCAACTACAGCTGCCCAGGATCAACGCCGTCGTCATCAGTCACTCTCATTATGACCACCTGGATGCAGGATCTGTGTCCAGTCTTAATGCTCGCTTTGGAGGGGAGCTACGCTGGTATGTGGATGAAAGGAAGTGTATGTGTTAGGAGGTAGAAAAGCTCCTCCTCTGCAGGAATGTCATGTCCTGGTGTCACACCACAGGTTCGTGCCCTTGGGTCTGATGGACTGGCTCATGAAGATGGGCTGTGAGAATGTGATGGAGCTGGATTGGTGGGAGGAGAACTGCGTCCCAGGTCACGATGATGTCACATTTGTGTGCACGCCCTCTCAACACTGGAGCAAACGCACAGCGCTGGATGATAACAAGGTAACTAGTACTAACTACACTGCCTGTCCAAAAAAATAGTCGCACATGCAGGATTTAACTGCACCACCTTTGGTTTAATTTCAGGAAACATTTACTTTGACTGTTTTGTCACATAATGATTATGTGGTGTCACAGTAAGGTTTATCATTTTTTTCCATCCATAGTTATATTAATTTTTTACTATTGATGATGAAGGAGAATTAGACTTAGTCAGGGTTCAGTGTCTTACCCAAGGACACTTTTGACATGTGGACAGTCAGAGCCAGGACGCAAACTGCTGACCTTTCAGTCATTGGATGACCTGCTCTACCAACTGAGCCACAGCCACCTCCTGGCTTTAGCAAACAGGTTGTTACTTAATCATTTTATGGTGTTGTCTTCTAGTGCTACTGGTCAGGGTAATTTCTAGCTTGATGGGGCAAAAAGGAAGATGCTGTTTGAGGGCCCCAAGTTTGTCAAACTATGATGAAGAGATTCCTAAACCCATTGGAGTGTCTACTACAATGCCCACAACCTATATATAATATATACATACACACACACACACACAAGGAAAAGATCAATCCTCTATATATTAATAAATAAAACAGATTTTGAATGTTTATAAAAACAACTGCTGATATAACTTTTTTGATGCCATTATGGTGTTTGTTTTGTTTAATACTTTCACTATAGAAGTCATTGGTGAGTAGCTGTCAATCCTTGCCATCATACCTATTGGCGACCCACAATGTAACTAATTGTGTGAGAGTAAATTATCAATGAATATGACCCAATAATGTAAAAAAAAAACCCACCAGTCACAGCTATTTCTTGCAGTTGATTTTATTTATATCCTACATTTTTTTTCAGTGCATAAGCGGTGTAGCAAACACATGCGATAGCTACAGACAGGACATTTTAATTTTCCTTAGATGAGGCTGAACATGCAGCCCCCTGATGGGCCTTAAGCATTTGCCTAGTTCGCCCACAACAAGAAACAGCCCTGGTACTGATGTTCACATAGAAATGACTGAAGACACATACTTTAAGGATGTAATAAATTGGCTCATCATGTAACATCGACTGCACCTTATATGTGACATGATTATGGTGTCAACACATTAATAGTGTTTTTATTTTATCTTTGACCTTTAAAGCTGATTGAGTGGATAAGTATGTCCTCATTCTTCTTCATTTCTCAGTCTTTATGGAGCAGCTGGTCTGTTTTGGGGCCGGACCATCGCTTCTTCTTTGCTGGCGATACTGGCTACTGTGCTTCTTTCAAAGAAATTGGTCGACGCTTTGGCCCATTTGATCTTGCAGCAATTCCAATTGGAGCCTATCTGCCCAGGTATAAGAAAACAACCATATACTTTTCTCTTTTGAACCTTACGTTACAAACCACTATTTAGAATAAGACAATTTACATCCTTGATATGTATGTACTTTTTATGCATGGTCTCATTTTATATTCTATTGATGTTTTCTGTTGATAAAACATAAGATGTAATTTACATACTAACGAATGTAAATAATTTGTCATAAATATTCAGCTACTCGGTGTAAAGTAACAAGTACAAATACTTTATGACCACTTAAGTATGAATTTTGGTTATCTATACTTTAGAGACATTGTTTTTCAGTTGCTTTTTTACTTCTACTCCTTTTTACACAAATGTCTGTACCTTCTACTCATTACATTTTAAAAATAGCCTTGTTACGCCTGTTTCATTATTATTATTTTTTATTCCAGTTTGTCATCTTTGAGCTAAAAAAACAAACAACGATCCAGATAACCCATGCCGAGTGAGCTTGATAGTGGTTGGATGAGAAGTATAAACATATACTGTTCCCTGTCGGTTTATATATGATCCATCACAAATGTACATGACACAAATCATGTCCCACTCCACCAGTGACGTACTGTAGGTAGTGCACTATAGACTCCTGTGGCACCACCCAAGCTTTTATTCTCAATGGCATTTGATTACCATTGCATTTATTGTATATACTTGAAGTAGTGTTGATACATAAGTTCTACAGACGTCATTTAAACCTTAGTATCTATTCTTGCACCCGAGTAATGAATGTGAATACTTTTGACACCTTTGACCATTACTACAGAATAGGGACAGGAACTGATAAGCTTTGCACCAGCGTCATAATCGGCTCTGGCTACGTCCGCACGAGTTCGATACAGGTTTAGTTTTGAAACCGTGTCACAAAGATTTTACGTAAAAATGTAACCGTTTCAGTAAAAATCTGCGTCAGCATGGGGGCGAATCGCTTACTGAAAACGATGCTATCCACATGCCACACCACTATGCGCACTGTAAGCTAGTCCCACCGGATACAAGAGAACAATAGAAGTAGTACACATGCACCCACATCCTTTTTCTACTGGTGCGACACACACCGGACACAAACAACAACAACACTAACACCCTAACATTAACCCATTCACCACTGCTACTCTGTTGTTCACCATTGTTACCGTCTTGTCGCTGTCTTGCGAGGAGAATGAATGCTACGGGTGCAAGGCTGCATTTTTTTTTTTTTTCCCAATCATGTGGTCATGACGTGGGTGTGAACACACACGGATACTTGTCAGGATGGATACAGAAACAACATAGTACCCAGATCTTCCCACTCTGGGACCTCTTTTCCAAAGAATTTGTTTTGGGGTATCCGCAAGACCGGACCCATTTTAACGATCCGTTAAGAAAGTATGTCGGTTTCACGCAAACTCGTCTCGGTGCAGACAGGGTCTCTGTGTAACGGTTTCATTCTGTACCGACACCTTCCAAAAACATCTTATTCTATATTTAAGATTTTCTATGTGATTTATAACCATTTATTATAATATTATCCACTGCAGTTTTAATTTTTCTGCAATATTTTCTTACTTTAATTTAATTGAGAGTCACTGTCATTGATGACATGGGTTTTACTGGTGAATGAGCTTTGAAGATAATTTCAAACTTAAAAAAAAAAACATTATAAAGGTAATGACTTTTATCACAAACTGGAACATGCTTTGTTTTCAGGGATGTGATGCAGGGACAGCATGTGGATCCAGAGGAGGCCGTTCAGATTCACCAAGACCTTCAGGCCAAACGATCGGTGGCCATCCACTGGGGAACGTTTGCACTTGCCTATGAGGTAAAGATGTGCAGCATAAACGTAGGCATAAATCTATCTTTTATTTTAAGTTCTAATTGAAGCATATAAACAAGTCAATCACAGAATGAATAGCAGTTTCCAGAGTGGTATAGAAGTAAAAAAGAGCTCCAACACCATTATCCTCAGTTAACAAAACCAAAACAAAGGTCTCATTGTGAGGCTGCATGACTCTTAATCCAGCCTCCGGATCACCACCATAGTGGTCAAGTTAGAGACCAGTAGAGAAAAGCATTTAGTGAACACTCAAACATACAGTGCAGCACAGAGGTACAAACCAGTGTTTTATTACCTTGCCCCCTAAAGGGACGTTGTTTTTGGGTTATTTTTTTGGTCCGTATGTCTGTCTGTACATTTGTTTGTCAACAACTTTATGCAAAAACTACTGGACCAATTTCCATGAAATTTTAAAGAATGGTGTGAAGTAGAGGTCTGTGTGGGACAGAATTTCTAGTCCCACTTCCACAAAGAATTATGATTTTCAGTCCCGCCCACAAGTCATGCAGGTTTCAGACAGTGAGTGTAAATGTGGTGTATGGAAAACTGCTTGCCAAGTGTCGCTCATGGGCCTGAGTCCTGATCGGGGCTCAGCCCATGGACAGTGTGAGACCGCTAACGGCCCCCATCACACCAGTGTTTGGTTTTCTTGGAGTCAAGTTGTTTGGGAATGCAGCACTGGGTGGTAAAGTCCATCTAAATACTGACACCAGACCAATAGTCATTAAGTATCTTAAGGGAAAGTTGAAAAGAACTTTGAAGAACGAGTTCAAGAAGGCGTGAAGTTGGTTAGGGTCTGAGCAGTCCACCCGGGGGAGTCAACTTCAGTGGGTCAGGGTCAGCCGCTCGGTCCTGGGTGGATCCCCTCGTGGGATCTCCCCCGGTCTTGTACATATTTTAGTCAAAATTAATAACTTATAGCTTTTATTTTAAACACGGTTTTGGTTTGCGGGACTGCAGATTATCACTGCTCCCATATTGTGCACTCCCTCACCTGCAGTGAGCTTTCAAAATGTGTCCCTCGCTGCACTGCTTTGCATTGGGTCCCATGGGACTTCAGGGTTCTAGTGTGAAGTATCCCACTCATTTGGGTGAATGTAGGTCAAAGTCACCAAAAATGTGTTTTCACAATAAGAGATAGAGCAAATCAGTCATTTCCTGTTCATTCCTGGATACTCAGTTTTAACATATGGTTGCTTTCTGTTGTCACTGTTGATGTGCATTGACATCAGAACCTTAAAGGAAAAATGTGAAGCCTCCAGGTCAAAGGTCACAAAGGTCAAAGTCCTATTTAGGATGTAATGTTTCAGCTATTCATCTTACAGATTTCCAATGAGCACCAAAGTGCTGGTCTTTCGATTCTGCATCTTGTGTGTGGATAGATTTTTGGCCTATCGTTGACCTAAGAGGTCAGTGGTCACTAAAAAACTGAAATGGATTATAACAGAAAAATGAGTGGAGACAGATACGAAGTTACTATTATTGGCAGATAGGTAACCTGGCATGAGCTTCAAAATGATGTCATGACCTTTGAAGGTTAAAATCGTAACTCCAAAAAAAAGGTGGTGATAAGTACTCAGTGACGGATAAGAAACTACATCTAGGCTCCAAAAGACCTTTGACCTTGAAAGGTAAAACCCGTAGTCTCACGTTTTGAGAGGGAGAGGTCCATCAAGAGCTAAAATGTTTGCAAGAGTTTGTTGTGCTTGGCACCACTCGTTGTCTTTAACTCTGACCTACTCGACTGCTTCCTTCCTTCACTCAGCACTACATGGACCCACCGGTTCGTCTCAAAGAGGCTCTGCAACAGAAGGGGCTGAAGTCCGAGTCCTTCTTCACCTTAAATCATGGGGAGTCGCAACTAATATCCTCGAAGCAAGGAGACGTTTTTGACTGATGCTGCTAGTTACATTTCATGAGTTTAGCTAATCTGTGTTTGTAACCAGATGGACTTTAGTGACTTCTGCTTTGACATGCATATGTGTATGCAGCTCCTCCCAAATGAAAATAAAACGGAAATAATACTAAAATACTACTGCCATAGTAATGGTGGCAGTAGCAGCTGCAGCATAATGTGATCCAACTCAAAGATTAGATCTGTTCAGTTTACACCATTAAACAACAAGATTAGGATTTGTGTTGGAAGCCTAACACTATAGGTGGCACTCAGAGGCTACAAATGAGATTAACATATATAAGGGTTGGACTTTCAGCACTGTAGTTCTTCTGTTTGTGCTCTCAAACATAAGGTGTAAATAATCATGTTTTCTGCAGCTGTTTTTTTCGGGGTTCAGAAGTCAGTGTGTCAGAATACATACAATGAGACACAACTTGAGCTGGTTCAGTGTTACTATGGTGACCTGTAGTGATCTTTCATGTAGGTAGAAAATGTTTCATGTATGTAGGTTGAAACACAAACCTGTATGTGCGGACTGCAGTCAGTATTGTTATATTCACAAACCGAAGCTGTAGAATGAAAGAGAAAAGTGTGAGAAGATTTTCAGAGGCTGTTTGAAGTTCATAATATCTTTAGTAAGGGTATCTAATTTTTATTGAATGTACTCTGGTTTTGTTTCCTGAAATAAACTACCGCCTGATTGTGCCGATGACGAAACAAAAATAAAACAAACAAAAAAAAAACTGTCGGTGTAGTGTTGCCACATGCGGAAGTTGAGCTGGGTTCAACTTCATGCACTGCAAATATTTTGGATTGTTCCTGCTGCTGACTTTTATTTTTGGTGCTCAGAAACCACAGCTAAAAGGTTTTGTTTCCTGCTTTGCTTATCATTGTAATCATTTACATTTTCTTAAAACTTTAGTCTACAGTAGTTGTTTTTGAAGGCAGTAGACTAGTTTTGTGTATCAAACTGCCTGTTTTTTGTAATGACAGGTGTTTTCTGTCAGAATGTATAAACTGATAACAGGCTGCTTTTCACTGTCAGTACAAGCTGTAGTTTACATTTAATCCATGTCAGTGATTATCATAAAGTATATTTTCATTCGCTTGTTTCATACTAGTGGCAGCAAGTTCAGTCTAGATGTACTTGCTGCTTTATTAAGTATCTAGATGCCACATTGAATATTTGAAAATGGTAATAAAAATTCACACTTTGACTGTGACTGACATACTGAAAAGTCTGTGACTCCATTTTGTTCTACACCTTCTGTTACAGAATAAATGTCAGATTTTGGAGAGAACTATGGTGCCACCTCGTGGTTGTAAATGGAATGACATGAACATTCATACAATGATAAACTGAATTTTAACTCAATTACTAGGGTGCTGAAGTTATGATTTAATTATCAGCAATAAAGTATGTGAAAATTAGTTATGTTCAGTATGTTAAATGCCTTTCACTGTCTATCTGTATATATTTACACTGGGCTTTTTACCACAGACGCCACTGACATCGAATTATGACGATGCATAGGAAAGAAATGTCTAAAACTCCAGTCAACTTTAAACTGAAGAAATTTAGGGTCTAAATTTACCAGAAAGTGAGTAACTATGGGAGGCAATTAACAAAATAGTGACCTGTAAAAAAATAAAATAAAAAATAAGACCGTTAATATGCACCCAATTTGTGATAAAGAATGTCACAAAATGTATTTTTTTTAACTTTTATTTTAATATTGATTTTTAATTCATATTTAATTAATTTTAATAACATTTTAATATTTAATTTAATTTTTTTATTAAATGTTTATTTAATTACATTTTCTAATTGTATATATATATATATATATATATATATATATATATATATATATATATATATATATATATATATATATAGTGTGTGTGTGTTTTTTTAGGCTATCATGTCTTTATTAAAATGTAACGACATATTTGGAATAGAAATGAGAAAACTGACACCAGGTAACACTCAGGGTGGCACTGTTGTGTCCAGTGCTGGCACCAAGGCCTTGACATCATATGTATCCTATCGTATGATTGATAAATGAATGATTATCATTCAATACACACAAGTCTAGAGGTTCTTCTACATTTTATTTGAACCAGCATCAATCAACTGCGTCATTTAAAGATGTAAGGGTCAAATTAATGACTTTAGTTGCCATGGGGATCGTAAGTCTCCACCCCTTCCGGGAGGCTCATGGGCCTGGGATCAGAAAATAAAATGCTAAAATCTTATCTGGTTTGTCATGTGCACTGAATCACACACATGATGTACCTCATAATACAGTAAATGATAATTAGTGAGGTGTGTTTAAACTGCTTTTTAACCAAGGGCTGATTCATTTGCAAGTCAAACCCGTTAATAATTTGGACTAGACGCTTGGCATGCATGTGACGTCACCACAGACTCCACACCACAGCTCATACATTGTAGTCTCTTACTAAACCCACATAAAACCTAATATCACGTTTGCTTCCCATCAAAAACAGGTGGTCTACCTATGCCACATCAAATACTTCTTATTAACCGCTATCATATCAAACCACTTGTCAAACGGAATCAGAATTTAGCTTGACTCACCCCATTCACTCCCATTCAAAATTTTTGCGAGCTAAGCACCCATGGACCGGAAGTCGAAGGATGCGACTTACTGTAGCCTCCCCAATGGCGGTGGCTGTCCGTCGGTGAAATAGTTTCGGGCTGTACAAAAGCATGTTTACCATTGGTGTAATCCCTGTACTACCCTATGGCTAAACACTATACACTAAAGTCAGAACAAGTTCTCATTTTCAAATGATTAGCCTATAAACAATACCTCTAATAATACCTGCTGCTGATAATATTCGTCATAATAAAAGGCTAATATTGATTTCTACTGTTGACTTCATGGTACAGATGCTCAGGGAATGTACATTTTCTTCTTCTTTTTATTTAACGGCGGTTGGCACCCAGTTTACGGTGAATTACTGCCACCTTCTGTTCTGGAGTGTGGGTCAGAAGTCGTCTTGTCATCTGAACCCGCTTTATCCTCACCTCAGAATTTATTATTTATTTTACTCAACATGCGTACTACTTTCTAATGATGAAATAATTCAATCTAATTATAAGTTATATTTCCATAATTTACTGTAAAAAGTGAATGGTTGGAAGTTTTACAGGGGGATGATTTTGATAGTTTTTAATTTTGCCATCCGCCCTCATCCCCCCTCAACTCGAGTACTGCCTGTATAAGTCTCCAGTCCATCTCAGGGCTGAACATATATAGACAAACAATCACTCTCACATTCAACACCCAATCCCATCACTGGTGGCAGAAGAGGTTGAAGTGGTGACAAAACCGAACGTTACCTGTGCGGCTGTGGCTCAGTTGGTAGAGTGGGTCGCCCAATGACCGAGAGGTTGGTGGTTTGCGTCCCAGCTCTGGCTGTCCACATGTCGAAGTGTCCTTGGCCAAGACACTGAACCCTGACTTAGGCCTTAGAAACCTACTGGTGTATGAGTGTGTGTGTGTGAATGGTTGAATGTGAGGCTAATGTAAATCGCTTTGAGCACCATGAAGGTGGAAAAGCGCTATATAAGCACAGTCCATTTACCTTCAAATGACTGATCAGAGTTCCTGTACGAGAAGGCCAGAGCACCAGCTGCCAGAGGGCCAAATCTATCTTCCTATCTATAATTTGACCATTTTTCATTTTTCTTTTATTGAAGCAAAGGGGGGAAACAAGGGCAAAAAGCAAAAGTCAAAGGAAAAGAAAAGAAAAAAACAGAACAAAAAACAAGACCTTGTGTGATCTGCAGGTGTGCATATGGGGACATGGAAGGCCCCAAGGCTGCAGAGGATTGGCTGTCTTATGCAGTCTGTGCTCACTGGTTTCAGGAGAGCTGTGCAGAGGAGAATGGGGTTCTGGACGATGATGGTTCTTAGACCTGTATAGACTAACTGTTCCCTGAAAATGAGTAACTAAATAATCAATCTGTAGGTTATTATTGTATCTAGCATCTTCAGATATTTCTGCTACAGTTGTAGGCCTGTTTGTTTCTTTTTTGTAGAAAAATCAGTTTACCAGGCGGTGGCATGGTGGTGCAGCACTTGTGCCTCACAGACAGGTCTCTGGTCTGATTCCCACATCAGACCGTTCTGTGTGGAGTTTGCATGTTCTCGTGTCTGTGTGGGTTTTTTCCAGGTTCCACGGCTCCTCCCACCATCCAAACACATGCACTGATAGGTTAACTGGTTAATCTAAATTGTCCATAGGTGTGAATGTGAGAGTGATTGTTTGTCTATATATGTTCAGCCCTGAGATGAACTGGAGACTCATACAGGGTGTACCCCACCTTTGCCCGTTGTAGCTGGATTAGGCCCCCATGATAGTGATGACGAAACGAAATCAGTTTAACAGTTCAAGTTTGATTCCTGAAATGAAAACATTGTATGAATGATGTCACACAAGTTACATATGTGTGTGTGCATGAATGTGTTTGAATGACAAAGTCATTAATTGTTATCCATTCAGTTCTCTTCTTGATTCAAGTTACAGTAACATAGTTTACCTAAGATCCTGAGTTATAATTTTACTGATGGGATTGAAAATTTAGCTTTGAGTTCTTATTCAATTAATTAATTGAAAATTATTTGGGTGTCCCACATTTGGGAAAAGACTGTCCCACATTACAAATTAAATACAATGTGTGTGTATGAACTGTATCTTGGAAACTACAACCAACCAGCAAGTGACTCAAACTTGGAAAACATTCACTACTTTTATTTTGGAGACAGTCTACTTGTAGAGACGTGTAACTGAGACTTGAATGCAGTGTAGGATAAATTGTCAAAAATCAGTTTTTAATAATCACTTCTTACAATATAATCAGGTAAAGAAGCACCAATAGTTTCATTGATCAGTTTTTCTTATACATTGTAAATTAAAGTTGACTGAGAGGCTAATCATTTGCCATGGTCATAAATGTTACAGTAAATAGACTGAACTTATATAGAACAATTTATACACCATGGTGTGCAAAGCACTTTACAAGGACACACACACACACACACACACACACACACACACACACACACACACACACACACACACACAATACTGGGAGCAATTAAAATGTTAGTGTCTTACCCAAAGACACTCCGACATGTACACAGTTGGAGGCAGGATTCAAACCACTAACCCTTCAGTCATTCTACCAACCAAGCACTGTACGTGAAGACACAGTGTTCATTATAACTTCCTTAGATTTCAGAGACAATTGCTTAAAAAGTGTAAAATTCAAATTTTGTATAAATCATGAGTTTAGAATTTATGTCCACATACAAATATAAAATAGTTTGGAAGAAATGTTTGTCTGTTCAGAACAGTGATGTGAGGAATGTGAGTCTAGGGCTCAGGATTGTCTGTGTCTTTATGAGAAGCTTTTCTGTAGATGTATTTGTACATTTGTGTTTTACACATATGTCATGCCACACTCTGCCTGCTGCTGTGTGTTGAGCCTCCAGAACAACGTCTAGAGAAATCCAGAAAGATGCCATCATGCTCTGGTTCAGAGTCTAAAGATTCCAGGACGTGGTCCATCATGATGTCTGGACTGGATGTGGGACTAGGCCCGGAGCTCGTGTCCTGGGCTAACAGTCTGGAGGAGGACGGAGAGTCCGACACCAGTGAGCCTGCACAGTGTGTGCCCTCGCCAGGGGAAGGCTCTGGGAGGATGCTGGGGGAATGATGCTGCAGCTGGAGGGGGTGGGAACCTGCAGAACCGTTGGCCTCTCTGGGCTGGGGGTCCTGACTGGAGGTCACAGTGTCTGCAGAGACGACGGCAGATAAAGGTACAGTTAAACAAAATGATTTAACCCACAAAAACCCAAGCATCTACCAACCAACAGCATCTTCTGATCTAAAATGTTTAATGGCTGCTGATCCACTAATCCTATCAATACATGTAAATAATTGGTTTAAAGTGGAGTTTGTCAGATATGACCCATTTGGATGTTCAGAGGCGCCGAAGAGAGCGTGGAACCAGTCATCTTCTACTACATTGATTCACCAATAAAACCCATGGAGTTGGATCAATGACAGTGGATGGACATACTCGTTTAATGTGTAGTTATTGACATATTTTGTTGAAAAAGTCTCATCTTCTCATTATGTCAGCCTCCAAGGGGAGGCAAGGAGTATTATTTTTGGTTTGGTTTGATTCTTAGTATTATAGTAGTAAATCTATGAGCTGAATTCATACCAAATTGGATTTATAGATCGCCAGTGACATAAAACTAGATGTGATTTAAAAGAAAAAAAAATTGGAAAAGTCAAAGTAAATTTCTTTTAAATTTCTTTTTTGAATTTTATTTTTCTCTATATATTATTATTCTACATATACATATATTTCAGTTGAAGGGGTTGTATAGGAAGAGAATTGAGAAAAGAAGTTTTTGAGAAGTTTATAAAAACATGTAATGAAATAATTTTCCTTATAGATTTTGGTTTTGTTTTATTTTCATTCACTGCCATGATTGTGGCAGCCATGACAACACTGTGACTGTTTATTGTAACAGCTCTACAGCAACTTATTGTAAGTTTTCTTCATCCTGCTCCTTTTCAATCATGTTGATTGGAATGAATCAATAAAATGCACATGTTATTTATTTATTTATTTGTTTTACCTGAAAGTGCAGCAGAGGTGGTGGACACGGGGGAGTTGCTAGTGAGGCTGGTGTTACTGGTGTTATTTGTGGTGGTGGCGCTGGATTCGGCCACAGAGCTACCCTCCTCCACACAGGACGTCATCTCAGAAACGGAGTGACGTCTGATGCCTGAACTGACTCCAGTGGAGGAGTCGTTGTCAAACTCCACCACCGGGGTCAGCATGGGGACGTTGTAGCTCTTGGAGCGGACCACTGGGTTCTTGGCAGGGGGAGTGTTGACAGGTTTAGATGGCCAGGAACGCAAACGCTTCTCTGGATAGTTTACAGAAACAAGAGATGAATTCACCTTAAGTACTTATAAAATGTGCAATAGATATAAGAAGTGAGACACAGAAGGTTTAAGTGAGACCTACAGGTTAAATGTATTTCAATTTAAAGCACTTTTACTCCTACTTCACTAGCTTGACCTGAACTCACAACCTCTGACTTCCTGACCTGACCTCTAACCCACTGAGTGAGACCTCAACTGGAAATCACCTGTTCAGGTAAACCTTCAGATGAATCTGTGTGGATGTTACCCTGTGACCTCTGACCTTCCATGCTATACCACAACTACTACAGGAGTGGAATGAGTCCAGTCTTATCCTTCTTGTTCTCTGACATAAGCAACTACATGTTAGTCTCCTGTTGCAGGATATCTATGTGGACATTGGACTGAGTCCTGGTTTCTGAAGATGGTCCAGTGGTCTTTTTTTTTTTGAGTCTGAGATGTGAGCTTCCCATCAGAAGATCCAGTGAAGATGTTGTCAGTGGGGACCCTTAATTTATGAAAAAAAAACAAAAAAAAAACCCCTCCACTCTCCATTTCTGCTGATCCATTTCTAATTGGAGGGGGATGAAAAAAATGCAACAATTGTTTTTCTCCAAATGCACCTGTTGGTTCAAAGGTTAAAGTTCATATGACCTCACAACCCTACATGAAGTTGTAAAACATAATATAATATAAATGTCTCATTTGCATTAAAGCATGAGGCACTAAAAACCGAGTGTTTTAAAAAGGGCAGTTTCTCCAGGTTGAAGAGGCTGCTGTATCTGTTCATTACTGTGGTTTTTGACCAAAGCGTGTCACAGACAGGTCACTGAGACACCAGGGAACTGTGGTCACTGGTGGAAAATGGGCATGATATGTCCTGTTTAACAATTTTCTAGCTGTTACTAACTGTTTCATGCTGCATACATCACATGACTTACTTACAGCACAAAGTGATTTGGGTCCATTGTCCTTGTATTCCTACAGAACATCAATACCCTCCTGCTGAAACTTACTTTTTAATGGCACTTTTATTTTGAAAAATCTTACTATATATGTGTGTGTGTGTGTGAGACAGAATCAGTTTGAATGAATTAAAATATGAACAGTCGAGCATAACACTCATGACATACCACATTTAAGGCTTTTATTTAAAAAAAATTATATATATATATATATATATATATATATATATATATATATAACATAGGTGGTTTTAGAGAGTATATTTTGGCACCACTGGGGTTAATTTTGTCATTTTTAGACACTTTTTCGTCAGACCTAATATGTGTGATTGGTGACTTTTTGAGCATTTTTAGGGGGTAACATTCCTGTATAGAGTAATGGCAGAAGAAGAATAATATTAAAACAAACAAAATTCAATGGTGCCTCTGCCCAGCAGCCTCGGTCCCTCTCTCTTAAATGTTACTCACTAGTTCAAAAACTCTTGCTGAGGTCTGACATCCGTTTGGTTCTGAAAAGGTTTTTAGGAAACAAATGCCACAGAGTCTAAGGAGACAATCTCCACAGTGTTTTCTGCCGTCTGCACTGAGTGTGAATGTGGTTCTATTTCGTTCCTACTGACCGCCAGGCGGTGCTTTCAGCACTGAATGTTCATCGCATGCTTTCATGCAGGTTCGAGATTTGACTAACAACAAAGTCACGTGTCACGTGACCGGGTAGCGTGAACGGCGGAAGTTTACTTAGGCACGCCTTACCCGGAAACCAGTCTCTTGTCATCTTCTCGTGCTGACGCAGGTTTGTATGGGTTATCGTCCTTATTGTCGGCCTTTGACTGGAGCTGCGATCTTCGCCCTCCGATAGGCTGCGGACGCTTTCCCCGACCCACTTTTGGTGAGATTGAATCTGTTTCCTGTGTGTGATTTCGCCCTTAGTTTTCGTATTGTTGGAGGTTTAGTGTGTTCGCCTTCCCTTGTCGCTAAAACGTTTGCTAACAGCTAGCTCCTCCGGCGTTGAATGTTTTCACTCGTCCCGCCTTGCGCTGCTGTGTTATTTTGTTATGTTGTTATGTTATATAAAACTGAGCATTAAGCCTACGGTTTGTTGGCGTTTTCGGTTCCTCGCCGCTGGCGAGGCGTATCCGTGCCTTTGGCTAGCTGAATCCTAGCTAGCTAGTGATTTATACACATTATTGTTTGTGTAGTGGTCCGCCGCTGTGTTGCCTCGCTTAGCGGGGGTGAGCTCGTCTGGCTAGTGTGGAGGCCGATCGGCGGCGGCATCCGATCTGTTTTTTGCCACACGGGAGTGCCCTCGCTCCTTACTGTGTATTGGTGTTTCGGCTTATGCCCGGATTATTCGGCGCAGTTGGTGTTTCCGCCACATCTGCCCTTTACTGGTACTCCTTTGCTACGCTTCCTGCTGTTGTGCCTTATCTCCTCGTTTTGTGTTCACTCTGTGGGTGTTTTCGCCCAGCGAGTTGTTGCAGGTCGTGGGTGTTTCCACCTCGACTGCTTTTTTTTCTGTGCAGGAGTGCCCTCGCTCCACGTGCTATATTAACTGCCTTCGTGCCTGGTGTCCTGGATTATTCGCTCTGTGGGTGTTTCCGCCCAGGGCGTCGTTGTAGGTAGTGGGTGTTTCCGCCCTGACTGCCTTTGTGTTTGCGGGAGTGCCCTCGCTCCGCTGTGTCACCTGCGGCTGTACTGTCTGTTTTTTGTGTCGACGTGCCCGCTTTGGCCCGCCCTGCTATCTAGGATGTATATGATTTGTATTGACTGTAGGGCCCCTCTCGACGCTGAGGATGGGCATGAGCTCTGCCCAAGTTGCCTCGGTCTTGACCACCTCAAGAAGGGCCTCACGGAACTGGCGTGCGTGCATTGCAGCTGCCTGAGCATGGCCTGCCTCAAGGAGAGGCTGGCCCATGTGGAGGGGGGACAGTTGCTCTCGGCGCCAGGTAGCGCTGTGTCCCTCAGGTCAAAGAAGCGGCCCAGAGCAGAGAAGCGGGAGCCCCCTGCTAGGCCTCCGGCTAAGCTCTCCAAGGTTGACCTAGTGGCGCAAAGGGTGGACACCATGGCGGCTGAGTTTGCGGAACTCAAGGCCATCTTGCTGGGCCGGCAGCCGCAGCAGCTTCGCCTGCGGCGGCCGCATCTACCTGTGATGACAGGGAGATACCGGTGTTGGCCCCAGCTGTTACGTACCCCGAGGATGATGTCCTCTCCACCAGGGCTTCGGGGAGTCTGGACATTGTTGATGACTGGGTTGGTCAGTCTGTGGCTGCCTCTGGCGAGGGCGTGGGGCCCTTCTCTAGCCTGAGCCCTCCTAGGGGATCGGCGCGGGCCCAGCGCTCCGTGGTATTGCCCACGTTGAAGTCGGCCCTGGCCCAGTTGGGCCTGGATGTGCCGACCATGGAGGCGGGCCCCCAGAGTGCCTTTTTTCAGCACACTGCTGGCCCGTCTGAGTTCAGCGTGCCCCCCTCTGCCCCTTATGTTGCCGAGCTACAACGGTGCTGGGCTGATCCTAGGCGTTTCGCGCACAGGACCAGCGACGTTCGGGCTTTGGCGAACATGCGTGATGCCGCTTCCTATGGCCTGGGTTCCATGCTGGGCGTTGAACCAACCCAGGTGGCCATTATCATGTCCCCGGACGAGGCGTTGAGGCCGTCCGCGCGCTGCCCCCGGCCACAGTGCCGCATTACAGATGATTACATCTGCAGGGTATACGAGGCGGCTGCGCGCATTGGTAACTCCATGTCCCACATGCTATTGGCCTTGTCCCAGTCCGTCCAGTTATCTGATGTTGAACCGCCCATCCGCGATCTTACTGATTTGCTGCTGCAGGCTTTTGCGTACGTGGCCAGGGAACAGGGCAGGGTAATGTCCCACCTGACGTCAGTGAGGCAGCAGGTGTGGCTAGCGCAGTCCCCTCTTTCAGAGCAGTGCAGGAAGTCCCTTCGCTCACTGCCGGTGGTCCCCGGGCATCTCTTCGGTCCGGCCGCCCAGGAGGCACTGCAACGCGGCTTGCAGGTTCCTCAGGCCGGGCGTCAGTATGCTAGCCTGCGCCAGGTTCGTACTCCGGCGTGGCAGCCCGCATCTGTGACCCGCCAGCCACCTGCTGCCGCTCCACAGTCCCGGCCGCCTGAGGCTCGTGGGTTTTGCCAGCCTTCGGCTAGCCAGCGTGCACGGCAAGGAGGACCGCCAGGCGTAGGTGGCGACAATGACTTTCCCCTCCCGGCGGTCGGTCGCTTCACCAGTCAACAGCTTGCGCGCTGGGAAGCGACTACATCAGACCCTTGGGTGCTGTCAATCGTTTCCCACGGTTACAGTATCCAATTCAGGTCCCGACCGCCCAGTTTCCGGGGAGTGAGGATGACCAGGGTCAGAGATGCCACCAAGACCCTGGCCCTCCGCCGGGAGGTGCGAGCCCTCCTGGCCAAGGGTGCGATCGAACCACTCGAGCAGTCCTCACGAAACAGTGGGTTTTATTCCACGTATTTCATTGTTCTGAAGAAGGGGGGGTGGACTTCGCCCCATCCTCGACCTCAGACACCTGAACCAACATCTCAAGGTGTTGAAGTTCCACATGCTGCACACCGCAGACGTGCTGGCAGGCATCCGGGGGGGCGACTGGTTCACGTCAGTGGACCTGATGGATTATTTTCTATTTTCACGTACCAATAGCTCCTCGGCACCGCTCGTTCCTGCGCTTCGCCTTCGAGGGCAAGGCATACCAGTTCAAGGTCCTGCCGTTTGGGATATCCTTGGCCCCAAGGGTGTTCACTCGGTTTGTGGCAGCGGCACTTGCCCCATTGCAAGGCGAGGGGATGCGCATTTTCCCCAACCTCGACGATTGGTTGGTTTGCTCTTCGACCAGGGACGGAGCGCTCAGGGACTCCTCTCGTCTTCTGCAGCACATCGCCGAGCTGGGCATTTCGGTCAATCTGAGGAAAAGCTCGTTGACACTGACACAGTGGACTGTTTTTCTCGGCGTCCTTCTGGACTCTCGTTTGATGACTGCTCGCCCGTCCGACCTGCGCATTGATGCCATCATGCTCAAGGTGAGTCAGTTCCAGAGGGGTGCGAGTCAGACGCTCCACTCTTTTCGAGTATTACTGGGTTTACTGACTGCGACGTCCCGTATCGTCCCTCTCGGCCTCCTGTCCCTGAGGCCTCTACAGATGTGGGTGAACAGCCTTGGCTTGCACCCGCGTTTTCATCGTCACAGACGGATCATCGTCACGCACAGCTGTTTGGCCTGCCTTCGCCCGTGGAGGAGGCGCTCACGCCTGACTCGCGGCGTCCCTATGGGTGTTGTAGTCCACCGCAGGGAGGTTGTAACCACCGATGCTTCCCTAACAGGGTGGGGAGCAGTGTGGCAGTGCAGGGCTGCCCGCGGAACATGGACCATACGGCAGCGGCAGAGCCACATCAACGATCTGGAGCTTCTGGCTGTCCTGATGGCTCTCAGGCATTTCCTCCCCTATCTGAGAGGGAGGCACGTCCTTGTGAGGACAGACAACACGTCCGTGGTACACCACATTAACCACCAAGGGGGGACGAGGTCCTGGTCCACCCTGGTGCTGACACAAAGGCTGCTTTTATGGGCTCATCCGCACCTGCTGGGCCTGAGGGCATCTCATATCCCGGGGGTGCAGAACTCTGTTGCCGATCTCCTCTCCAGGGGCCAGCCTCACCCCGGAGAATGGAGGCTGCACGCCGATGTGGTTCAGGACATCTGGCGCAAGTATGGGACGGCTCAGGTGGACCTTTTCGCCTCGGCCGACACGACGCACTGCCCCCTGTGGTTCTTGCTAGCGGAGCCGGTGGGGCCACTGGGCCGGGATGCGCTGGCTCACAGGTGGCTGCGGGTCCTTCTCTATGCATTCCCGCCACTCCCACTCATACTGCCTGCCTTGGAGCGGATTGGGAGGGAGGGCCACGGGGATCTCTTCGTGGCACCCCGGTGGCCCAACAGGCCTTGGTTCCCGGTGCTGTACAACATGCTGGCCGGAGAGCCTTGGTGTCTTCCCCAGCGGCTGGACCTCCTCTCTCAGCTGGGGGGTCAGCTATGGCATCCGGACCCGACGCGCCTTCAGCTGTGGGTTTGGCCTCTCAGGGGCCAGAACCGCTTTTAACTGTGTGTGATCCGGCGGTCGCCCGGACCATTTCGCACTCCAGGGCGCCCTCCACGAATGCGCTGTACGATAACAGGTGGCACCTGTTCGTAGAGTGGTGTAGGGATTGTGGTTTGGAACCAACGACTTGCCATGTGTCGGCTGTCCTTACTTTTCTGCAGTCCCTCTTTGATCGCGGGCTCGCACCTTCCACTATTCGGGTGTACACTGCCGCGATCTTGGCTATGCATGCCAGGGTGACTGTAGGTTCGCATCCCCTGGTGAAGTGTTTCCTGAAGGGCACTCAAAGACTGCGGCCCCTCCGGAGGGACCCATCACCTCCCTGGGATTTGGCTCTGGTGCTGGAGGCGCTGCGCAGGGCGCCTTTCGAGCCTCTCGATGTGGCAGAGCTTAAGTGGATCTCACTTAAGTCTGCCTTCCTCCTGGCCATGGCTTCGGCTAAGAGAGTGGGTGAGTTACAGGCACTTTCTGTCAGCCGTGAATGCCTGCAGTGGTCCCCGGGGGACTCCGGGGTTACCCTGTGGCCTAACCCTTTGTTTCTTCCGAAGGTCTTGCCCTCTTCCTATGTCAACATGCCGCTCAGGTTGGAGGCCTTTGACTCAGATGCCCCATTGGTCGATGGGGGGAGGGCTGATACCTTGCTCTGTCCTGTCCGGGCATTGAGATTTTATGTTGCAGCGACTGCCGCGTCTCGGCAGTCTGACTGCTTGTTTGTCTGTCATTCAGGACATCGTCGAGGACAGGCTTTGTCCAAACAACAGCTGTCCAAGTGGATTGTGGACACAATTTCTTATGTGTACACGAGCAGTGGCCGTCAGGTACCCCTCGGCGTTCGGGGCCACTCGATGCAGAGTGTGGCGACGTCTTGGGCAGCCTTGAGAGATGTTCCCCTCCCTGACATCGGCGCCGCTGCATCATGGGCGTCATCCTGTACTTTCGCCCGGTTTTATAGGATCAACATGGCCTCGTGTGGCTCATTGGCCGCAGCTGCCCTCCTGGGGCCTACATAGCCTTCGGACTGGGTGAGTGAGGTCTCCTCGTGACCTTGTTGGTATTAGTCATCCAGTACTGAAAGCACCGCCTGGCGGTCATCCGGAACTCATAGAACCGTGGTTACATACGTAACTTATCGATTTAGTGCCATGAATCACATTCTCATTAATGAGCCAAACTGGAGGAACATGTCCACACTGAACAGTCTCCTCATCACTGTTAATGAGGCAGATGTGTCTTTGTTATTTATTTAATTACCTATATTATATACCTATATAATTAGGTCTGTTGATATTTTTTTCATAATAACCCCCCCTCTCTGATTTTTCATGAATCACATCTTGCCTGTCATATTGTCAGTGGGTCAAAAGCTTAGCCTTAACCATTTTCAATCATTTATAGTATAGGCTGACTCAACACTTGGTTATTTCAATAAATTAAAATATTCAATATTGTTAGCTTTAATACTTTGTGGTGTCCAGTGTTACTGTTAGCTAAAGCTATTCATTCACCTGCTCATGTCTTCATAACTGAGTTACCATTTAAATCACTATTACTTTCTCCTTTTAAACATTTGTTTTGGTCCCTTGGAAACAGACTCAAAATAAAGAGGCTGACATTTGTGTTATACATCATCACCTTCCTAAAATAGCAGCTTAAGACATTTTTCTGAATTTATAGGAACCAAAAAACCTGTTGAGTTTGATACAATTTATTCAAGGAAGTCATTTTTGTCACGAAATGGCACTTATTTTAGGATGGTTAAAGTATTCAACCCCAATTGCATCAAAATTAAGTAAGAGGAGTTATATTATAGTGAAAGGAGTTACCTTTACCTACCTTTCTTTAATGTTAAGTAACTTTCATCTAAATCTTTATACTCATAACATCTGAGGTTGTTAACCTGTAAGTTTCACTTTAACTTTTGAATAAAACAAGTGGACAATGAAGCACACAAACCTAATAGGCAGGAGGAGCAGTGTAAATTGGATAATCCATCTCTGGAGTACAACCCATGAGTCCCAAGGTACGGAGAAATCACTTTCTGTATGAGACCCTCCAGGCGAAGATAATCGTCTGTTACACCTTTAGACTCATGGACTCCCTGTAGCAAACATACGCACACACACACACACACACACACACACAAAGATACACACGAGTCTGTAATCGTTGCTTGTTGGCCAGTGGTGATTTCAACTTTAAAAGCCATGAAAACATTTCCGGAGGAAAGAAAAAGAAAGAAAAGAAAGAACTTGGCATAGCTTTCTGTGATTTTATCAACCACTGCCAACTACTGTGAGTGGAATAAAAAGTATGTGAGCACTTCAATGAATTTCAACAATGGCCAACAACATAAAGGAATACAAACTGTTTGTAGTAGATGCTGGTTTTAAGGACCTGGATATAACCACAAGTGAGTGCAGTAAACCTTCAGACAACAGAAACCTCATCATCATCATCATCATCATCATCATCATCATCAGTACTGAGTTTGGATGAAATAAAGGTTCTTTGTGTGGACTCCAGTCTGGCAACCTCTGGACTATTTTATGCTATTAGAATCAAATATTCTTCTATTCTTCAGATCTAGACCCAGTTCACTTTTCTTCCAAGGACTTAATTACCATGAGGCCAAATATCAGGTTGAGGGTTTTAATACTGTGCACATGCGTCCAGACCTCACTTCAATGTCTTGAAGTAACAAAGCAGAGATCAATCAATTTCAATACTCTGAATTATTGTACCCATGTTGTAAAACCACAGCACAGAAACACACCACATGAATGGAGCAAACATCAGCGACTTGGCGTCACAGCGTCTCACAGAACTAAAGGGAAATTACTAACAGATGAAACAAGCAGCTGCAAAAAACTGCAAACTTTCTGCTAAAAACCTGCTTTTACACACAACCCACTGTCTTTGCTCTTTCCTGTCAACCTTTTTTTCTTTTCCTCTTATTGCCTTTTGCTCATTTGATATTCATTATAGGTCTGCAAACCAAAACAGGTCATAATGTTATTAAAAAAAAAAAAGGTAAATCGATTTTTCTGTTTGTTTTTGGATTTCTATATCACCTTTGTCTCACCATCCCCCTGTATGTTGTGGATCTGGAGCACAGATTTAGGTCAATGAGTCACTATAATGGTGTCCAATGTTGCATGTATACACACACACACACACACACACACCAAACAGTAATGAAGTCACAAGCTCACAGTTCATACATCTAATCATATTGAGAGCATATTTACTTTTGCATTTGCTTCCCTGACAAATATCACCAATCCCTGGTTAACATTAAGGCAGCATGCATAGTTTGGAAGATCAGCTTACAGGTTAATTTCAACAACAGAGAGACGACCATTTCCACAGAAAACTAATAGAATTCATGTATAACATATGACTGATAGAGTGACAAGTTACTCACCAAACACGGTTTTATACAAACACTGAAATTGTTTAAAGCTGAGATGTTCAACAGAAAGCAATTTTATTAATTAAATTATTGGTGAAATCAAAATAAACAATCATAAACTGGTGTCTAGTAAAAGTTCATACTGTCTTTCAAAGATAACTGTAAAGTAACTTTACAATTATAAACAGGTATGACTTTATTGCAACTTTTATTAGTCACTCACAATAAAATATCAGTGAGGTGATACCAGTGTATGGTTGGGTTTTATTTTGGATTTCATTTACATTATTACTACAGCCAATAGTCTCTGATATCTGGATGTACACAGGAAGTGCCATTTTATGTTGAAATATGTGACCCGCCACCACGAAACCAGGCATAAGTCGCGCTGAGCCGTTCAGAGCTACAGCCAAATTTAGGCTGGAAGGTTATTCCTTATTTGTGTTTACACCATATCAAAAAACGGTACCGTAACACCTCTATGTTCAGTTCCTGTGGTCATTATATTGAAATCCAATCAATAAAGGTGTTTATTGGGTCAATTATTTAAGCGGTGACAAAAGGTTAAGGATTGCTGAGCAAAGACAAAGACGACTTCCACCTTTTTTCACCGAACAAACCGATCTCCGTTCCGTGCGTAAACATCCAAGTGTTCGGTACGAGGTAAAAGCTTATAATGAATGCTCTTGTCCAATGGTGTAAGCCAAATGATTATAATACGTTGCAATTCTGTCCTATTATTAAAATATATAGAACTTCTGTGACATGTCCATCAGAGTGTCCTTTAACATCTGTGAATAATTTTTGTCAATCGGATACAAATTATTATGCATTGCTAAGGACTTCCTACCCCAAAACAGTCCAAAACTTTAACGGACAATATCTAAAAATATGCAAATTGCATAATAGGTCCAACTGTGGATATTAAAATGACCATAACTTTGGTTCTACTTATGATAGAAACATAATTTTTTCACCATCTTAAACCTTAGTTTCCACTCTACCAAGATACACAGATAACTCAGTTTTGATTTCCAGACACTTATGCCTGGTTTCGTGGTGGTGGGTCACATATGTATATATATATATATATATATATATATATACTGTATTTGCCTGTTCTCCCACCATCCAAACACATGCACTGATAGGTTAGACTTTAGGCATAAACATGTCACCATCTTTGAATTTTCAGAAGTAGACCATGTTTCTCATTTGTCTGAATGGAGTCCAGTGCAGCTCAGTTCCCTTCACAACTATTTTTTGGAAACACTGGGTTTCATGACAATCAGATGACCTCTGTGATGATCTGTAACATCTTATCCATAGACTAGCAAATGACAGTGCACAGTAAATTTTGCAGTGTTAAATCAACACTTAGAGAGTTAATTTGGAGACAATGGGACCAAATACACTCTAGAAGAAGTTAAATAAACTCTCTAAGTGTTGATTTAACACTGCAAAATTTACTGTGTGCCACTGTCAGTTTTAGCATTAACTAAATGATCATTTTATTTTGCAAGACAAAGTTGAGGGTGCTGGGACAGGAACTCTTGAGCTGCACCATGAACCAAATACAACTGACTTTTCATATCTCTTTTCTTCTTTATGTCACTAATATCTGCCATCACAGGTAAAAAGTCTACTTGTTTGTACCATAAGACTAACTATCATAAAGATAAGGAGAACATCTCTGATGTTATGGAATTGATGATTTGAACAGTGATCCACATAACTGAAGTTTAAGGTAATTAGCTAATAGCCATACCACATTAAACCACATTAAAACAATCTTTCATCTTTTATCCTGTTATCTTTTACCATGTCTCCATCATCTAACAGATAAACTTACCATGAAACCCCTTGTTCCATAAATAACATATCCTTCTGAACTGTTGCCTCACTTTTAATCCACCATGTTAAAATAAACCATTTGTTAATGAGGCTTAAATGACTGCTCATAATTGATTTCCTGATGTTTTCTGTTGTTTTATGGACATCAGGAGTCTCAAAGGACAGCATAAACATAGATAATTCACACAGACTAACACTGACACAAACACTCAGACACAGACAGAGTACATAGGGTACTGAGCGGTCATGGGAAGACGACTGTACTCCATGTTCACACAGATTACTTCCTGTGAGGTCCCTTTGCAAAAAAAAAGAAGTCCCTTGGCTCTCTGTAGTCTCTACTTCACCTCCCCATCTGTTGTCATTTAGTCACTTCCCTCTCCCCAGATCAGTCGTGTGTGTCTCTGCATCATGTGTGAGTACCTGTAGTATTAGCAGCATCTGGATGATGGAGGGAGGAACTCTGGCTCTGGGTCGACAGAGAGCCTCATCCAGTTTCAAGTTAAGTGTGATGATATTCCTGAAGTGGAGCAGGGCCAACTGACGCACTGATGGCTCCTTTCCCTGAAGAACATACAGACACTTTACTTATAGAGTTGTGTAAGATGTTTATGTGCTGCTGCAGTGTACATAATGAGTGTATACCTGAACAGGATAGAAGATGGCTTGCAGCATTGACAAAACATCACAGAAGAAGAAGTCCCATGTGTCAGCCAGAGAGTCCAGCAACTTTTGACCTAAAACCCACAACAAGGAAGGCAATCAGTGAAAGAAAGAAGAGAGAAAAAAAACAAAGATAATACTGCAAAGTCTGTTTGACATGCACAAAAAAACATGATATTATGGTCTGCTTTGGAACAGTTCTGTATTTTTTTAAGGTTGTAGAAATAGTGGTGGAAAAATATTGCATGTTGCATTAAAAACCATTCACTGAAATCTGCCAAATATAGTTCCTTACATACTCCCTTCTGCACCTGCTCTGTTCTGTCGAGGTGAAAACTAGATGTTTCAGCAGAAAAACATCCAGGACATGACATGTTGAAACTGTCAATAATTTAATTTATTTTCTTATAAACAAGTAACAAACAAAAAATCCATTTGCATCTATTTGTCTGATGCAGCCACGTCTTTTGAAACTAAAAAAATATTTATCCCACAAATATTTCATGATAATATTGGAAACTAAAATTTTAAGGGTGTGTGAAAACTTTTTTCCATTACTGTATATGCACGAGAAAATAACTTTAACTGCTTCTTTAAGCATTGCTCTTGTGTGGCAATTAATTTCTTTTATTACATCTGTCTGTTGTGGTGTGTACCATTAAAAACAGCCTCTGCAGCAGCATGGCTGCAAATTCTGAAGATTCATCTAGTACTGAAAACAGAGAATGCATGTTATTTAAAATTTTTAAGTGAATTTTTATTTTTCAACAGTTTCAACATCTCATCTCATTTTCTGAACCTGCTTTATCCTCACTAGCCTGTCAAAGGTCAAAGGTCAAAGGTTGGGTACACCTTGTATGAGTCTCCAGTTCATCTCAGGGCTGAACATATATAGACAAACAATCACTCTCACATTCACACCTATGGACAATTTTAACCTAATACTGCATGTCTTTGGATGGTGGGAGGAAACCAGAGTACCTGGAGAAAACCCACGCAGACACGGGGAGAACATGTAAACTACACACACAAAGGTCCAAACTACTGATGTTGGAATTGAACTCAGGACCTTCTTGCTGTGAGGCATGAGCGCTAACTACTGCACGACTGTGTCACCCCCAGTTTCAACGTTTACACAAAAATGTCTTGCATTGCATTATGATACATTTAAGCTGTTTCTATTTTTTGTAATTTCACCAATAAGCTTTACAGAAACATACACTTCACATTCAATTTCTAAGATTAAAAAAAAATAATAATAATAATAAAGCACTCTGAGAGAACAGACCCCCCCCCAACTGAAAGGAAGTCCGCCAAGGAGGTTATGTTTTTGCTGGCGTTTATCTGTCCATGGTGAAGATCTGGAAGAGATCCTGCATTCTGGATCACTTTGAAATTTTATAGTAAATGGAGAATACATTTCAAAGTGATCCAGAATCCAGGATCTCTTCTGGATCTTCACCATGGAAATCCATTCACAACAAAATCTAATCATTTGTTGATCTGCCCGTTACCACCATACCCAGAAAATGCCATCAAATTCATCCATACGTTTCTGAGTTAAACAAACGGCAGCAAAAACATAACCTCCTTGGCAGAGATAATTAAGGTTGCAGGGATTATTTAGTAACATTTGACAAGACTTCCACAATGACCTTTCAGCATATTGTCATTCAATTGGTCTTAGAGAATATGAGACATCTGCATTTACTCACCATCTAGCTTTTGTCTAATTTTGGGCATTTTCAGACAGGCAGGTATGTGACTTAACTGCAATAACCGGTTACTGATCAGATTTAATCAGATCCAATCTAGATGCAATTCTCTTAGAAACTTAAAAATAGCTTTGCTTCTCCATAGCAGCATGAACGTACATGAACTCATCTATATTTATATGAACCAACAGCAGAAAACTGCATTAGGAACTTTATTATTTTCAGAATCTGGCATTTTGTTTCCCCTGTGATTTCAGCTCCTGCAGTCTTAAGACCCATCTTTGAGGACACCAATATTGTCATAAAAAGGCTGGTTGTAACTCGTTCATACTGTGTCCTGATAACTTTCACCTAGTTTGTCGACCACATCTAACTAAAACATGGTGGCTCTAAAACATTCTGTTGCTTTTGACATTAAACTTTTCTCTTTCAAACTGATACAAAACTGTTTTCTTTGGTAATATTAAGAGTGAATAGATTGCAGATATCTTTAGATTTTGTTAAAAACACAAAAAAACGAAAAAAAACTGTGGGCTCAAAATAAAAATTTCACTAGCATCCATTCTAACAATAACACTAAAACTAATTTCATTACATTATTTCAGTCAACTTTCCAAAATTACTAACACCATATTACTGTGAGCCTTAACCTTTTGTGGATCACTGAATTTAGCGTTGTCTGGTTAACACATTATTATAATAACAGTGTCTGTGAGTCACTGTGAGTATCACAATGGTTTTTCTTATCTAACACGTCTCTGACACTGACTGGGTCTTTAGTTGCTGACGTACAGTGACACTTCCTGTCTGGTTGCTGTAATGACTATACAGCTAATGTGTGTGCATATGTTTCACACCAGCAGCGCTTCAGTGAAAGGTCACAGTTTTACCACAGTAAGAACCATAATTTCAGTGTCATATTCTCATGCATTAAAGGGCTGTTGTGACTCTGAGTGAGGGAAGGTGTTCAGACAGGTGACCAATGGAGGTAAAAGTTTATCACACAGGAATGAAAAAGTGAGGAAGACAGACAGGTCAAACGGATAGTTAACTTGGGCTAACTCTGAAACTGAAACTTTGGTCAATTATTATTTGAGTCATATTGAGAAAAAAGTTCCTCACATTCATTTATTGTTTTCCTGAAATAACTCAACAGCATCAGGAGTGTTGATGAAGCCAGGTTTTGTTTATGTTTATATTTTACTTTGAAAACATAACAACTATACATTTATTTTGGGTGTAATTAATACACTATTATTGTGGTCGTGTTCCCTTTTCCTCACATGTCTTCATTTATCAGGGTGATCAATAAGATTTAATAGAGTTTTACATTAAAGTCATGAAATCATAGCCTGACTGCACTACATGAACAACAATGTTGTCACCATATCATATACAGAAGTGGAGAAAGGTTTTTGGACACCCATGCATTTATGACATATGGCATTAAGAACCCCTTTTAAGAGCTTGAACTCTGCCAGGTTTTGTTCCTTTCTCCAAACCCACATGTTTGCTTCTGTATATGCTCTATTACACTAAGATCAAAACAGAAACAGAATGAAACACATCCAGTACATGACCTGCTGAAACTGTCAAGATTTGCATTTGTTTGTGTCTGATACAGCTGTAATTTTTGAAATGTGATGATTTTTCCAAATTTTAAAGGTGTCCCATTACTGTATATCATTATCAGTTGATTGATCCAAAACTGAACAGTGGTTTTATTTATTTATTTATTTTTAGTCAAGATATGACAAACTGAAACAGAAATCAAATATTTATAATGAGGGAATAATACTTTTGAATATATAACAATACAAATAGTCAAATTCAATAAAAATGGAAAACATTTCTGTTAAACCCTAAAGGGAAAAAATAAAATCCCCCCCAAATTATTATTTATACTGTTTGTGTTTCGAGTACCTTCGTAGAAACGAATCTTGTCCCTCAGTATCACCATGCCTTTAGTGAGCAGCTGATTCTGCAGGTACTCAGAGAAGAAAGAGCCCAGCTCCGTCTTCAACAGCTGTCTGCAAAAAAGAAAAAAATTAATTAAAAAAATCAATTTAAGGTTAGACAATAACATAAAAACAAACATCAGTGATATCTGATCCAAACGAAAATGTTGGACGGGGACCAGTTGTGATACGGTCTCAGCATTTAAAGAACAGGAAATAAGAAAAAAAACACACACACACACTGAAAACAAAGGCTACAGCTGCATTTGAACAATTCAACAGGATTTTCCTCTCATAAACATTTAACACAGGTAAGGATTAGAATCAGCTACTGTAATTACCGGAAGAGATTTCTTTACCTTTATTTGTCATTGCACACAAATAACCACTTTGGAGTTGGGAAATTTTAAATTGAAGCTGTCATTGTGTTTATACAAGTGAGTGATAAATCAGTCACTTCAGCATGGGAAGATGCAAAATCACAACAGGAAACTATCACTTCGCTGAGTGTCATCTTCCAAGATAAACTAGCTTAACTTCAGTTGGAGAGTTAGCAACATGATCTGAAAAACACAAAAAAAAACAACAGGCAGAAATAGGAAACGACAGACAGCTAACCTGACGCCTTCATTCAAGGTGTAGAGTTCATTTTCTCCTAATTCCTTCCTCTGGAAAACTGATATTACTGCGTTGTGGATGCTGTGAATAAACACAAAAAGAAGCAGTTAGTGGAGGCTTTTTTCCTACAGGGTCTACAGCACAACAAAATAATAATGTGTTTTAAACTCTCATAGATTTCTTTTATTTTACTATACTTTCGGCATCTGTCTAAAATCAACATACAGCTTGTAATTATTTGTCCTTATTTCAGAACGAGAATGACCTTGAGATGAAAAATACACCATTTCTGACCTAAATTAGATCTAGAATGAAGAGCTATGAAGTTATGCAAACGATTCAATGTCAAATCAATTTAATAGAGCCCAATAGCACAACAAAATTGTCTCACAGGACTCAACAGAATTGATTGAATTGATTTTAAATAAATAAATAAATTAATTAATTAATATGCCAATGTACCCCTCTGTAGATATATAAACTACAAATATTCACTCCAGTGATCAAAGTATTTATATAATGGCTACAGGGTTAAAACTAACACTACAGGGTATTTGACCAAAGCATCAGAAGGTCCCTAAATTCAAGATTCTTTTTCTTTCATTCAAGCAAAAAAAAAAATCTGGGTAAGATTTTTTTAATTTGTGTCAAACTTTGAAATTAAAAAAATAAAAAGTAACCAAAAAACACCAACAACAATAACAATAACAATAACAATAGCTTGTTTCTGTGATGTGTGTGCATAGAGAAAAAGGTGACACCCTGGTTGGATGAAAGCTTTCCCACAAATCATCAGCAACACATCTTGAAATAATATTTTCCAGATCTATTATCTAAAAATAAGCTGTTACTTCTCACTGAAAAGTTATTATTTAAGTGACTACATCTAATTTTAAGTGTGATAAGATATTTTGACTAGAAATTAGAAAAATATACTTCGAAAGATTTGGATTTTTGCAGTGCAGCAGTGAATACAAGTTAGAGTGCACCACTTCACTGCATGTTGTATGAAGGTGAAAGTTAACTATTAAACCTCTTCATTTTGCACAGTTGCACAGCACTGACAATGAACACATTGATACTGTAGGAACACACACACACACACATACACATACACACACACACACACACACTGTTTCCAAGGCAGTAGATCAGGGGAACAACCTAGAGCAAACAGCTTCTTCTTGTAAGTCTGGTGAAAAGTAACAGAAAGAAAGAAAGAAAGAAAGAAAGAAAGAAAGAAAGAAAGAAAGAAAGAAAGAAAGAAAGAAAGAAAGAAAGAAAGAAAGAAAGAAAGAAAGAAAGAAAGAAAGAAAGAAAGAAAGAAAGAAAGAAAGAAAGAAAGAAAGAAAGAAAGAAAGAAAGAAAAAGCATAAATAAGGTGAAAGACAGTAAAATGAAAAACAGAATACAAGAGTAAAAGGTCAGATATTCCATAATCCTATTTTAGGGTCAATTCAGATCCAGCTTATATGCAAGTAACCGTACAGAGGCTACTGCCCTGCAGCAAATCCAATGCTCCTGCTTTCTACTCAGAAAACAGAGGTGGCATAAAAATGTGAGGCCATGGAAGAAAAGACTCTATGAGGCAGAATGAGATGACAAGAAGAGATGGATAGATGGAGATAAAGAGATAGTGAAGGAGCCTGAGGACAGAAAGTGAACAAGTGTGTCCCTATTCACAGTCTGAACAATGGAAACAATCCTTTAGCTTCTAGTAATGGTCATTCATGGTGGGATTCACAGGGAAAAGACATGCTAACATGAAGACATATGCATGCACAGTGCTGGGAAAAAACGTTTTTGGACACAATCTGAAAAATGATCATGAAATATTTGCGGAAATATCTTTTTTTGCATTTCAGAAAGATGTGGCTGTATCAGACAGACACAAATAAATGCAAATGATTGTGTGATTATATGATGTTTTTGTGATTTTGAGGTTATTGATAAACAATTTTATTAAATTAAACAAAAAAATAATTAACTAAACTAGAAACGCACTCAGAACCCCCCCACCCACCCAATCATTTGTTCCTTGTTCCTTGTGCCAGTATCAACATTTCCTGAAAAATGTATCAAATCCTTCCACAAATTTTTGAGTTACCTTACGAACAGACATGCATTTTAATCTGCTGCAAACTAGGGTTTGTTTTATGACCATTATGTTACTTTTAATCTATTCTTTTTATGACTTTATTTTTGTCTGTGCTTTTATCTTCTATTGTATTTGTATTTGCTGTATTTGCTGGCTGTGGCTCAGTTGGTAGAGTGGGTCGCCCAATGACCGAGAGGTTGGCGGTTCGTGTCCCAGCTCTGGCTGTCCACATGTCGAAGTGTCCTTGGGCAAGACACTGAACCCTGACTTAGGCCCCCAGTAGGACTTACCGTAGACCTTAGAAACCTACTGGTGTATGAGTGTGTGTGTGAATGGGAGGCTAATGTAAAGCGCTTTGAGCACCATGAAGGTGGAAAAGCGCTATATAAATGCAGTCCATTTACCATTTACCATTTATTTTTGGACTATGTGAAGCACTTTGTGACATCCTTTGTCTGTGAAACGTGCTATACTTACAAACAGCCAAACCCAGATGAAAACATAACCTCTTTGATGGAGGTAACTAACATGGTGACATTCTTTGACTTCTATAAAACAGTACATGCTCAGAGCATGTGGGTTTGAAGAATAGAACAATACTGGGCAGAGTTCAATGACTTAAGAGTTGTTCTTAATGCAATATTTCACAAACTCACTTTTTTCCCACCATTGTACCTGTGCACACCCAATAATAAGAGTCTAATATTTATACTAGAAAACTACGCATTTATGTAGATGGCTCTAATATAAGCTCTGATTACATTTGGAGGTGGTCTGGTCATTATAACTGCTTCAAAATGTAATCATCAACACTCCACGAGACTAAAAATAGTAAATTACAGTCAGTCAAAAGTGCTAGCAGTGACACAGGTGTGTTTTTGCAATGGTTACTGTTTCAGGTTTTTTCCCCCTGTTTTATTTTTTAGTAACACTAATTTTATTAACAATTTTACCAGTTTTCAAAACTTATAATGGAAAAAAAGTTAATGAGAGTGGATGTTTTACCCACTTAAAAATGTAATAAATGGAATCAAGGTCAATGTATTATTTTTTATGACAATTTGCAAAAAACATCTTTAATATCAATGTCAAGTAGTGAACAAAATATTGTGGCCTTTCATAGGTGCTGTGTATTTGTAAATAATAATTGCTAATCCAGTCTGTGAAACTTGAAACAAAAAGTATGGTTTAAAATATAAATGAATCTGTGCCCACCCCATAGTTGAGAATGTGTTTTGTTGATATTGTAATTATTGTTTTTCAATTATATATATATATATATATATATATATATATATATTTTTTTTTTTTTTCCTTCTCATTGCATCGTCTTCCTCTTTGTGTCTTTTTTGTCCTTTCTTCTTTCTTTTCCTGGTGAATATACACATACTGTTGCCTAAATAGTTGAAATTAAATATTTGTACCTCTTACTAAATGATTACTACAATAATATTTATTTTTGATAGATTAAGTGTAAGGGTGTCACGGTCGTGCAGTGGTTAGCACTCGTGCCTCACAGCAAGAAGGTCCCTGATCCTATTCCCACACCAGACCTTTCTGTGTGGAGTTTGCATGTTCTCCCCTGTTCTCCCACCATCCAAACACATGCAGTGATAGGTTAATTGGTTACTTAAATTGTCCATAGGTGTGAATGTGAGAGTGATTGTTTGTCTATATATGTTCAGCCCTGAGATGAACTGGAGACTCATACAGGGTGTACCCCGCCTTCACCCATTGTAGCTGGATTAGGCCCCCAGTGACCCCAGTGACCCATGTCACACACCCACCTGTTCCAGGTGGCGTTGGCCCCTGCCCTTCTCTGCTGGCTCCCTTTGTCCTTGCTGCAGTCCTCTGAGAGCCCCCCAGATGTGGCCACCTTCTCCCCACCGCCTCCTGCTGCTGTACCTTTGGCCTGTGAGAGGTCATTCAAACTGGAGGAGGAGCTGCTGGCCAACCGTAACTTACTGTGCAGACTCCTGGAAATCCAAGATGAACAAACAGCAAAATAATAATAATAAGGATCAACATCATTTATACACTGTAGTCAAAGGTGGGATGTTGTTATATTTAAGAAGATCGATCAGGTGTCTGTCCTTGACACAAATATTTATTTTTCTAAAGACTTATTAAAGTATAACAACTTTCTGTTCATAAACATACAATCAAGAGTCAGGTTTGGAAAAGTGAACCAATCAGTCATCTGCATCTGTTTGAATGAAAAAATGTGAGCCCCCCCAAAATGTTAGTGCAGCCTAAAGAAAGCAGTCATTCAAATACAATGATTAAAAAAACAAAGGTTTGTACCAGTGTTTTTGTTATCTTCAGAATAACTGGAGTCTTTCCTGGTCTGTGCATGCTTTACCTGTTGTACCTGTTTTTATCTGTCTTACTTTCTGTTCAGCTACTTTATTTTTTCCATTCTAATTCTATTTATTGTACCCGACTTGTAGCAATTTGAGGTTTTTAGGAAAAGAAGGTAAAGGGCACTATCAATAAAATGTATTATTAGTAGTAGTAGTCATAGTAGTAGTAGTAGTAGTATTTTCTTGGTCAATGATATGTTTTTAATGTAGGACTATACCCAAGGCATTAAAGTAAGCAAAAATTTTTAATTAGTTCAAACAACTATGACAATAACTGCTGTTAAATGTACATACTGTTATTTTTCCAGATTACAGTAACAAACAGAATTAGTATTTATTAATGAATGGTTAGTTTTTATTAGACATATGTTAATGTTTACACAAGCTGGTGTAGCACACTGCTGTATTAAGTACAGCAAACTGTCTAAGGCAGAGAATGAATGGAAAATACATGAGAGGAAATGAGAACTCGTAAAAATAAAAAAAAAAAAGGTCTGTGTTTTTTCATTTTAAAAGTACACAGACCTAAAAAGATACTATCTATAGTAAAAGCTGAAGAAAAATAAGGTACAGTGTGAGGTTCACACTGACTTATCCTTTAGTGGGAATTGAAGAACTAACACTATTTTCAGTTTCTATAGTAAAAAGCAGAATATTAAAAACAATCCAGCTTTTTACTTTTAAAGAACTAAATAATTCAGGAAACTAAACTGTGCTCTTGTACATTTATTGCAGTCAGGTCCAGTCAGAAGTCCTGACAGTAAAGTATTATTTGTGTTTTTTCCAGAAAGTAAAACAGTTCTGATCACTTTCCCTTTCAGACTATGGCCAGGTCTCAGATTAGGCCCGTTTTTAGGATTGTCATAGTTGAATAACACATTATGTAAGTTCGATAGATCACAAACATATAGTGGAATTTCAAAGAACAATCAGGGGAAAAGCAGACAAGTGATTAATCCACGATCCACGATCAGTCATTGAAATTTAGGGTTGCAAATTATAATTCTTTTCAACGTTGGTTAAACTGTTTATTAGAATTTTAGATTAATCAATCGATAAAACATTAGAAAATTAACAAAAGGTGTTTCCCAATTCCCAAAATTGTGTCCTCATTTTTGTTTTATCTACAGCAAAGTAATAGTGAATTTCTCTCACTGAAATAATAACATTTAAGATCCTGGAATCAGATAATTTCATAAATAATTGCTTATTAGCGCAATCCTTAAACCACTAGTTAATTGTTGTAAAGTACCTTAAAAGTCACATAAACAACTGATCATTGCATCAAGGTTAACATTATCATCAATTACATTAGAAATTACTTTGAAAGTTGACAACTTATCAACGTACTGTATCATAGTAATAAATAAGTCCACAAATAAATCTGGATAATTTTATTTCAAAACTAAATAACCTGAAAGTATGGAACTGAATATTAACTTGGCAACAGTTAAAATAATAATTCTAGGTGGGAGTCATTTAAACCTTCAAGATGTACATATAACTGTATTTCTGTTTTAAGAACTTTTTCTTATGCCAGTAGTTAATAAAACATCCTATCAGCACTGATCCACTGATTGATGTACTGAATGCATAATTAGGAACATACATACTAAAATCCTATTATTTTAGTCACTGTTGTATCTGTTGTTCACAAGGAGAAAGATATAGTCAAACCAATACATGTATATTCTACTTACTCTAGTAACTGAAAAGACATCACGTAACTCCTCTCCATGTGTGTCCCATAGATCTGAACCACAGCTGGATCTAACTGGAGGAGTTTGGGGGAACCACTCCCTGTTTCTGTCCTCATGGGTCCAGGCCTTCACATGGTTTCCTTCCACTTCCTTTTCCCACAGATCTCCTACCTTAACATTTTCTGCTTCGTTCCACTGTCTCCCATGTTACCTCTCATGCTATGTCTCCTTTTGCCAGCCTGTGCCAGTCAGTGACCATGTGACCCTGTGAGCATTTTGTGCCAGGAGAACAATGGAACCCTTTGAGGTTCAAGAGCTGCCAAGTGGGAGGGGAAGGATTTAAAGGTGACACACATTTCATTTCCTTCTCCTCTATGTGGGGTCCAGGACAGATATGCATGTTACCACATGGTGATCCATTCCACTAACCACAATTCTTGATTTATTTTTTTAATATTCACATTAGTATCATCTACTTTGAAATAAACTATGATGTCCTGTTCATATAAAGTTAATGTCCATGAGAACTGAGGTGGTATACAAATACATGAGAAACAGAGGTAAAAAGAATAGAAGGAATAAAGAGGAGAGAAAGAGTGTGTGTGTGTGTGTGTGTGTGTGTGTGTGTGAGTGTTGCTTATCTGTCTGTCAACCTGGATCTTCTTAGTCCACATAAAGAGGTCAGAACAAGAAATAGGAGCTCTAGTCTCATGTGCACACACACAAGGACACACACATCAGAGTGACAATTGGTTAGCTGTGAATTACGTAGTAAATTCTGGTCACAGAATACTTAACGGAAAGTTTTAATGTGTTTCACTTATGTGTGAATTTAACAACATCATTGTAACCAGGAAGTTTGCTACTTTTTGTTTTTGGCCCTGGAGCAACAGGAAGAGTTCAGAGCTAAAGGCTTGGGTCTAATTACTAAACAAAGGAGGATGAGGGGACATTGGCATGGATGAAGGAGTGAATGAGGTCATTCCAGAATGTGTGTGAGTGTATGTGCACATTTTCACTTTCATCCATGTTTGCGTGTGTGTGGTTTGAGGACCAAAAAAAAAAGATACATCAAAAAGAAAAGTTTTGGAGTGGCAAAGAAGCTCTCTTTGTTGTGAGAAGGAAAGTGACAAACGTGTTTGTATGTGTGCTCCAACCTCCTAAATGAACCTTCTCTTTCCATGTTGTTGCTGCAGCTCTGACCTAATGGCGGCCCGGATGTTGCCACCAACCAACTAGCATCTCTAAAACAAAACAAAAACATAGTTATTCTAAAACAATTATCAGTTAGACATCAAACACAACAATCACCTTCATTTGATGATAGTGACAATCAGCTGATTTACAGATGATATTTTGATGTCACAACAGGAAAGGGACAGCAAATAATTTAATTCATGGTTCCCTTTATTTCATTCAGGGGTTTTGACATTGAGCTTATTTACACAATCTCTAACTCTGATATCTAACTAGTATATTTGGACATAACAGTTAATGGGAAATGTGATGTTTTTGTAACACCTGTACATTTAACCCTCGTGTTATGTTCATTTATCAGGAACAGCAGTGGTGTTCCTGGACCAATTACCCAATGCATGTTTAACTAGAAAAGTACTCTGACAGCACAGACCACCACCAAGGCCCCCCCAATAGTTCATATGGTTTGAATTTGAACCCTCCAGGTACTGCAAAGCTATCTTTATATTCATTTTGGCAAAAAAACCAGGTAGATTTCTACAACGCATTTTAATTTCTTCTTAATTTGTTCTATAATTTGTCAAGACTTCTGATGAACATTTTGTCAACAGCAGCAATTGTTGTCCATACTGAAAATATGTCCAAGCTTCGAGCAGATTAGCTCAAATGTGCAGCTGTTTGTTGTATTAATGAACACAAGTGGCTGAACGGGACAGAGAAGCACAGTTAATAACCTGAAGGGGGTGGGGCATTAAGTGGCTTATTTGCATTTAAAGGGCCAGCGCTTACAATTACCTTTCTTGTGTCGTTACTTACAAATAGGAATGAAGATGGACCTATGGCATTGAATTAATGAAAAATTGAGACCCAAGCATAGAAGTTACAGTTTATGTAGACCACAAGGATATGCTTTAAAATGATTAATTCTGTTTTTAAAAAGTCAAATATCTTTCTTTTAAAATGATCAAAACTCAAAATATCTTTGCTATGAAAACAGGCCTAAAATGAGCTGGAGAAAAATCAATTATTGTTAAATTACTTTGTAAACATTGACTTGATTGTCAATAAGATAGGTGATGTCAAATTTCAAACGTTGTCCAGGAAAAGTCTTGTTTAGAATAAACCCTGCTGAAAACTGTCACTGTATATATTTGGTAGCACTTTGAACAGTAACATCAGCAACATTCACAGACAGGTGTCACCACTTGGTGTGTGGCTAATAAAGTGCTGTATTCCAATCAAATTACTGTAAAGTGGCTGAGACAGACATTTGATCTCACCACGAACTCAGATGGCCTACACCATCACACACACACACACAGATAGAATGACATACAGACCAGCCTGCATTCAGCTACAGGGTTAAACTGGGTCAAACTAAGGGTTTCTCCTGACCTGCATTGCTGACTCATGTTTTCTTTACTGCAGTGTGGTGTGTATATAAATAATATGCAACATTAGAGCTTTTACAGTGGGCTTTTTTATTTGTCAAAGGTTTGATTTAGTTCTCCTAAAATAGACCCTCAGTAAGTGTGTGTGTTTTATATACAAGGTCAGTGGTGAAATAAATGTTACAGTCAAAGTCTCTGTAAAAAAAAACACAACTATTACGTGTTTGTTTAAGTGGCTGGGAGTGACTCAGTCTTTACTTCTAGGAAACTGTATTTTATAACTATAACATACTGTATAAACCATGACTTGCTACTACCTGCTGACTGAAATGAACATGTTCCCTCAAAGTAGGTTTTTATTTTTATAAGGTTACAGTACAGGTCTTCTTAAAATGAACATATTATTTTTAAGTGTGGACCTAAAATAAACTAACTTATTTCCCTGTCAAAATTAGAGCTTCACATAATCACTGAAATAACCTGAAAAGGCAAATAAACTACATTTAACCCTCAAAATAAGTGGGGTTTGTGGGTCATATACAGCCAAACCTTTGTCCAGTTTATGACAGTTTCTCAGTGTCTTTGGTAAAGGAGTAAATGTATTCATGTTGTATGGCCCACATTTACCATGTCTTAATGTTGCTGCTGCTGCAAGTTTTGCCACCTCTGTTTAACACATTCTCTATTTTAAGCCAAATAGCAGTGCATGACTGTGGCATGTACTTTTATGAGGTTAAATGCCTTGCTTATGGGAACCTGGACTATGGTGCTTGGTAGATAATTACAGAAAATGGACTGCATTTCTCAGACAGCCTGTAGTTAGATTTTCATGTGTAGTCCCGGAAGAGAAAGAAGAAAAGAAACTTTAAACATGATTTCTCTGGTCATTCCTCCTCCACCTCCATCCAAGTAACAGACAGTTTACATATCTGAGACTGCAGAGCTGAAAATGAACATCCATAACCTGCTTTAACTAAGGCAACACACACAGTCAGAGACAGCACTCTACAGGATGACAGCACAACAGGGAAACTAGCACTTAGCACTGGGTAAAGTGTCAGTGCAGCAGGTCTGAGCTCTACCAGCCTCCCATCACAAACACCAATAAAACCTGCCATTCTCAAACAGTCTTGTCTTCAAAAGCTCTCCTGGACTTTTGTTCATGTATCTGTGTGTACATTAGTTGTTCTGCAAGTAGTAAGCAACACAGCACTTAAGCTATTTTAAAGAAAAACAGATAATTAATCGTTTTATTTTTTTAGCAGGAGAGAAATCCAGCTGTGTGTTAGCTAAGAAGAACTAAAAAAAAACAAACCGACATATACTGGAATAAAGGTAATAAAAGCTACAACTCTAACATATTAACCCATATGCCCTTTGTGTCAACAAATACTCACTTGTTTTAAGTAGCCGTTTGTTCTTTTGACGTCCGATATCCTTCCGAACTCAAGCGCCGCGCGCAGAACAAAAATACCCGCGGTGCGTCTGAGGGAGAGCAGGAGGTGCACGCGGCGCGCACGTTCTGCTACGAATCCAGTATCTGGAAAGGACCCGAACCCGCGTGAGCTGTCAGTGAGCTGCTTCCAACTGGTGTCCACGAGCTGCACTGGAGAGAGAGAGAGAGAGAGAGAGAGAGAGAGAGAGAGAGAGAGAGAGAGAGAGAGAGAGAGAGAGAGAGAGAGAGAGAGAGAGAGAGAGAGAGAGAGAGAGAGAGAGAGAGAACTTCTTTATAGTTGTAACTTGGTAATATAATATAATATAATATAATATAATATAATATAATATAATATAATATAATATAATATAATATAATATAATATAATATAATATAATATAATATAATATAATATAATATAATATAATATAATATACTATAATATAATATAATATAATATAATATAATATAATATAATATAATATAATATAATATAATATAATATAATATAATATAATATAATATAGCACAGCATATTACATTGCTCAAAGAAGTAAAGTGTGGGCAGGTTTCATTCTTGCAAAAATCCATCTCATCTTACACTTATAGTTGACAGTGACATAGATGAACTCTGCCTACATGTGATTTATTTACGAATACGTTTATGAAACTTGTAAAATTCCTTAAATTGGTTTTATAAATACATGAAAAAATACTGAATTAATTAATTCAAAATTAATTTAAAAAATATGAAGTGTCATTAAACTACTCAACAGTGCGTTAAAATTAGCTGTCAAAATGCTGTTCACTCCCTATTCATAACAAATAATTATTCAGTGGTGTAACACATTATTAACCATAGTTACTGCCATAGAAAAAGTGTTAGTACAAAATGTTAAATAAAAACTAGAACTGAGAACGGTGATTAAGAAAGTATCTTAATCCTGCATTATATAGGAAAAAATCGAGTGAACATTCTTTAACTTTCAACCTCATTCAGATTTCTTTAATCTTCTCATTCTTTTTTGCACTGTACAGTTTAAAATATGCAAATCCATTCCCATCTTTTTACATGTTTCAGTAATGTGTTTGACAAACTAATAATCCCTATTCCATTTTTGCTCTAACAGGACTAGACATTTCCTGGATGTTGCTTTTGTACCACCATCACATGATTCATCACATTGTTATTCAAAACTAAATCTTGTTAAAAGTCCTAAAACATTTCTTTTGAATTTGTTGCAGCCCTAAAGAAGAGAATGGATGTATATTTACTAATGAAATGCACAAACAAAACATTAATTATTCATTCCACCAGTTTACACTCAACAACAAGTAAAGAGACATTGTGATAACATGGCATTTCACTGTGTGTTCTTATTTGGCATATATGTATGTAGTGCACTTAATGGTAGGATTCAAGATTCTTATTCCACTTATGTAACATAGAGCAAAATTCAAATCCACAGGACTGATAGTGAAGCAAAGCATACATTTAGATTAGATTTACATTCACACAATTTAAACAGATAAAAAAAATCTAATAAAAGCACACAATTTTTAAAATAGAAAAACAACAAAAGCAGAGTGCTGATAATAAATAAATAAATAAATAAATAAATAAATAAATAAATAAATAAATAAATAAATAAATAAATAAATAAATGGCCATAAAGAGGGAGGAGAGAGTGACTAGACAATGATCCATGAAGGTCATCCTGATGCAGAGATTTTTATCTCAATAAAATGTCTGAACATGGCCTCCAATCTTCCCTACTGCATGACTGTCCCTCCTTGGGATCCCTGTAGTCTCTTTTTTTTTCTGTCAAGGTATTCCTTATCTGAGTCCAAGGTCTAAGGATAGAAGGGTATCATTAGCTGTACAGTCTGTCAGTCTGAACACATGTTAACTCTGGACTATATATACAAACACTCGATACCTTAGAAAAACTAAATGAAGAAACACAAAAATGAAAAGACAGAAGGAGAAAAGGCCTCCTAAACTCAAAGCCCTGTTGGAAAATGACGTTTTATTACAGATCAGAGGCAGCTTTGTCAGCAGATTGAAAACATTGGAGTCCTTGTTGTCAGCAGATTGGACTCACATCATGTTTAATTCATAAAGAAATCATTCAAAGCCACACCAATGCAACATCAGCCCACTCAAAATACTGGACATTAGACTGAGAGCTTTTACCACTGCCAGGGAATGACACTCAGCTGCTACACAGGCCTCTGTATGTTAGTGTGTGTCTGTGCTTGTATTCCTGTCTTTCTGGGGACACTGATACACAGTTATGTCATGGGGACCTCTGATACCATGGGGACCAAAATTCAGGTCCCCATGAGGATTACATATAAATGTAGATTCCCCACTATTAAAATATAAATCTGTGTGAAGTATGCAAATGATATAAAAACATTCTTTTTTTTTTTCAGAAGTCCCCATAAAGGATGGAGAAACAGGTGCAAAGCGAAACATGTATTTTTCAAAGGTTTTAAGATGTTTATTTTATTTTATTTTATTAAGAAAGAAAAGAAGATTTATTTACTTTTTTTCCCTACATTTTTTATTTAAATTTTCTATTTTATTTTATTATTGTGAATCATTTTTTTATTATTTTGCTTGGATTTGATTTTTTAAAATCATTTTCCATTTTTTAAAATTATTTTTAAATATGTGTTTATGCTCACTATCCAATGGGTATGATGACAAACTGAAAAAATGTGATGATTATAAACTAGGTCCTCATGAGGCATGGAAACCTGTGTGTGTGTGTGTGTGTGTTTCTTCAAATCTAACTTGTGTTTACTAGATAATATCCATCCATTAGCTGCATACACACTCTAATATAGTGATAGCTGCATTAACCCCAGAGTTCACTGTGTTACATGAGACAGATTGCACTTGTCTGAAACACAAAACTGTAATTCTCCATTTACTAATATGCAATGGGCACAAACCTCCTTGTTCCTCCTCATGTAATAAGGAAGAGCTTTTTAAAAACAAACTCTACTGGTCAAGGTCAGATTATATCTTAAAGGTTCTCAGGACCATAAAGCAGCCACACAAATACACGACCATGAACCTGGAACGCCTTGTTCAGAGTTCACTGATCACTTATCAGTGGTAGGGACAAGGTTTCATAATCATAATTTTACAAAAACGTTTGACACATTAATCTGTTTTAGAAAATGTCCCATTTGTCCTGGATTTGTCATTTGTAGGACTCAGGAGTGTGTGTATGTCTTGTATGTATTTGGTCAACCAAGTATGACCACTGGGATCCACAGTAAATGACTGACTCACAGCTTCTTGCAGTTAGCGATGATTTGTTTAAAGTCATTGTCTCACCACTCTGGAAAAAATAGCCATGATCCACGGTGTGTGTGTGTGTGTGTGTGTGTGTGTGTTTTCATATCAGCTTATACAGATCAAACCAGAACTGACTCGCTGACTGAGCTGAGTAATTTACAGTTCTTACAAATGTCACCATGTTTTTGTTTCTATTTAGTTAGATTTTTATGCTGATTAAAAATAGAATTGTCATGATGATTCCTAAATTGCAGTTGTTTTTTTGACAAGATTTTTCTCCACAGCTTAACCTCCACATAAGCCAAATTCCACTACTAAGCTGTAGTAAGACTTTCCAGGTCATTATGAATGGACTCATCTACAGCTACGAGAGCATGGCAACCCAATCGAAGCCTAACAGGTCTCAACAGGCCACATCGGAACCCGACAGGGTCGGTCGGTTTTGGACAAAAATTCAGAATATATGCTCAGACTCGGGTCAGGCTCAGAGCATACGGTGCAAATGGGCTCATGGACTCCCTGCAGCGCTGATGCTCTGTGTATAAGTTCAGTCTGTGTATAAATTTTTTTTTAGAAACTTGCACTTTCGCAGACATTATGACGTTTAAAAAGCATAGGAGGCAAGTAGGTGTAAATGCCAGACAACCAAACAATAAAAGGTTGGTTAACATTTTATCGGGCAATATTTTTAGTTATTTCTGTGTACATTATGACAGTGACAGCAATAGTTCCAGTGAGAACAGTGAGTGAACAACCTCAGGGCCAATGTGGTCTACAGGGTCTGTAAGGTCCACCTCTGCATGAGCAGTGAGTGGACCTGCTTTGTTAGGTGCCATGAAGCAATGGTATTAATGATGATGTTCAAAGGGATAGTGTGAATGTGGACAGGGGTCTGGATCAGCACTTATGATGGTCTAAATGCTCTAAGTTATTTTCTAATGTTCAAATATGCATAGTTCTTTCACCTTATATTTGCTTTTCTTGTATTTTTTTTCATACAACTTGGACTTTGTTTTTGTTTTTGTCACTTATGAGGAACCAAATATGGTCACTTGACTGACCTTGATTTTCAACATAATACAATTTGTGAAGAAAATTTCATAAAAGTAATAAAGTCTTATATGTCCTCCAAAAACACACTGAGGTTGAAATGTTACATTTCTATGAGTGCCCTACAAAGGGTTAAAGCCTGTGATGTTCTTTGTATGAGAAAACCTGAAAAAAACTGTTCATATGACCCGGGGACTGGTCTTGTCATTCTGATTTTCTTTTAATTTCCTCTCTGACTCATATCTTTCTCACTTCATAAATGCCACTTTCAAATGATTTCATGTGATGAGGACTTCCTCTTTGAGATTACAGTTCCCATGTCAAATGAAGTGAAACACTACAGAATAATTTAAGGTGAGGAGCACACAGTCTGATTAGGTTTTAATCAGAAATTCTCCAGACACTTTACTGATTTACTTTTGTTTTTGTTTTAAATCATTGTTATAACTGTAGATACGACTGAAGTTGTACTTGAGAGTAGTTTTCCATGCAATGTTCTCCACATTTAAATCTAATTGTCTTTTGATCCATTCAGCAGGTGTCTTCATACTCAACTCCTCAGCCTTGTTATTTTACAGTGTTACAAACTCGTTCAGTAAAAAGTGGCTTTAAGAGGGGCTGAACTTGCGACCTTGTATGTCCTGGATAGTCTGTGTAGAGATACACAGTGTGTGTTTGTGTTCAGTTATGCTCCATCTCCTCTAGTCTATACACACATACACTTACCGACAAACAAACACACAGAGGACACACACATTCAGGACCACATTTGGGCAGGAAAATTACACAAGGTGCTCAAACAGAAAGAACAAGGAACACATTTTTATAAAAATGGACCTAAATAAAGTGAACACAAACTGAGAGATGTACACACACGCTGTCAGCACCATTTAAAAGTTGGTACCACATTAATCGGGGCTGTGTAAACAGACAAAGGGAGAGGAGCTACACTTGGGCCAAAAGAAACAGCGGCAGGAAGCTGTAATGACTCCACTCAGGAGCCCACATCACCCGGCACGAACCTGCAACCTCTGCTTACACAGCTACACGATTACACTAAACACACCAAGGTTGCAACATCATCCCGACAGCATATGGGAGAGATGGGATTTCCATCAAGACTAGACAAACACTGTCATTTTCTTTTCTGTTTTTACACCTCAAATTAACCGTATCTTATGTCAAAGTAAGAACCTGCTGAAATCAACTCATGTATATAACCAAATATTTACTCCACCCCCTGAAGGGGAAGCAAGTCATATTGTTTTTAGTTCAGTTTGTTTGTTTCTTTGTTTACAATTTAGCAGCAATTTGGTATAAATTGGTTCAATTCATACCAAATGGGTTTTATAGATTGTCAATGACACAGTATAGTTGTCATTACATTTTAGAAAAGAAATCTTCCCATTTATTTAGATAGGCAAAATATGTGTGAGGGGCAGGGTTTGTTGGGTCTGGAACCAGTTTTTCAATAGTTTATTAAAGAATGCAAAAACTGAGATTGACTTTTTACATTAGTCTTCTCTGTATTTTACCTGCCTTTGCCTATGTTCTCGTTTCTGACTTTTTTTTTTAGTTCCTAGGAGAAAATTCTGATCTTTTTTAGCATTTGCAACAACATCATTGTCTGACTTTTGCTTTGCTTTCCCTCCACCTGTACCACTTATGTACCAATAAGCAGTACAACCTGTATTTACCTAAACCTGCCGTCAGCAGAAGTGTTTAATTTCAGTAGCGTCCTGATCCATGCTGGTGACCGTCCAGCTGCAGTTAAAGGTTAAATGATTCATACAAGGACAGGTGAAGGTAGATGGCGAATGAAGGATTAATAATGACATGTAGAAACAAAAAGTTAAAAAGTCATCTGCATGACTTATACCAAACAGAAAAGAAACATTGATTAGATGATGGTTTTCCTCTGGTGGTTGTGCCAATGAAAGGCCACTTCTCTAATTAAAACAGGAAGTTCAATTTACTAATTACCAGAAGAACTATTAAGGCTGCATGTGGATGTACTCATTTAAAACCAGACGGAGCACAGATACATGGTGTGTGCTGGGAAATGCAAGGGTGAGCACTGTTTAGTAAATACACATAAACACAGACAGACATAGACACACACACGCACATACACACACACACACACACACACACACACACACACACACACAGTTATTCAATGGTCCCATCTGGAAACTCTCTGTCAGCTAAAAGGTTATATAATAGGCATTTGTCTGTGTTTATATATTAGAAAAATCAGCGGTTGGCTCTGCTGCAGCTGTAACAACCAGTTACATCTGATACCATGATAGCAGTGTTCTGAACCTGATCATCACATCTATAATGTATTTCTTTTCTTTTAGTTCCAAGGAAATAAAAACAAACAAACAAACAAAACTTTCTTTATGGTTGAGCTGAAAATGAGAAATATGTTGTGTGTACTATTAACACAATAGTGACTGTATGTGTGGCACTATGTGAGCATGCATTAGAATAATTGTGGATATAAATATCTTTGTTGATAGAGTTATTTACAGTAGGAGTTACACCAACCTTGCTTTTATTTGATTACTAACAACAATTCATACTTCTTGTTTGAAAGATTGGTTGCTGCGGATTGATATCGCATAACACTAATCTTACCGGCTCTACTTTAATAATTTGTTTACGCTAACTGTCATAGCTATGTGAGCACACAGAACCTGGTCAAAGTATGGCAATGTTTGATGAAAGTGATTCTTTTGATGATGAGGAGGAGCAATTACATTTTTCCAATGAACCATACCTGTACGAGTCAGAGCTCAATTTACTGTTGAAGTGGGCTGGTCACATCACAATTAACAAGAGCGAAGTAAAATTCCGCTGCTGCTGATAAATTACTCCCTGACAACTTGTGTAATGTAAGGTCAGTTTCATTTCAACCATTTTTCCATCACCACAAACATCTACATCCACAGCCTGACATAATAACTGATCTGCTTTGGGTGTTTTGAATATTGGGTATGGCTGTTTTAGAGGCTGGCTAACATAAAGGACATTCACTTTTGCTAGCCTAGCAACAGCCACCTCTGCATGAAATACAATTTTTAAAAAATCTACACATTTCCTACACTCTGGCTCACTCGGACAATAGGTCCTAGGTCAAAAAATCCCGGAGTGTCACATTAAGCTAGTTAATGCTTTGTTTTGGAGTCAAATGCATAGTGAATTTTTGTATTTGTGTCACTCTGATGCAATGTGTAGGAACTGCATTTCACCTTGTTGTCTTTTCAGGCGCTATGTTTCATGTGCATTAACCAGTACTAGTAATGTGTTGTGTTTAACAGTACGTGGTTATGCAAAGTGAGTTCAGTCAGTACGAGATGAACTGTGAATGTGTCCCTAGTCCCTCTGCTTACTACAGTAACTGCATTCTGTGTTTTGCAGCCTTTGCAAACAAAATAAATATGTTGCACGCAGAATGAGTTGAGTTGTTCCTGTATGTGTAACATGTGTAATTAAGCAATAATATAATAACAGAATATAATGCTAGTAATATAAATGCCATCTGTTTGTTTTCCCTATAAACAATATCTTCAGGTTAGTCACAGTTAGATTTGTTCTGATTGCTGAGTTTTATTTATTACATTTTGTTCATTTTGTTGTATTTCATTGTGTCGTTCATTTTTGTTTAATCAATTTCCATATCTGACATTTTGAGAAAATTTGATAATTTGCAGGAGAAGAAATTACCACATCCTGTTTTGTGATGTTTTCTTGCTTGGTGTTAGAAGTAAAACGCCCTCATGACCTGGTTATACTCAGTGTGTGGTTGTTATATATATATATATATATATATATATATATATATATATATATATATATATACACAGGGGCACAGATAGGTTTGTGAAACTGGGGGGGGGGCGAAGATGCCAGCTAACACCCCCCGGCCCCACCATTCTGATTGGGGGGGGTTATTACTCCTCAATGACCAAAAATGCATTAGTTTACCTAATTGCGATGTCTGATGTTCTCAAGTGCTATTTACCACTGACATGACAGGATGATCAATATGGGTGTGTGTGTGTGTGTGTGTGTGTGTGTGTGTGTGTGTGTGTGCTACATGACTGCTCACTGTTTGTGTATATTTGGACTGTCAAACTTAATTACCCATCATTGGAAGAAATTATTTATTATATAAATGTTAGATAAATTATTATTATTTAATAAAGTTTATTAATGCTGATACTAATTCAAATCACTCACTAAACATACCATATGCCATTTGCAAAACTGTTTTATTTTAACACTGACTTTCAGCACACTGATTCTTTCAGAAATTTCACAGGAGTGTAAAAAACATAATGTAATTAAAACTTCTAACACACAACAAACACAAAATAGGACACAGCCTCCATATACAAATTAAATTGTAAATAAGATCTCTCCATGAGTTTTCAATAATGGTCTCAAAACTGATTGAGACCGATTGTGATCGTGATCGTGGCAAGGAACGTCAGCTTAAACAATAAAATGGCCTCAAGTTATTAATGTCGTTGACAGAAATCCAATGAGGTAGACTATTTACATGTACAGGCTACGTGGAGGCAGAAGAAGGTGAAAGTTTGGCTCTGGCCAGCTTTGTACGGCTCTCATGGCGACATTGCTTTGAACAGAAATTGCAAGGTGATGTGATAGCGTAAAGTAGCAGTTTACTTACAGCTGTTGCTCTTTGAAAAAACGACATGATCGTTTTCTGCTTTTTAGCTCGCCTCATTATTCCATGCCTCCTGAACGTGCGGGGTGCAGCTGTCCAAGTGATGCCTGTCAGACTATTTGTTTGTAACCGTGGCAACCAAAGTCAACGACAATGCCGCCCGCACAGCGCAATAACCGAGTCACGTTATTATGTATGTTAATTCATATTTTGGTTTCCTTGTGATGCTTGACTCAGTAAGAAGACAGTAAGAAGTAAGTAGTAAAAGTAAAAAAAAAAAAAAAAAAAGTAAAAAGAAGTAACATGTTTTTTTCTTAAATAAAAGTGGGTGGGATGGATCTAGGGCATTCAAAACTGGGTGTGTCATGACACACCTGACACACCCACTATCTGGTGCCTGTATATATATATATATATATATATATATATATATATATATATATATATATATATATATATATATATATATATATATATATATATATATAATATATAGTCCGGGCGGAGGGCGCTGTAAAGCTCACTGCTGGAGCCGGGAGCCACGTTCATCCCCACACTCTTCACTGCCACAGAATAAATGCACTTAGCGAAGGCACAAGCCAGACCAGGGGGAGGTCCCACGAGGGGATCTTTCCAGCCCGGTCCGAGCAGCTGACCCAGACCCGCTGAGGTTGAATCCTTGGGGGGGGGGGGCTGTGTGGACCCCACCCGTTTACCTCTCAATGGTTTCATGCCCTCTTAAACTTTCTCTTCAAAGTTCTTTTCAACTTTCCCTTCAGGTACTTGTTGACTATTGGTCCAGTGTCAGTAGCCTCAGGGTGCTTTCACACATACACCATTTGGTTCGCTTTAAGCGGACTAGAGTTCGAAACACCTGCAGGTCCGATTCGTTTGGGCTGGTGTGAAGGTGGACCAGTTTACTTTGGACCATAGGACCATACCGAGACCTCCTTTTCGAGATGGTCTCGGTCCGGTTCCAAGCGGACTCTGGAGCGGTTCGCTGCTGGTGAGAACGCTGACCGGCCTTGATTCGGCCCATCTCTTTTATGGAGCAGTCTTTTTGACCTACGGAAGCTTCCGTAATGTGTTCGAAGAAAAAGTTGGTTCAGGTTTAGGAGCGTAGTCTGCTTTCTGCGATAATGTCTCGCAACGCGTCTTCTCTGCACCAAAAACAAACGCATAGTGTTGTCGTGCCGGATGCGAGCTTCATGCTGGAACAACAGCAGTGATAAAAATATATTGAAACAAAAACAAGCAGAAAACCACAGTTCATTGTTCAGAAAAAAACAAATCTGCCTGATGTTTTCACTCTGCGTGTGCTGCACCAATCATTTTCGTCTACGTCACCCAACGCGCAGTATTTTCCAAACAGCGCCTCCACATGGGTGAGGAGAGATATAACACCCACAGTGGTTGGTCCGTTTGCAAAAAAACACTGGTGTGAATGTGAACCGAACCAGTTGAGAACTGCAACATTGTAACAACTTTTGGGCCCAAACAAACCCGTCTACCGAACTAACAGGTGTGAAAACAGCCTCAGATGGAGTTTACCACCCGCTGCTGCATTCACTAACAACCCAACTCTGAGAAAACCAAACCCCGGTGCAATGACTGACCAAGTGGTCTTCCGTACGAAGCTCTTCCCTCTTCGCTTGCTGCTACTGAGGAAATCCTGGTTAGTTTCTTTTCCTCCACTCAGTAATATGTTTACAATCAGGAATGAGGGTCATAACATCTTAGCTTTTTTCTATGAAAAAAAAAAAAACACAGAAAAACACCCCCCCCCTTTTTGATTAATCACACCCTGAGTGAAAGTATTTAAATACTTTTATCTGTACATTTGTCAGTTAAATGAAGCCTTTTCATAAGTTGATGTGCATTAGTAATATTTAATCCATCAATAGCTGTATTCTCCTTTAGTTCTTCATCTATTCATCGAAATAAAAGAGGTTTAGGTCAGTCTACTTCTCCAGTGTTCCATTAAGCACTGATGGGTGATTATACAGAGATTATTATTATTAACTTATTTAACCTTTTCTAATCCAAAATAGGTTATTTTCTCTCCTCTGACTACCGACATTCTCAAATGTCGTAATTAATTCAAACTGGACTCCAAGTGAATTGTTTCCCTGTTCCTTTAAAAAAATATTTAAGTTCATGAAATCAAAACATAAATTATTATCAGAAAAGGGTGCAGTCCAAATGTACCAAATATTTTTTTGTTATTTTCTTTCGCTTTGTCTGCACCCAACAAATATAATATGTACTTTACATTACTACATTAATCCAAAGACCTATACAGTATTTGGTATCAAGCTTAAAACTGCAGAAGTAATTCAACACTTTATTAGTGTGAAGTTTTGGTTCACGCATTCATCACATTCAACCTTAGTCTCTGATTTGTATTTCTAAGTATCCAATATAAATACAAAAAAACAAACAATTAAGACCAATACAATAGAAGAACCTTTATATGTAATTGTTAAGGCTTCTGTAGACCAAACACTAAAAGACCTACATCTGTTCATCCACCTGTAACCCTGCACTTGGCAACAGTGTGACTCTACACTTCAAAAAATGACAATATGGTAATAGATCTACTTCAGACATTTAAGCTTAAATTATCCAACTGTCACTTGAATTTGCTTGATCTAAAAATTCTATCCTCAACATTTTAAGTAAATAATAAGTTTTTTTGTTTTTTTTTTTAGATTTCAGAAACCTTAAATAAATATTCAAGTGTGAGGAGTAAAATAAAAAAAGGCCCATTTTTTGCAGCACTCTATTCATATCACAGCTGGAAAAGTGTAAGATGGAAGTTTATTGTTTTAATGTACCGGTAAGTTCATTTTCCTTCCTCCCTTCCTTCCTAAGGCCACTCTTTCTGTCGACGGTCTGATTATTTCCATAGTATCCATGGAAACAGATAATAAGCACAAATTCACACCTCACAACGAGCTGTTTCCTGGTTTTTAGTGGAGATAACAGAACTCACACCAGTACGTGATATATTAAACAAAAAGGTTGTCGTCTATTGGAGAAAACACACACTTCATAAAAAATACAATAAAAATAAATTAATAAAATAAAAATACAATAGTGTGAAAGTGGTGCATTCTCAGCTAGTCTTTCTGTTTCTTTGTTGATAACGCCATCGTGTGGTTAAAATATTCCACTACAGCAATTACTTCTGTTGTTTTTTTCCTTTTTAATTGAACAATTTTAGTAAATCTTTCATTAAAAGTGTAAGCTGATAATGGTGTTTTTTCAGTTTCATTCTATATTAAAAAAAATAGGTCATTGTTTTATTTTAATGTTTTGTTATCCTATCTTTTTTTTCCTTTAATGAAATCATAAATCTATAAATAATCACTTACCTTCTTAAACATTTAGCATTCCCTTTTTTTTTAGTAACCTTTATTTAAAATTTTGTGTTATACTTTTTATATAAAGCCTCAAAATGGCACTTTTTTGTGCCAGTTCTGGTTATAACCCTAACCCTAAAAAATAAAATGTTATATATTTCATCAAATATAAACTAAGAATTAATTTTTTTCTACCTTTTCCGAAAAGGATGTGATAGCAAAAATAAGTATGATTAAAAGCGGCAATGAGTAAATTATCTATATCATGTCTTACACCGAAAAGTACATGGAATATTATTCAACATTTCATTTAAACATTTTCAAAAAATAAACATTAAATACTTTGTAATGCTACAATTTCTTTTCACAACATTGCTGAGATTGAGAACCCCAAGAAATTTAATATTTGTCTTTTTTTGTCTTTCTTCCTGCAAACATGTCTTAAAGAAGTGATATTTTTCTTTTTTTTAATTAATTATACATTTTAACACATCTCCCTGTGATCTACATGAACTGTAAATACTATGCTTGGGTCCGAATTCTTAAATAATTCAACTCCACATGTTCATCTTCAACCCTATTTCTGAATAATGACACAAAAAGGTATTTTTCAGTGTTGGCCCTTTAAATGCAAATTAAGCATTTCATACTCCAACCCCTCCAGGTTGTTGGCTGTGCTGTTCTGTCCTGTTCAACCAATAACTGAACATTTTAGGTAATTGGCTCTAAGTCATATTTTCAGTGTGGATTACAACCGCTGCTAATGACAGATAATTATGTCATAAAAAATGTTTGTTGGAAGTCTTGACCTTATGTGTACAAATATTGTGACATAACTCATCATAAAACGCAGAGGGCTCTAGTTTCGCAGACCTGGTGCAAGCGGGACGCAGCTGATTTACGCTGCGTCAATGGGGTGTGTTCAGGTGACTTTTTCAAATCACGTTGCACAGCCCACCTCTCCATTCCTCCCACTGGTGCATCCTTCCTCCATTCAATCTACTTTCCTCTCACTGGCATAAGTGGGAATGAGGGAGGAGACAGGGTGTGGGGTGGATTTAACACAGCTGATTAGATCTGCACCTTGAACTCCTCTCCTCACTTCTTAAATGTTCGCAATCTGTGACACCGGCTGACTGGGTCCGTTTGGGTTTTGCTTGTTTTGTTTATTGTGGTTGTGGTAACGTGTGCACTCGGTCTGCCAAACTACCACTACACCAGTTGCACCGCGCTTCGACGTGGCTTCAGCTGGCGAGCTTGGCGTACTATCTAAAGTCAGTGAATCTGTCGTTGAGCTGAATCTGTGGTCACAACCCACGAGTGTACCCATCTTTGCTTTTAATGTGTTGTGGAAATGGGTGAAATCAGTTGAAAGGAGCATAAAGAAAGTCTATAATAATTAGTCAGGGCTGTTTTGGAAGTGTGTACTGGAATCTGTGAGTATGATAATGCTAATGGTGTCAGTTGTTACTGCTGGTGGAATTAGTAAAATTAAGTTTCAGGCAGACAGCCTACCACTGTAGTGATTTGTGTCATGCTAATGCAGATGACACCAATCAACACCCAGTAAGATATATTTCGGCCGTGAAGTGAGCCACCACTCGCTCATCCAACGCTCGAATGTCACTGTCTACTTTCAGACTTGAATGCACGAAAAGCAAACTGGGCAATGTGCATCAGCCTACTAAACTACAGCTAACAACAAACAAACAGAACATGAAAAGTGAAGTGATGAAGCTGAATGGTGGATGAGCCAGATAGTAATGTAGCCTAGAGTCAATATGATGGGTGCAATGATAAGTTGAAGGTGAATCAGACTTTCCACCTGTTAATTCAGTAAATTACGGGCCTTGTTGAACTCGTGCGAATGCACTGTAATAATAGCCTCGGTCACAACCGGACTTGCTGTGGCTGGACCAATGACAAAAATGTCTTAGAATTCTTGAGGGGACTGAAGTTGTTAGCAGCGTGTAGCACAGTTGTGATGTTGTCATAGAGATACCTTGTGAAAGTCCATAACAGCAATGAGTTGTCACTAGTAATGCTGTTTATTCAGACTGTTTTTGCCATGGCTAAAATGTGACAATATTTCATTCAACAGTGCATCTGTGATGTTATGTTTGAATGACAATAAAGGAATCTTGAATCTTGAACTGTCAACACTTCAGTCAATGTACGACCCACTCTACCAACTGAGCCACAGACACCATGGATGAAAAGTGTTATATAAATAAAGTTTGACTTATTGATTGATTGATTGATTGATAAAACCTTATGGATTTTTTTTTGCTTGAAACTTAGTTCAAGGAAAAGTTGTGTGTTTCAAAGGGTTTTTTGTTGATGGTGGGAGAGAGAATTGTCTTTTTTTAAAAAGCAAAACAGAAACAGACAAAATTTTTAAAGAAAAATTACTTTTTCAATAAACTATATTATTGATCGAACATAAAACAAATGTTTTCATCCACTGTCATTGATGAAACTCCACAGGTGTTACTGATGAATCAACATTGATTCATCAGAAGGTGACAGAGCCTCTGAATGTCACATGAGTCATATCTGATGACCATGAAAATATGACATTTTCCATGAACAGTTTAGATCAGTGGATAATTTGGTCACCAGTGGATGTTTAGGTCTTGTACAAAATAAAATAAACCCAATACCCAAGTGAGTAGAACACGTCAACAGAAAAAGATGGAAAATGGAGAATACACAAGCCAGTAGAGGCTTCTGAAATAATAATAAAAAGAACAAACAGAGGTCTCTAATTCAAGAGTTGAAAACCACTTCCCTACTGATTTACAAAATCTAAAAATGACCAAATAGAAGAGCTATTCTTCTAACTTACCAAGACTGACTTATTCAAAGAGTAGGAGCTGCTGTAATGTAACACAATCAAATAAACTTAGTGGAGTCTGTATCATACATTTTCAGAAACTGTCTCAATACAAAACCTTTACTATACTAATATTTGAAAGTTTTCACTAATTTGGTACACAGAGGTGAGTGGCCCAGACTAAACCATTTACATGTTTTAAATGTTTTCTATCAAACCATTTTCACTGTTAAATAAATGATTTCCAAATGAGACATATTGAAATCCCATGACTTATTATAGATAGTGGATAGGACTAAAGATTCAATTGTCGTTAAATGTTTTAAAACGACAGATTTCTTTTTTATAGCCTTTGGTGGTGGTCAATGACTCTGAAGGGTTAAAATATTTCTTCATGTCACATGTGTTTTCACATAGGTCACAGTTTCACTCTCAGTAGTTCCAAACTTTGGCCACCAGGTATCACCAGAGGTTTTACATTCTGATGTGAAAAGTTCAACAGTTGCATGTCTGGGAATTATTTTTTTTACTTGAAGATACAGCTTTCTCAAAGTAAATACTCACTGTGTGGGAATTTGAAAACTATTCTGTATCTCCTTTTGGGCCTAAAGTTAAAACTACTTGTCCATTTGTCCACATCAAGGAAAACAATTGAAGCAAGGCAGCAGACCTCCACCAAGGCTTGGTTTTTCATTCACATGTGACATGATGGAGCCACAGGTGTTGACTGATGTCCAAAGGTGAGACGATGTGAATGAAAAAAACCCACAAGATTCTACCTTGTCTGAATCCTGAGATATTACCACTGATGTGTTTTAGCTGTTGACCTTCAGTGTGTCCTTGACCTTTATCTATCATTCCTGAAAGTTTCATTAAAATCCGTTCAGAACTTTTTGCGTAATCCTGCTGACAGACAAACAAATAGACAAACAAACTGACTCCTTGGTAGAGGTAATAAAGTAGAGCCCTGTGACCTTTGCTCTACATTACCACCTCCTGATCAAATACTTTATCACCGGTATGTAAATTGTGGACATCCTGTCATTCAGTAGCTTATGTCCTGTTGTTCAGAAGATTTCAGATGGTTGAGGTGGTTGAGTTAGACAAAAATGAGCAGTGAAACCCAAACTGACAGTGGTCTCGTCTTGTCATCTGATCCCGCTCTATCCTCACTAGGGTCACTGGGGGCCTAATCCAGCTACAATGGGTGAAGGCAGGGTACACCCTGTTTGAGTCTCCAGTTCATCTCAGGGCTGAACATATATAGACAAACAATCACTCTCACATTCACACCTATGGACAATTTAGATTAACCAATTAACCTATCAGTGCATGTGTTTGGATGGTGGGAGGAAACTGGAGTACCTGGAGAAAACCCACACAGACAAGAGGAGAACATGTAAAACACAGAAAGATCTGGTGTGGGATTTGAACCAAGGACCTTCTTGTTGTGAGGCATAAATGCTAACCACTGCACCACTGTGTCTCCTAACAGTGTCAGTGGTGTCAAACCATAATAAACATCATGCTATTTAACAGCGTAATAAACGTTAATAAACGTTAACTATGTTATTTATATATATATATATATATATTAAAGGTGTCGCAGGCATGTTCAAGAGGAGACTGGGGCAGATCCAGGACATGCTGGGGAATATACTTTCTCAACCTTCCATAGAAGTAGAGGGGTGGAGTGGAAGAGAAGGCAGTCTTGGCTCCCTTACCAGGCTGAAAGCTGTAAAAACCTGGTGAGGAGACTCTTTCTGATTCTTGGTCACAGTGTGTTTCTATTTGCAGCATGCTTGATGCAAAACATAACTCAGCTTGTATGTATGTGTATGGTTCTGCATGTGTGTGTGTGTTTGTGTATATGTGTGTGTGTGTGTGCGTGGTTGCTGTGAACTGCCTCAGAACTTCCTTTGCAACAGGAAACAACATATAACTTCATGGAAATGCCACAGTGCAAATTCTGTCTAGTATGATAATTAGCTCACTCTGTCTGTGTTTTAACGAAACTCCACTATGACATAAGTTTTTTTTTCTTTTAACAGTGTTTGAATTTACATTTTTCGTTGATGATCAGTCAGCAAATTGAATGAAATACTGAAACATTATGTGAGCAACATACCAAAACAGCAATCTGAAATACATGCATATATACATAAAATACGTAACTTCATGGTGCAGACATTCCAGTTTAATGTGCAGAACCTTGAGCAGATAATTTTATCATATACAACTTAAAATTTTCCACACAAAATGCACATCCTAAATAGCTATAGTTTTTAGAATAGCTATCTCTTACTACAAAAACTTTTATTTTGATAAAGTAACTGCTATGTTTCACTTTTCACTTCTCTGTCAGTGGCTAAACATGATTGCATGCTCCACCATAATCTGTGTGATGAATCATAAACATTTAATTGTGCTGTACTGACAGTTTTTTGTTGTTTACGAATGAAACAGGCCAGAGCAATTAAAATGGTGCATTTTGTTGTGAAAGTACAATTTTGAAAAAGCACTATTATCATTTAGATATTCGGAAATTCAATTTGACATAGAATTGAGGCATATATTCATATGCTTCTTCCAGCTCAATATTTCTGTGCTACAGAAGTAACAGACACTGAAGGTAATGTTTCTATACAAGCACATGATTAGTGAATGCTGCTGCGTAATGCAAATTGTTTTTCTGTCATTACCTATTCTTTGTTATTTTATCTTCTTTCAGTGGTTAGATAGTGATCTCTGTGAATGCTTTCATGTGCTATTCAAAGTTTCGTACAGATTACATTAACACCACATAAAAAAAACAAGTTTGTAATGAAGTTTTAATTCAGTAGATATAGACATCTCCTAATGCAGCCTCAAGGTGGCACATGCAATTATTATCAAGCTGATTCCAAGCACAAATAAATGCCAGGAACTTTTGCCCCCACCAGAACCAGTCCCTGTTGATGGCCTGTGTTTACACTTCCACTAGATTCTCAAGCATTGCTAAGTAGAATATCAAATGCTTGAGGTTCCTGCAAATGGATTACATGTTGCTTAGACACGTATGAGCATATTGGAGGGATTTCCCCCTTTTGAAGAAAAAGAAGCTTTGCAAGTGTTGCAAGTTGTCCTGGTGTCAACTTTTTGGAGCGATTCCTATTCCTAGATCTAGAGAAAGCATATGACGAGGTATCTGCAGAGTGGGGCTGTGTTTTTTTTTGTCTGTATTTGTTCTCATTGTTTAACACCACAGAGAGAGTGTCAACATTGTTTGAGATCAATGCATTTTTTAGTCTTGCAGCCAAATATTTTAATATTTAGTGCATGTGTGTGACCATCACTGGTCCTCCCTGAAAGCTGAGCAAACATCCTTTATTAGAACTTTCTATTATAAGCCAGGGAGAGCAGTGCTACACCTCAGTGATGTGTGGGGGAAACAAAGACTGGACAGGACGGACAGGACGAACTGGGAAAGAAATTAACAGGCGGTGCTATTGCAGTTAAAGATTGTAAGGTGGTGTGTTATTCCCAACTACTAACTGTCCATCAATAAAAATAAATAAATAAATCGAAAAAAGAGAAGAAAACCAAAACAGCACAAAAGAAAAAGAGATTCAATAAATAAATTATTAAACAAAACTATTCTATATTCTATAGAATAGAATAGGCCAGAAGAGGACACTAGTGCAAGAAGAGAATGAGACCCGATCAAACATGCAAGTGTGAAGGACCCCGAAGCCCAGAACAGCTTTCACGGCAAGGCAGGGCCAAGCCAACAGGGCACCCCCCATCCCTGGCCGTAGGAGCTACAGGGTGCCGCCCCCAGAGAGCCACTGGGGCCACCGTGAACAACGCAAACCCGGAGAACAAGAGGGAGCAGCTACAAACCCCCCCAGTAGACCAAGGCCGACCCATGCGGCCCGGGACACGAGGGCCCACCCGCCCCCCAAACCCCACTCACCCCAGCACCCACCAAACCCCCCCCAGAGGCCAAGGTGGGCCCACTCGAACCCAACTGGCCCAGCCAGCACCCAAACTCCAAGGAGTCGCAGCACTAGACCAGTGCCCCGAGCTGTGGTTTTGTACGAGTGGCAGAGAAGTAGGTCACAGTAGTCCAGGACATGAGAGCTGTAAGACAGTGGTGAGGTGTGCAGTAGGTGCGACAGAGGAGTTCAAGATGAAGGTGGGAGTGCATCAGGGGTCAGCTCTGAGCCCTTCCTTGTTTACTATAGAGATGGACATGCTGACAGATGATGTTAAAAAATATGGATTATGATGATTGGAGATGACATTGGTAGGGTAGAGTGTTGGATTTTTGCCTTGGAAAGGAGAGGAATGAAGGATAGCCACAATATATGTGTGAATGAGAGGATACCAAGTGAAAGAGTGAGGGGAGAGGGAGAAGAGATAATTAATATGAGACACTCAAGGTTTTTGCTCGGGTTTAGGGTTAGAAGTGAAGAGTTAGGGTTAGGGCTCTCAGGTTAGAAACTCACTGCGTCTCGATTAGACGCTGAGGGACACCTTGTGCATCAGCAACCGACGTTTGGTCAGCAAGTCAGATTTTGATGCGCTGGGAGTGAAAATGTGCTGGGGAAAGATGTGAAGAAGTGTGAGGAGGCAGGCAGGAATGGGTAGAGAAAAGTGTCACGTTTGATGTGTGATAGAAGAGTTTCAGCTAAAATGAAAGGAAAGGTGTAAAAAACTGTGCTGAGACCAGCCATGTTGTTTGGTCTGGAGACAGTGGAACTGGGGAAAAGATAACAGGTAGAGCTGGAGGTAACAGAGATAAAGATACTGAGGTTCTCTTTGGATAGACCAGGATGGATAGTAACAGGAATGAGTACATTAGAGGGAGAATACATGTTAGAGGTTTTGGAGATAAAGTCACAGAGGCCAGACTGAGATGGTTTGGACATGTCCAGAAGAGACATAGTCAATATATTCATAGAAGGATGCTGAGTTTTAAACTGCCAGTCAGGAGGTCTAGAAGAACACCAAAGAGGAAAGGATAGAGTTAGATGGAGGCAAGTGATTCAGTGCGACAACCCCTGAAGGGGAAAGCTGAAAGGAGAAGAAGAAGCAGCGAACCAGAGATTGTTAATTAATATATACAGGAAATGACAAAGATAGACATTTCACAGGCTAAATGACTTATTAGCATAATTATTTATTTATTTCAACCAGTCAATAGATAAACTAAGTTCAAGTATACAGTGTTATCCTTGTGACCTACTGATCTGAGTGATGTGTTGAGAATATAATCTGAATAATCTGTCATTTATAGATGCAGACAATAATTTCTTCTTTCTGTAATTGGCAGCATCCTGACTCACACTGAAAGCTCAGTATCTGAAAAAGAAACTCACAGACAACCACAGAAACAGAAGGGGTGGGGGGTGGCGATGGTAAAGTTGACTCTGTATCAGTGTGATAAACATTTTCCATTAATGTCCTACCAAAGTGCCCTTTACCACTGCACTGCTGTTCCCTCTTCCCCCACCTTCACTAGACAATTCAGATCATGCACCACTTTTCATCATCTCATTATTAAATTCATAAACACTTAAACACCTGCCCATTATCAATGGCATCGACTCATTAAAATGTTGAATAACTTTTTGGCCACTGATTCCATCAATACAGTGAAATGTAGTTTCTCAGGTTTTCCCTACCCATTTGGATGTTCAGAGTATTGATAGTGAACATGGAGTCAAACCTGAATCACTGATTCACCAGTAAAACCCACGTAGTTGGCCATGCGAGTCTTGATGATGTATTTTACTGAAAAAGTCACCTTTTCTTCATTCTTCCCTGTTTCCTTTGAATATACATACAAAAATCAGAGCACATTATTATGATAAATTAGACAAGTTAAATGTAGATAAACTCTTTCATCCCATGCTAGTTCAAGGTCTTTGAGGATTAACCACTCATAATCTAGCATGTCATTTATCTAATTTGTCATTGTAATTTATTGGTCACATCAAGTTTAACATTTTTATCTTATGATAAATCCAAACTTATATTACATTTAATCTGTATTCCTTTCAGCTGTCGTGCACACATTTTCTTTAGCTCATATCAAAACCTCAAGGAGTTTACAAGGAGGTAAGGCTGGAGACTGTTTTGTGTTGTAAGGTGTTTGTTGGAATTATTTCAGCCAACAGTGGTTTGTGTCTCAGCTGCAGCAACAGTGAAAATGTTTCTTCTGCAAACATAGAAACCTGTGTGAGCTGTCATCATTAATGTAGGAAACAATAAGTCATTAGCTCAAAAATGGAGCTGAGTAACATCAACAAATACTGCAACAATTTCATATGAATACAAGCAGTTTATTTTTTAGACGAGTGAGATGTTCATCCAAACATACAAAATCCTGATTATCATGATTATCATCAAGGTTACAGCTTTTGCTTTGTCATGCTGTGAACATAGCAGATTATTTTGGTGTGACTCATTGTCTGTATAAAAAAGTGTGATTTCCACCCCACTGCTAAAAATACCAACTCACATCAGAAGAGATAAAGTGATAAATATTTTATTTAAAAATATCAATCAGTCTGTTTGTTGCAAAGTGTAGTTGTAATTGTGAAGTCCCCTCAGTTTTTCACTGACCACATACAGACACACAAATGCAAAGCATTGCATCTCTTGCTGCTGTGGGGAAGCACAGAGTGGGTTCTTAGAAGTCACAGCTACACACACACACACACACACACACACACACACACAAAGAGAGAGAGAGAAGTCAGGGTGCATTGTGAGTAAGGACTCCTGTTACTGTAAAAGAAGGCCACTTTTCATTTACCAGAAGTGATGTACCAGGAAGTGACATCACAGCTGTGGGCTGCAGGAGGAGAGTGGGGGTCTGAAGTAGCAGCATGACCCTTGAATCTGTTGGTGTCACAGTTTCAGTCAGACAGTATGATTATAAATGTGCTTTCAGAGGCCATATATAAAAAGTTCCAGCAATGTTTACATGTTTTAAGAAAAATGAAGACTTTTAACATATGCACTAGGGCTGTCAATCAACTAAAATATTTAATTGCAATTAATCGCATGATGATCATAGTTAATCGCAATTAATTGCAAATTAATCATATATTGTAATACTTTTTTAACATGAGAATAGACAAATGCTTGCTTTATGCAAAAACATATTTATTTATTGCTACAATGAGAAATACTCTCAGTGCAAGTGACATATGCAAACTACATAGTAATGTTTATTAACACAGTAGTGTGTTGAACTTCACACTTCATCCATTTAACACAAAAGAATGCACCTCAATGCACTGGATAGCAATTTGCATCACACTCAAAACAAACAGGGTGATGCACAAAATTACTTAAAAATACAGTGTGCATGAGTGTTATAGAACACGACTCAAATGATAGTGCAGTCAGCCTGTACCCTATAAACAGCTGTTATATTCAGCAGAGGCTGAACAACCCAGCCTCCATCTCCTCTCTTTTAACAGACCAAATAAACTTAACTAAACATCAGCCTCCATTTCTTCTCTTTTTTTTAACAGACCAAAGTATTACCATTATCAAATGGGCTTTGTTGTAGAGCAGAGGTCTTCAACTCTGGACCTTGAGCCACACTGTCCTGCATGTTTTAGATGTCACCCTGGTCCAACACACCTGGCTTAAATGATCAGCTCATTATCAAACTCCGCTGAAGCCTAATAACGACCCACTGCTGTGAATCAGGTGTGTTTGTGCAGGGTGACATCTAAAACATGCAGCATAGTGTGGCTCGGGGTCCATAGTTGAAAACCCTTGTTGTAGAGAAACGGTGATAGCTCCTTAGATGCCACGATCATGTTCCGTGCACTATGGCAAGCCAATGTTCTAGCACGTGTTCTGACACGCATTCTGGCACGCGTTCTGGCACGCGTCCTGGCACGCAGTACAGGATGTGTTCTGGCATACGCAATGGAACATGTGCTAGAACACGTCCTGTAATGCGTGATTGCGTGCTAGAACACATTATGGAACATGTGATATAATAAACGGAACGTGTGCCTATGTGAACACTTTGGCTTGCCATACAGTAGCCTCCGTTCAGTGCCACTGTCCTAGTCTGTTGGCAGCATCAACCTTGGCGCATTGCTTCCGGTTTTCTGAGTTACAAAAATGCCCAAGCTTCAAATGCACCTGCATTAATTGTGTGTTGAAAAATTATTGCTCTTAAAGGCACGTTGCGTTAACGCTTAAATAACGCATTAACTTTGACAGCCTTAGTATGCACATAAATCATGGAATCTGTCCTGACATTTGCTATTATTGTGTGGTTTGGTAAACTAAAACTTGCTGAACACAACAAGCTGGGTAGACTGGTTACCATAGCTGGGAAGGTCATAGGGGAGAAGCAGACTCCTCTGTGAACTGTTCAAACACCATGTTCAAACAAAAGTGCAGTCAATCACAGACTGTGTTGACCACCCTCTTTATCTTCTACCTGCCCTCAGGTAGAAGATTTAGAGTCCCCACCCATAGGACCAAAAGATTTAAATACTCTTTTGTTAATCTCACCCAACACTGGTTGGGAGAGATTATTGTAATCTGTGTGTGTGTGTGTGTGTGTTCACAGAGACATATCATGCTATGACTCAATGAATACTTGAGATAACATCATGATATTACATGGGCATATACATATAGGTCAGATGCAATGATCCTTTTAAGTAAAGGTCAAAGGTCAAGGTCACAATTAACTAAAAGGTCAAAATCACATTATCGATTATAACTCAAGACCTGAGGGTCAAAAAACATTCAGATTGGTACCAAACGATGCAGAATGAAGATTTCTACAATTCCCATAATTGGTGTTATCACCTACAACCAATAGTTTTTAAAATCTCTGGAGGTCAAAGTTCACATGTCGCAAAATTCACTTCTGTAACACTGTTTGTGTGTGTCAATCATAGACATATCACACTATAACTTAATCAGTACTGGATATATTATCCTAATATTACACACACTGATACATACAGTATATACATATAACGAAATGATAAATATTGCAAAAGATCAAAGGTGAAGATTGCATTTAGCAGAAAGGTCGAAATCACATTTTTGAACCTGGGGGGGACAGAGCCTTTTCTGTAGCCGCCCCCGAAACCTCTGGAACTCACTCCCCCCAACCATCCGTCACTGTTCCGACCTCAACACTTTTAAATCCCTTTTAAAAGTCATTTATTCAGTTCATTTATTCATTACTTTTATTCTATCTGCTTTAATTTGTGATTGCTCTGTTTTCTATTGTTTGTTTTTATTGTTGTTGGATTATTGTTCTGTTTTTAATGCATGTAAACCATCTTTGAGTGCCATTAAAAGCGCTATACAAATCAAATGTATTATTATTATTATTATTATTATTATTATTATTATTATTATTATTATTATTATTATTATTATTATTATTATTATTATTGGCTCTAATTCAAGAACAGGTTGTCATAGAAACTTGAGATTGACACAAAATAGGGGCGAGATTAAGCATTCTTTGAATACTTGTTTATACAGCTTTAAATATGCTAAATATACTGAATTTGCACAATTAATGCTTCCTGCACTTTCTCATCTTTGCCTTTTTGCACACTGGACATTTGTAAAAGCATCTTGACTCTTCATGTTTTAATCTGATTTTATTCTTTTATCCTTTAATCTGTTTTTATTTGTATTTTATTCATGTTTTTTTCTGTTGTGTTGATTTGTGTCCCTGTTTTATGCTGTTTTTATTATTTGATCTTTGCTTTGTGTGCTTTTTTAAAATACCTGCTACAACTTAATTTCCCCCTTGGGGACAAATAAACTTGAATTGAATTGAATTGAATGTATGTTGTTAAATTGAACTGTTTTCTTTTGTTCTTCTGTTGTCATATGTCTTATCAACAGTTTAAGCACTTTACTTTTCACATAGGCAGTAAATATTGCAGTGTTAAATCAACACTTAGAGAGTTTATTTAACTTCTTCTAGAGTGTATTTGGTCCCATTTTCTCCAAATTAACAGTGCAAAATTTACTGTGTAGGCAGTGTGAAATGTGTACATCAACAACTGTCATTTAATCATGAGACATCTTGTCCATTGTCCATCATACATCAAAAAGCTCTTTTTTTCCCCCGGTGTTAAACCAGTGTTGAACCAGCATTAGGATTTCACATGAATCTGTACGTCATTATAACATTGGTTAGTCTCATTTATTCCCAACAGTACTTTAGTTTCATTATACATGAATGCAGCATGTACTTAGTCATGGTATATTTACATCTCACCTAAAGTGAGATCTAAAGAAGATCCATCTGCTTCATCCTCAACCTGTCCTTTGATGTCATTGCTTGAGTTTTCAGTTTCCTATGCGCAATAAAATTGTTCATTAATGAATAAAATACATGGTTAAATATCTGAGCAAGTATGTGCATTATTTTCATTGATGGATGCAACTCATGAATGTAATGACTAATCCCATATTTTTATTATATATATATTTACTTTATTTTATTTTATTTTATTTTTTGCGTAATTCAAACAAAAAGTAAGTTGCTGTTTTCTTGAAATAATTCACAGTAATAAAGAGAAAACACAGTTATATGCATTTTTTATTCAGTTGCTAGTGCCAATCAATAAATACATAATAAATAATCAACCACAAAATATGATTACAATTAAATTAAAACATTTTAAATAACACAAAATAATAAATATAGAAAATTACAAATATGTCAATAAAATATATATTTAACAGCCCTTCTACTGCAGTAGTAGAGTCTGGAATGAAGACTTCAGTACTGGATCTGAATATCTTGTAGTACATCTTAGTATGGCAGGATTAAATTGGTGTACATTGAACTGTAAATATCATCACCCCCATGAAAAGCTTGTATAGTAAACACACAGAATGGTAACAATGGTGGAGTTCCTTGATCAGTCAACAAGTTGCACTTCAGCTGACAAATGTATTTCATGTATGAACTCTGTGATAAGAGACATCATTCTACACATGAAGCTGACAATGCTCACATGTTAGAAACCATTTATGTCATATTTCCTGTGTTGGATCTTTACTTCAAATATAAATGTGTTTTTGATATTTTACCAGAATTCACATGTTATAGGTAGAACAACCAGGTTTAATTTAGTATTACATTAAGTATTACATTTAAAATGTGGCGAAAAAAAGATTATCTTTAATCAAAGTATGTTTTTGTCAGACATGACTTGGCTTAAAAAAGGAAGTCAGTGATTTAAGAGATCAAGGGCACAGTGGCGTCACAAAACACATTTTACAATAAAATAAAAAAAAATAATAATTTAAAAATATAAAACATGTAAAGTAAATTAAACTCAATGTTATATGTCATTAGTTTTCAATTGTTCCTCTGCAATGACAGATGTCTCAGTATCAGTAGATAGGGCTTCTTTCAAGTATTAAACATATTTTTAAAACATACAAATCTAGACTTTATACAAAAATACTACCATTTGGTTTAGTATAAATATCTTAAATATCTTATCTTAAATAGTATCTTTCATTCTGTCAAAGTAGGTACTTTTGTTTCAATCTGAATATTTTGTCATGATGAATTATTTCTCCACAATATTATTTTTTCAAATAAATGACAATTTAACTCTAAATATTTTTTATCAGTTTATGATTGTTGCTTTTGCCTTTTCACTTTGGTTGTTTTCTGCATCTCAGGCTTTTGGATGGTTTTGAAGTCGTCTCGCTTGCCGTCTCCGTCGCCGCCTCCTCTTCTGTGTCTCCTGCTGGTTTGCCAAAGTGCTGGCCGCATCGTACAGCCACGGCAGGTACCCCAGAGCCTTGTGCTGGGTGACAACATCATTCTTCTGGAGGAGGGAGAGAAAAACTTTCATTAAACCCATAACTTTCTATATGAGGAATGAAGCATAGTGGACTAGAGAACAACATTAGGCCTGTCAGTCCACAAGAAACTTTACTGTTTGGAATTCATCAAACTTTTACAAGTTCTTCCCTGAAACCTCTAAGCCTTCTATGAACCACTTTAAGCTTTCAAGTTCAGTACTTTAATATCTTCCTGAGACTCAGCACTTCATTTTTGTCCTCTGCAGTGGACACAAGTTTGAGTGTTTTACTTAAAAAATGTTGCTCTTTGCAAAGGACATTGCATTAAAAATAAGAAAATACATTAAAAAAAGTATCTGAAAAAATGGCTACATTATGCAATTTCCAATCAAGGCAATTATTAAATGTAATAAAAAAAAAATAAAGCTTTCACTTTCCTAAACCTTTCCAAATACTTTCTTTATGCATCAGAGAAATCCACCAGCACAACATGGTATAGCACAGAATAATTTTCCAATCATCTTTCTTTTTACCCTTTGGAAAAAAACCAAACATTTATCAAAGTACTTCCAAGTCTTTATAGAAAAAACTCCATAATTTCTACATTAATCTATGTTGATAAAATCCTCCATAATACTGTCTTAAAAATGATCAGTTCTCTACGGTCACAATGTTGGATTACTGTCTCTGTACCTGGATGTGTTTCAGAGAATGCAGCTCATGGAGGAGCGTGTCCTGCTCACTGTAATATTTTTGTTTCAGCTCCTGGACCTTTTCCAGGATGTACCTCAGCTCCACCTTCACATGATCCCCTGTTCCTGCCTCGGTTCCAACACCAGGTGTGACGGTTGAGGTGAGGCGCTGCTGGTCTGTGGAGGTCTGGGGTTTCTGGGTGGGCCTCTCACCCAACATGTGATTAATGAGATCTTCATACATTTCCAAAACACCACCGAAGAACACCATCCTGGTCTGAAACACAACAACATAAACAACATTAAATTTGTTTTTATGTCAAACCTGATCTTTGATCTTATGGATTAATAATCCTGAATTCCAAATAACACTTTCCATAATTTCCAGGAAGATCCAAGTCTCATCAAAGTGATATTTATTAAACTTAAATAAAATCAAAAAATAAATCTGGATATTTATTATTTCTTAATATTGATAAATCCACTTTTAAATAAAGATAAACTACAGTTCTCTGGTTTCAATGTTTTAAAACCTAAGACAGTGGAGACAGCTTTGTGCTTTTCCACACACAAGTTAAATTAAGACTAGAGCAGGACTCAGAGGGAAATACCAGTCTAGCTTTATTAACATGTTCAAACCATGAGTGAATGGAGACCTGAATAAAACAATGAATGGAAAAAAAAAACCCAAAAAAACCATTGACATCAAAATTCATTCTTTCCTGTGAGTGAACTCATGACTGTCCTGGTCAAATGTTAAGCAGATGCTATTTTGAAGTTGAATATATAAAACAGTGGTGTTTTGTGGTTCAAAATCTCTTAACACTGAATAAATGTAACTATTAATGTTTGAGTCAGATGAGGCCCAGGGGGATACATTCAGTAAGAACTGCAACACCTGTGTGTATGTGGTAAAGGAAAATCTGGGTGGGAAAACCCAAATATGTGTGTGTGTAGTGGGTGCCCATTAACATAATACAAAATTCCACTGTTAACTACATGAGTAAAAAAATCCTTTATAAAATTAAAATAAAAAGAGCTCTGAGGACATTATGAAATATTTCACAACCTCTTTAAGTCAACATAAAAATAAATGTCATGTCAGACATCCAACCAGGTGAATGTTTAGTTCTGGAGCTCGATACAAAAATATTTAAAACATGCAGAACACTGTAGAGCCAGCAGGAAAAAAAACACACAATCACAAGGCAGACTCCACCCTAACCTTAAATTATCAGAATGGACTGTGAAGGAAAACACCAGCCACCTGCTGAGTCAGCAATAAACAACTCTTATTAACATAATTGTGAAACTTATTACCCTCTTGACAAACATTAAACTGTCCTGTATCACTCCAGTGCACCTTCATGTGCCAGACTCTCTAATGATGGATGTATTTTGCCCCGAACTTAAACTTCTAGGATGTGATCGAATAAACATGGCCAAATCCTAAAGACGTTTTAGATTTTGTTTGCAACTGGGAATAGAAGATTAGTATCACAAACACCTTGATATAAACTATAACTATTTCCTAGAGAGGCATAACAACTTCAGTTTAACTGGTTTTGTACAGAAACATGCACGATGTGACGTTTCTGCAGTTTGTTCCAATACAGTATACCTTTGTTTTCTATTTTTGTGGTGAAAACAAAAGCAGAAAATTCACAATAAGTGTTTTTAATTGGACTCATTCACAGAGAAAGGTTCACCACTGCATGCAGTTTACTTCAATATGCACTTTCACCAGACAAATATTTGGAAATCAAAGTTCAGGCTTCCTCTGTTTGGCCAATGTGTGAAGTGGTTTATATAAGCATAAACATAATTCACATTCACTGTTTGTAATGAATAACACTTTTTCATACATAAGGTATCTGTGTTTTGAGACTACTTAGGTTATCAAATGCCTTGACTTACCTCTGTTTTCCCATCCAGAAACTTTTTGGAGAAGACAGGTTTCCCATTAAACCTTTGTTCAGGTGAAATTTTCTACGGAGAGAAAGACATTCATTTAATCAATACATGACCTCTTAAAGTATTGATTATTGTTATCTCATAATTTAGTTGATTACATGCAAACATTGAAAACTTCAATGAACAGTATTTAGTAAATGATGCATTCAAGGACAGTCCAATATTTTGAGCCTTGAAGAATTTACTGAAAAGTATGAATTAGTTTTGTTAAATAAAAATTAAAGAAATAATGAAATAAAACACAATATGTATTTAGTATTGATTTGCAGCTTCTTGTATTTATTGCTCAGAATTGTTTGTTATTGATCTGGTCTGTTGGTCTGTTATTGATGAGCTCTGGTGTTACATTAATCAGAAAAGACAAACTTTAATCAGAGACTGTGGAAAAGTGTCTAATACACATCTTATGAAGGCCTTAACCCTAAAATCAGAAAAGCTGGGTTGTCCTTGAATGCATCAGGGCACCCATGGGGATCCTATTTGTGTTAGAACTACTGTAAGAATGATAACTACAATAACAAGGTTTAACTGAAAGAAAGGTTAAATGAAACATGAGGTTTGGTTCAGACACATGTCTACAAAAACAGTACATGGGAAAACATACACACACACACACACACACACACACGTCATGCTACATGACACAGTTTGTGTGTGGGTGGGAGGGAGTGTGTGTGTGTCTGTGTGTGTTTTGTGGTGAAGACAGCAGAAAAAAAACCCCAAGGAATAAACATTTGTTTGTGTCAGTACTAGTTCTATATATTCTGGTTCTATACCACCAGCAGCATTAGTAGAATTTTATTTTTTATTACATACAGTAGCATCAGGGCAGTGGTACTCACATAGTGCAGTAGAAGGTTCTGGATGGTCTTGTTCATCTTCTGTGGGACATATGAGCTTTTGACCTGACACACTAACAGCCAGAGACACAGGCATACCGCTGCCCTCATCGTTGCAACCATTGTATCACAAACTGCAGCTGAACCGTCCACTCGTCACCAGTGTGAATCCTAACCTTGTATGGGCCACGTGCAGATGCTGGGTTTCAGTCCCTGTAGTAACTGCCAAAGGTGGAGAGAAATCGACCAAACACCTGTCTGTCTGACTGACTGGCTGTCTGACTCTGACTGACTGATGTTTCCTCAAACTCTTTGACTTTTATTTATATCTCAGCAGGCTTAGATAGAAACACGCAAAGGAGAGAGAGAATGTGATGCACTGATGAGCTAGGTGTGAAATGTGGTTGTGCTGTTTCCTTTAAAATACCAAACTTCATAGAAGTGGGTGAGGGGTCTCCCACTCATGCTTGCTAAACACTCTTCATTAGATTTCTGCTGAAACAAACACCCACAGTTGTTCTAATGACACTGATAACCTTAGTGGTCAAATAGCAACTGGCTGCTGTTAGAGGCCTGTCCATGCAGCCCACTGGGCTATAGAAGGTTTGTAGTTGGAAAACAACCCGAAAACGTTTGGGTGCAACCTATGTCGGAAATACTTAGATCCAATATAAACGCAGTGGAAACCATTAGAAACTCCATGCAAAGTACAGCATCTGTAGGTTTTATTATATTTCATGAGGGTTTTGATGGTGGTTTGTATTTAAATGAGTGCATTTGGATATTAAAACCCAGAAGGAGGCAGATGAGTCGTTCTTTTAGAGTTCCACAAATGTACAATCGATGGAAACCAGCATGTTTTGTTTGTAGAGTGGTGATTTTGATCATATTGCTGAATTTTTAAAGGTTTGATTGTCTTTAATCTCCTTTTGATTGTAGTTTGAATGTCTTTTGCTGCTTATGTAATGGTTCATTTAACCCAGTGTTCTTCAACCTTGCTCCTCAGGGCCCACTGTCCTGCATGTTTTACATGTCACTCTGCTCCAATACACCTGATTCAATGGCCCGATAACTTTTTGAAAATGCCTATTTAAAAAATAATAATAAATAAATGTTGGCCTGCAAGTTTTTTCTCCAACTCAAAACATGTCAACAAAGTCAAACTGAAACCCAAACCAAGCTATAATAATTTAATCAAGTGTTTTCCTAAACCAATATCACATACGTCATGCGTGAATGTTGCAAAATCGCACGGAAGAAGTTGTGATTGTGGTAGACTGTGGAAATTAAGGGTAAGTCAGTGGTATTATTAGCAACACTTTCTGTGCTGGCACATTTTGGACTTGGGTTATTGGTGTTGGCTGTTTGGACATTTTAAATAAAATCATCTTGGCAAAGTTATGTGCACCTGCATTCTCTCTCTCTCTCTCTCTCTCTCTCTCTCTCTCTCTCGCTTTCTCTCTCTGTCTCTCTCTCTCTCATATGCACGTGCACAGCTCTGATAACACTCCAAAGATATTCCCATACTTCCCTCTGACTGAACACCACAGAACGTGCACTTTTCTGTGTTCAGTGTTTCTCATAGTGCTTTAGTACTGGTACAAATAAGGGGTTTCAGCTGCGTTACACAGAGGTACCTTTCTTGCGCATTTTATTTCGTGCAGTTCTGTGTAGGCTAACATTACTGATGGCATAATGTGCGTGTCTGTGCACACTGTATTGCCTCAGCTAAGCATCATGTCTGACCAAACATTCTGGTGATCCCCTCTCGTGATTGTGACCCCCCCCCTTGTTCCAACGTGTTCTGCGGCCTATGCACTGGGTCATTATAAGGCTTCAGCAGAGCTTGATAATGAGCTGATCATTTGAATCAGGTGTGTGAGCAGGGTTGTATCTAAAACATGCAGGACAGTGGGCCCTGAGTACCAGGTTTGAAGACCCCAACCAACCCCCTGTAAAATACATTGACCATGCACAAAGTGGTCATGCAACACAATCCTGTTGTTCACTATTCACTTACAGATGATCTTATGTGCACTAACCAAATAGTTTTTGATCATAGTTTATAAACTGACATGTAAAGTTTTGTAAAATCACTTCAGTACCTACAACATGTTACAGGGTCTTCTTGGATTTGTTTTAGTTTTTTGTCATATCTTGTGTCAGTACTGTGTTTTAAATATGTTCTATAAATAAAAAAGACCTTGGTGTCACCTGCATTGATATGTGTGGTGTGTATGTTGTCTGAATGAAATGCGATTTTGGAGATTTCTTCTCTTTCCAAGTGTGTTTAGAGGCCTGGTGGTCCTATAAAGCTCAAATAAAAATAAATGTATATTTTTAAAAAGGTCTGTATACCTGGCTTAAATAACTTGTATCCATAAATGTTCCTGGAAAAAAGTGTCCTTTTAATTTTAGCTGTCATTCTTTGCTGGGGACACTTTCATATTCACATATTCGCTTCTCTTTTTGCTACTTCTCCAATTCACTACTGAATTTGTTTCATACTTTAATAATATACATGTAGACAATGATGTGAGTAGGCTGTATTGTGGCCACAAGAGTGACGAACTCAATAAGAAACTGTGCCACCAGCTGTTTAATAACAAGGTCATCTGTACATGTGGTTTTCAATGATGTGTTTGAAACAAAAACAGAGCTGTGAGAACTAATGTGACATAGTCTCCAGCAGGTTTTTACATTAAATACTTCAGCAGAATTGAAAACCTACAACATCAACCTTTAATATTGTGAAATAATATGTGCTAGTGTTGATAATGGCAACAAGTAACAGAAAATTAACCCTTTGATACATGAATTATCAGAACCTTAGTCAAGATTTGTTGTGTTTTTATTCGTCTTTAGTCCTGGAAAAAAAGCAATGTGATTAAAATCTTTTTAATGAACCTATTTTTTGTGAACTTACAAAAATGTCCACTCAGCTAGATAGCATGTGTTTAAGCTTTAAAGCAAATAAACTTATATTTAAAATGCAATACCAGAACATTATGAAATAAAAAAAATGGATGCAGTTTTTGTTTAAAAAGACTGTTAATTACAGTCTAATAATAACAAGCAATTGATTTACATGTAAACATGTTAGTGCAGATGGGTTGGTATTAAGGTATTAAGAACAGACCAGTTACAGTAATGGTATAAACTGACTGATATGGAACTAAAACAACAAAACCCATGAATATACAAGAGAACATCTGTAGAAGAACTGTCCACTGTAGTGACCAGTGTGCATCAAAGCAGGCATGGGAAAACCATTCCCAAAGGGTCAGTGTGGCTACAGGTTTTTGTTCCAACCAAACAGCAGCACACCAGCCTTGATTCAATTAATCACCTGATCTCAGTCGTCAGAGTTCATTGGTCAAACTGTGTACTCTTGGTTGGTTGGAACAAACACCTGCAGCCACACCTGCCCTTTGTGGAATAGTTTAGAAATGCCTGCATCAAAGGGTTAAAGGAAGAAATGACATAATGAACTAGATGCACAGGGTAGCTGTGAGGTGATGTCAGGGATAGTAATGTCGCTCATTGAGTTTACAAGAAAATCCAGCAATCATTGGGTGTTTTCTTGTCAACTACACACACACACACACACACACACACACACACACATTACTTAAAATACATACACATAATTAAATGTATTATTGTGCAGCGTGAAACTGCAATATCAGCATAGTATACAGTAGTTCAAAGAAAAATCCCCTCTTTATAAAGGAAAGTGAAAGCAGGTGGCATATCTGTAATTCAAGGAAGATCTTTTATTGTAAATGTAGGAGGCTACATTGATATTAATTTATTTAATTTGAATGGAGAACCAAATGCCAAGGATCTGAAATATTCCTGAGCTAATGATGATAATTAAAAAACACAATACCACTGAACCTCAATATATTTGTTAAAAATACTTTATATTAGAGGAGCAAAGTAATTAAGTAATTCATTAATTAAATACATAATAGTAATTGTTCTGTTGATTAAAACTGTGTTGTGAGAACAGAGAGAGTCCAAAAGGCCAAATAAAGGATTTTATTATACATTAAGTTATTCTGTCCAGTTTCAGGAAAGAATGACTTCAGAACTAATACAAGGTTTAACACATAAAGACCTAAAAACATCTAATGATATAAACTGTTTAATACTTGTTGTGTAAATACAGTTTGGTATCCTTTCATGGTCATCAGATATGATGCATTTGGATGTTCAAAGGCTCCATAGTTACCGTGGAAACAACATCACCTAATATTTATTCACCAATAAAACTCATGGAGTTGGATCAATGACAGTGGGTGGAGACAGTTGTATTTACAGTGTTATTAATATATTTTGCTGAAAAGTCACTTATTCTTCAGTTTTTAACCTTACATAGAATTTGACTCTTGGTCCACGTTCTACTCAGGAGACAGTGATTCTTCGAAGGTATAACACTTCATCCACAAACTCTAACACTGATGGTTTTTCCTTCTAAATTGGACAGTGGATCTGTTCATTGTTGCATGTAAGGGGACAAACTCTACTCAGTAAAAAATATATTGTTTCCTCTGTACATTATATCAGTAACATGAACACCTCAGATACTTGTTTCAGCAACTGTGGAACTTTTACATTACTGAAACCAGAATTAGTGCCTCACCTCCGCAAACTAGTCAGGTATCACTTTACATCCATGTCGATCCAGAATCATCATATACTGTATGTAGTGACGACTGTGGAAACAAAAGGTGTTAAACTTTATGCATTTTATGTGTAATGGAAGTTTCAACTGTAGTACTTCCATTGAATCATCGGGAGATGAAAAAGGTAAATCAGTACCAACTCAATCTAAACAAACTGAAAATATCCTCCTGAGATGCAGGAAAGTGAAGGTTGTTGTTTTTTTAACATTATTGTCTTGATTACAAACTGCATTATGCAACAGATTTATCAGATACATTCTTAAAATTATTATTATTTTTTTTTTTAATAAAATGTCCTTTGTAATGGACAGATTTAAAAAAAAAGTCAAACTGTTAAACTTTTTTCCCCTACAGAGGACAGTAATGCATTGCTTGGTATCAGGACAATATTACTAAATAATAAATATGTATTGAAATAACATCTCCCACCATTACTAAACTTGAACAACTGACAAGTATGAAGTTTGTGAAAAAGTATAATTCAATTACATTTCTATTACTATGCTGGGAAAACCAACCTTAGTTTAGTTAACATAACCTACTAGGTAGAATAATAATAGAATAATTACAATACCAGAGCAGGGGTTTCTAAACTTTCTTCAGTCCCAGAAATAATTGTGTAAAAAATAAATAAATAAATAAAACCCATTTATTGCCATGACATTCATATTTCTACTGACTTGTCCAGTGTCAAAACAGTGCACCACACCTGAAATAACCAGACCAGATGTGATAAATACTGATCAATGAATCTTTACTACAGTAAATGTAGAAATACAACATTGAAATATTGCATTACAGGTCAAACTGAAAAAGAAGGCCAAGTATTTTCAGCAAAATGTACTTTAAAGTTTCCAAACTAAACTGACTAACTCCTAACAACAACCATCAGTGTCTAAAACTATGATAGAATATTATACCATTATACCAAATGCACCCATGTTACTCCTCTCTACCAGTGGCTGCCCAGGTCAAGCACAAGACCTTGACCCTTGCTTACAAAACCATCTCAGGAACAACACCTGCTTATCTGAAGGACACATTAAAGCCGTATGCTCATGCCAGACCATGCCAACACAAACCAACTAGCGGTGCCCTCTGCTCGCTCTAAGTGATCCCAGGCACAACTGTTCTCTGTATGAGCCCCTCAGTGGTGGAACACACTCCCAGAATCCACAAGACCAGCATCATCTCTCCCACCTTCAAGAAGCATGTGAAGACTCTTCTCTTTCATGAATGTCTACTGTACTGATGCCTGTGCTGACTCAGACCTGGGGTAGACTCTAGGCATGCTACATGGTGTGTGTCTCTGTCTCTGTTTTGTTTATTCAACTCAACCCTATATCAAAGTATTCGAGAAGAGAGAGAGAGAGAAACAAATACTAACCCCAGAGAGCATTTCCACTTATTGTTCTGTATATTTCCTGTCGACCTTGTGACTGCTAGTGATACAGGCTATATATTATGTTCTCTATTGTAAGTCGCTTTGGATAAAAGTGCCAAATGCAATGTAATTTAATACCAGCTAAGAGCTTTTCAGTGTTGAATGTTGTCAATATGAAGTCACATTTAGATGCATTTTGGATCATATTTCAATACTTGTCACACTATTGAGGAGATAAGTAGTGTAATACTTTATCAAATAAAACATTGTTTTTATTTTTTCAACTTTTGAATTTTCAACAACAGTAAAAATGTTTTTTTTTGTTTTTTTTTTAATGGAGTGGGGAACCATAGACCCCTCTGAGATGTAATGCAGTAGAATAGCATAGCATAGCATAAAATTAAAGTGTATGTGATATCTAACTATTTACTGCTCTATGGTTAATATAATAAGCAATATTATATTAACAAAACAAAAATGAAATTATATATGTCAGTTTGATGTTGTTTACTCTGTCAGTAAAAGCAAAATTATATAACACATTTTGATCCTGGCTGTAAATGACAGCCTTAAGATGTCAAAGTATTTCATTTCACACATTATTTTTTATGCCTAGCTGTTTTCAGCTTCTGTGATCTGAGATCAGCTGCATTATATCATTTCCTCTGACTCTTATTTTGAAATCTTTCTCTAAACAAAACAAATACATTTTCAGATGTATAATACAGCTGTTTTTTTCCCCAGTGGTATCCTGTGTAATCTGCAAGAAATGAGGTGAAAATCTCATCTTCGGAACCCACTTCATCCTCACTAGGGTCATGGAGGTCACTGGCAGAGGTGGGCAATTCCAGGTCCATAAAGTCAATGTCCAGCCATGTATTTGTTCAAACTTGTTCATTGAACAGGTTTTCTGCAACTAACCCAAGCTTAGTTGTAGAAATGCATGCACTTTTTCAGGATTTTCTAATTTTCCAAGGAGTACTTGTGCAGGACATTCTGCTTGTTTGTGGGAAACAACCTTTGACCTCTGACTGTCTTGTTTACAGTAAAGGACCCTGATGCTTCATACCTGAATGAAGACAGACAGGTAGATTTTGGTGTTTGAGCTACTGCTACTTGCTTGTGGATATCCCCTACTCACACTCACCTCTTAAAAACAGGAAGAGGTTTGTTTCACTTTTCTGGAAATCACTGCTCTTTCATTTCAAATACCTGCATAAATGACCTTCTACTAATTTATGCTGAATCTGCAGTTCAGATGGAGGATCCATGTTTTAATTACTGACATACTTCAGCTGGAAATTTAATTTTTTATGAATTGGTTGACCATGTTGTGCTTTCAGTGAGCCCACCTGTCCATGTTCTGTGACTCAGTGTGATCTCAGGAAGGCTGGAAGGGAATTTCTGTAAATTTTTCACAAAAATTAACTGACAAGATACTGTCATATAAAAATAGATGGCATGTTATGATTCACTAGAATTTAACAAGTTCCATTTAACAAAAAAACAGAAAAAAACACTTTTCACTCAGTTCAGTTGGCGTTGGAGATTCAAGATCAGATCATGTCCACTGCACTAAATAATTCCACTATGTTGTAAATAACTTCGGTTTGCTTTTAGGGACTGTCTACTTACTACCACGTAAGTGTGATGTTGTTTAGAACTTTAGAAGAGGTCTAAAAATAGTGTTTCGTGTTGGCGAAAAGACTTGTCCTAATCACCTCCATGCTAACACAGTTTAGCTCAATGTACATCCTAATGGTGTGATTTTAATGTCAACTATATGTACGTACTCCTAATCATCTAAAATTTGAGCTAACATGAATTTTACTCCAGATAATCCCTTAAGAGAGTTGTTCACCAAAACTCTGATTTTCTTCTACTGAACAACAGAGTTGATGATTTCCAATCAAGTTTTAAACTCCATCACGGCACTGAGACTGCTCTGATCTGAGACTGCTGGATCTGATAAACAACGTCCATTTGAACACTGATGCAGGTCAAGTCTCAGTCTTAGTCCTGCTGGATCTGAGTGCTGCCTTTGACACAGTCAATCATGTGATCTTGTTACAGATGTTAGAGGTCTGTGTAGACATCACTGGTCCTGGCCTGAAATGATTCAAGTTCTATCTTGGGGACAGGAAGTATTTTGTTCTGAAACTGTGTGTCGGATCAAATAGCAGTGACCTGTGGGGTCCCCCAGAGGTCCATCCTGGGACCACTCTTGTTCAATCTTAACTTGTTGCCCCTGGGTCAGTTAATACGTAGTAATAACATATCCTAACATAACTATGCTGATGACACTCAGATCTACATCTCACTGGCAGCAGGTGAACATGGGCCCCTGGACTGTGTGGATGCAAAGCAACTTTCTACAACTAAACTGAGACAAAACTGAAGTCATTGTCTTTGTGTCACAAAAACCCAGAGAAAGTCTTATCAGTCATTTTGAATCTCTTACTTTAAAAACTGAAAATCAGGTTAGAAATCTAGGACTCAGACCTAAACTTTAACAGCCACATAAAGATAACATCATCAGCCTTTTACCAACTCAAAAACATAGTCAGAATCAAAGGTTTACTTTCTAAACCAGATTTAGAAAGACATTTATGCATTTATCTTTAGCAGGTTAGACCAGTGTTTCTGAACCTTTTTGAGCCATGGTAAATATTTTACATTAAAAACATCATGAGGCATACTACCATGGAAAAATCTCACAAATGGTATATTCAGGGTGCGATTTATCAAAAAAAACGGGGGGGGGGGGTTATTTCCACAGAAAAAAAGCTTGTGTTAGATGTTATGACCCTCACAAGCAGGTCTGGCTTGTACACACATCGGGCGCATTTCTACGTGGCGGTGTGACGTGACTGGCTCTGGGTCAGCCAGGAACGGTCTCACAGCTCATGTGAGACCAGCGCCCGGATAACTTCGCCATTTTCCAGGGCCGTAGACTCACTGCACCTTCTCTCCCGCTGATGCGAAGGGAGGAACGGGTCACTGGGGGCCTAATCCAGCTACAATGGGTGAAGGCGGGGTACACCCTGTATGAGTCTCCAGTTCATCTCAGGGCTGAACATATATAGACAAACAATCACTCTTACATTCACACCTATGGACAATTTAGATTAACTAATTAACCTATCAGTGCATGTGTTTGGATGGTGGGAGGAAACTGGAGTACCTGGAGAAAACCCACACAGACACGAGGAGAACATGTAAACACACAGAAAGGTCTGGTGTGGGAATAGAACCAGGGACCTTCTGTCTGTGAGGCACAAGTGCTAACCACCGCACTACCATGTCGCCCTCTGCACTCTTCTCTTTAACTTTATTTTAATTGATTGATATTTATGTTTTATTGATTGTGTTTGATCAGTAATTGTGTTTTTAATTTATTTTTTTGTAAAGCATTGTGAATTGCCCTGTGTATGAATTGTGCTACTGTATACAAATAAACTTTGCTTGCTTTAATATAAGACATCACACCATCACACTGACACCACCACCTAGTTTTTCCTAACTTCCCTCTGTCCATTCTTACTGTGAAACTGACTGATGACTCAGTTTTTCTAAACCTCACAGTAACATGGGCATTTTAAGTGACGATACCTTTTCTCTTGACTTAACAATAAGTCCCATCGACAGATTTGGTTTGAGGGGAAACCCCTTCACTATTATATACTGGAGCTTAAAACACAACCCAAAGTCTAAACTAAACTAAATTAAACTAAACTAAACTAATCTAAACTAAACTAAACTAAACTAAACTAAACTAAACTAAACTAAACTAAACTAAACTAAACTAAACTAAACTAAACCTAACTAAACTAAACTAAACTAAACTAAACTAAACTAAACTAAACTAAGCTAACCCTAACTAAACTAAACTAAACTAAACTCTGTTGGTCCTTATAAGTAATGAAAACTTAATTATCTGGAACTGAGAAATAATATTCCTTTAAATTTTTCCTCTTGTTTTTTTGGTTATCATGGAACCACAATAATCATTATGTCATTATCTTGTGCTAACAAACATATTTATATATTCAGATATTTTGTTGAATGCAAGGCAATTAATGTAAGTATAAGGAAAAACGTGGTGTGTGGGAAACATAGTTTTTATGTCTAAAAGATACTGGTTTAGTTGGCCATTTAGATAAAATAAATGACATTTCAACATAGATTTGTTTAGACTGATCACTGATATAAGATTTGCTCAAATTTGGATTGTCCAACAAATGTCAAGTACAATATGATGCACACATTCCTCATTGTATAGTATTGAGTATCTGCTCTGCATATGTTGTGTAACCACTGGTCCATTGTCTGGTGTTTCCCTGCCGCTAGGTTACATCATGAGATGAGGGGAAGTCCCTCTGTGAATGGTTCAAATACCAGGGGACACATTGATGTCAAAGTGTCGTCACAGGACTCAGCTATTAGTAATTTCACGACATGTATGTCAGTTTTCAAGTTTCCTCTTTTTCTAAATGTTTTTCATAACCACTGTAAAAAGTTTCATTTATTTCACTTCTTTTTATAGCTCAGTGATGTAAGCATCCTATTTATAAAAACTAACCACATTATAAACCAAGACCAGTCATTATCCATGTGTGAACTATATCTGATGATGTTACAACATGTAAAATCTTTTAAAGCAGGGGCCTCAAACTCATTTTATTCAGGGGCCACATTCAGCCTGATTTGATGTTCAATAGGCCGGACCAGTAAAATGAAAACATAATCACCTATAAATAAAGACAACTCCAATTGTTTGTCATTGTTTTAGTACAACCCCCCCCCCATTAAATTATGAAAATACTTTTATAAATTATCCCAATCCCCCCAAAAATTAAATTTCACAAGGAAAATAAGAGCAATTTTAACAATATTCTGTGTCAATTTATCATTTGTCCATGTGTATGGATCAGTTCTACAAAGACACTAAACTTTTAGTAACAGAAGCAGAAAATGGATCAAATTGTATCTAATTTTCTTTAGACATTTCCGATTGTTCACATTTTATTGTTACAGGATAGTTGGTAACTGTTATTATTTAATATTGTCTACAGTTAAACAATGACAAAATTTTGAAGTTATTACCATGTATAGGCAAAGAATAAACTCAAAATATGGAGTCAATTAATAGGCTATTATGTTCTTCATCCCATTCGAACCATTGGTGGGCTGCATTTGGCCCCATGTATGAGACCCCTGTTTTTAATTATCTGATTAACCAAAGCCTATTCATACTTTCTTTATAAAAGTCTAACATTTCATAATAAATCACATTGTTTTTCAGTTTCACCCTTACAACAATTTTATTACAAATTTTGTACAGAAGTGTTTGTTGGTGATTTGAAAAAGGAGGACTAAAAATAGGAGCGATTCTAGGATGGGTGATCACAACAGAGAGATTTTACTGTTTTGTGCATTTTAATTCATCATTCCTATATTTGTGAAAGAAAAGCACAGTATTTTGGGTAAGCGTTATGGGGGGGGGGGTGGAGGAGAGATTCAGATACATGGTGTTGAAGGGAGAACTGATTTAATAATGAAACTAAAACAAGATGAAACAAAATGAATAAAAGAATATAACAAAAGCTAAACAAACAAAACCTGGGGTAGATCAGTCAGAGACAGATTTTTGATGACTGTCATATTGACCTTTGACCTACATTCACCAAAATGTAATGGGATCTATTCTGGACCACCTCCTGAACATTTGCCCAGTAGTTTTTGCGTCAAGTTGCTATTAGACAAAAAAAATAACCAAAGCACAGATGGCTATATGTTTTCTCTCTTCCTACAATACAATATCACACACACACACACACACACACACACACACACACACACACACACATACATACACACACTGAGGCAGCTGTGGCTCAATTGGTAGAGCAGGTCGTCTATTGATTGAAGGTTCGGTGGTTCACGTGAGTTGTTGTTGGCTGATGTGCCCTTGAGCAAGGCACTTAACCCCCCCCTCCATCTGTTACCCAGACACTTGATCTGTCAGCCCACTGCTCCTAGTGATGAGTTAAATGCAGAGGACACATTTCAGTGTGTACAATACATGTTAACATGTGTGTAAAACTTACTGACAATAAAGACTATTCAAGTCTACACACTGAAAGTTTTTTTTTTTACTTGTGATAAGTAACAAGACATTATGGACAGAGAAAGAAAACAATACATAAACCAGACAAAAGAAAAACCAACCAGAATCAACAACAACAAAGTAATGACAAACAACAATACTGAGAGTATCATGTTAGAAAGAAAATATACTAATTGTAAAGAGCAAATAAAAATATGGATGGATTGAGGACGAAACGGAAGAAGGGAAAATGATAGAGGGGGGAATGAGGTGGGAAATCAAAGAAATATAAGACAGAAATATATTTTTATTATTATTATTATTATTATTATTATTATTATTATTATTATTATTATTATTATTATTATTATTACTACTACTACTACTACTGTTGTGGATTTTCATCATGGATCAAAGATGTCGACACCGGAAGTTGAGTAGAAAAAGGCTCAGTTTATTCTGACATATACAGTCCTTTATAGTCCATTTTCAGATACTCGTTCCTCACCCTAAACCTGCTCTAACCAGTCCCCTGACGTCCTTTGACGTCATGGATTAGTGCTGTCTCCTCATATAGTCATAACAACATAACATTCACTCTTCACTTATCTTACAACCCTGATAGCTTTGACACACAGAAGGGCAATGTGACCTTTCTTCTCACAAATGATATGTCATACATATGGATATATATATTAATTCCCAACATTCCCCCCTTTGATAATTATCAATTATCAACTTCATTTACCAGTTCAATGCAAGTAAGGGTGAAAAACCTGTCAGATGTTTATTAACAGGAAAAGTCCCTTACGACCCCCAATCAGAGTTTGAGCCTTCTGCACATCTTTATATTTGGAGCGATCACCAGTGGCTTGCATTGAAGGGATGTCAACCGAGATGGATTAAAACTGAGCTGTGAATAATTTATCTAACTGTTGATTTCATGTTGATTAAATATTGAGTAATATAGGATCTTATGTAATTTATAGACACTATTGATTCCAATTAATATAATATAGTAAATAGTAAGTAAATAGCAAATAGTAAAATACAACACTTAATTTGAAATTTGTGTATAAACCACCTCATTTAAATTAATTTCAGATATTGATTAGGAATTATCATATTGCAAAGTGAATACATGAAATGTGGATTACTATGATTATTGATTGAATATGGATTAATATGATTACTGATTACCTATTCTATAAAAGAAAATCACAACATTGTCATTTAGGATGGAGAACAATCATAACAACAGAGACAGTATACCCATTGATTAGTGGATGAACAATGAAATAATGAACAATCCTGTTGTGAATAGACATGAATATGTATGAATAACTTTGAATCATACCCAAAATAAATATTGAAGAATATAAACAGTCCAGTCCAGTAGTCCATGTCCGTGTTGAGCTAAAGTTAACGTCCTTATGTTTGTCAACATCAGTTTCACCTGTCTACAGTTATCAGTTTTGGCTTAAACTATAAAATAAATAATCACTCACTGCTACACTCCTCATTTTGGTTAAACTATCGCCTGTTCTGGGCGGCTGTGGTTCCGTTGGTAGAGTGCTACGTCCAAAGAGCAAAGGGTCAGCAGTTCACATGTTAAAGTGTCATTGGGCAAGACACTGAACACTAAGTTAGTCCTCATAGGGTCAGTAAGCGCCTGTGTACGGCTACAGCTGTCTACTGGTGTATGAATGGGTGAATGTATAAACTGTGCTATATACGTACAGTCCATGTACCGTTCTAGTTTCAACATCAACTATTTACCATTGGTTAGTGTTCTAAGGTTTACCTCAGAGATGATAACATTATTACATTATTATTTCCTTCTTTAGCAGATCCTTCTAACCTTAGGGCATTAATGTCTTCATGGGTTAGGGTTAGAGGGTTAACAACATTTGATTGACTTTGTTTTTTTTTTTTTTGCCTCTCAAAACACACAAATCAGAACTCCTTATCATTGGCAGTGTTACCAGTTTGGGCCGGTATAGAAACATTTGAGCTGTTTTTGCTAACATTTCAGCATTATAAAAAACAGCACTACAAACTATTATTTTATGATTTAAATAAAACAAATTCAGTATATTTCACTTCCTCATATTATGCTCATGTAACCTTCCCTTTCCCTTTAATTTTAATTGCATTAAATTATTCAATTGTTATAGCAACATGACATTGTAATGTCACATCAACACATGTGTAATAATGATCTTCTTATGTGCAAGAGTGATTCTTATGTGTGTAATGGTGATGTGTGTGTCTGTGTGTGTGTCTGTGTGTGTGTGTGTGTGTGTTGTCCAGGTATTGGGAGTCTCCTTCCTGCTTCTTTCTCTTATTATAAACTATGTATCTTATTTATGTGTAAACAAACCTCATGGTCAGTTTTAACCTCTTATTCATCCATGTCTTTTAATTTGTTCCATATAATGTCTAGGTGGTTTCAACACTTAAACCTGAGAATAAGTGACCTTTATTTTAACATTTCCCCTGGCACTGTCTAAGATAAAGTAGAGTATTCCATTAGGTCTTATACGTTCGACGTTCGACGTTGTTGAGCGCATTTTCTGAAGTGGGTGAGTTTCAGTAACGCGCTCGGGTGGAAATGACTTCAACCCAATCTGGCAACACTGTCATTAAATTAACTAAAATAATATTTTAGTTAAGTTTTAGTTTAGTTTTTTAAATGTTCGTACCTAGTACGAGTATACCAGAAGCCTTTTCCTCATGTCAATATCTATACTAAGTTGTTGATTCAGTTAATGACTACGGCTATTTCTATGAAGTAAAGTCAGGTCAAAGTAACATGTCCGTCCCATTCCCCCCTTTGATTAATTAACACAATTAAACACCTTAAACCTCTCACATATGAATCAACATTTGTGTCATAAGCTCCGCCTATGTCCGTCAATAGTAGGTCCGTTCTTCTTGGTGTCCAATCACACGTCTTCTTCCACCATGCATTATCAGTGTAATGGTGATAGTCAATCATTTCTCATCTCCTTAATACTGTCCATCCCAGAGTGATGTGATGGCGTCCATTGAAAAGGGGACAACTTCATGTCCTTTCTCAGACCAGATGGTCTCAACTGAGACGATGACCATCAGGTACAGTCTCCTCTGTTTATGGCCGTGGTGCTGACCATTTTCAAATCAGTGTAAATGATGGGCCAGGGGGGTCTTCAGTCACCCGCCAGCGACCAGGCAAAGGACAACATGTATGAGACTCCACTGGGTTTGCTATCACCGGCAGTGTGCCTTGTTAGTGTATATGTGTGCAGTGCCAAAGGATGACGTCGTCCTCCTGGTGTCTCCAACGCCAGCTGGTTGTTTGTCCTGTCACTTATCCACTCGTCCCCTGTTAGGACGTCCATGTCCTTTTCCTTCCGGTTGGCTAGTGGTCCTCTCCAGACCCTTTCCAGTACTGACTCCTGTGGCTGGTTCTACCACTTGACCACCGTGTGCATCGTCAGGAGAACCTGGACAGGTCCTTGGCTGCTTCCAATGCTTTCTGTCTGCAGTGTCGTTCTGGGATCCAGTCCCCAGACTGAAAAGAACACCAGGAACCTGTGTCTGGACTTGGGCCATGGTTCCTGTTGAGATATCTACTTAAGGCTGGGAGAGAACACAGAGACAAGTGAGTTCTGAAGGAGGGGCGGTGTCCTTGTCCACCCAGCATCCGCTCAGACCTGGAAATCTGTAGGGGGGGTTACCACGAAAGTGTTAGATTATAACTAATCCACAACACACAAATCTAACCGTAAGAAAATACCAAGACAGTGTCCATAACTTTCAAAAGACACTTTAGACCAGGGGTGTCAAACTCATTTCAGTACAGGGGGCACATTCAGCTAAATTTGATCTGAAGTGGGCCGAACTAGTAAAAAATGTGAACCATTAACTAAAATGATTTAAACCTTAGTGTATTTTTGCATTTCATAAATTCATCCAAAGGGCCGGATTGAACCACTAGGCGGGCCGGGTATGGCCCCCGGGCCGCATGTTTGACACCCCTGCTTTCGACTAATGTGTTCCTTCACTGTATCTGTTCTATCCAGTATTTACTTTAGCTTCATAAACACTTCTCACCCTGGGACCAAAAGCTTAAATCTTAAGCATAAACTATACTTCATAAATAGAACACTTAACCCTAGGACACGCCCCCTTATGTTAAGTAATGATAAACACACACATACACATACCGGTACTCACAAAACACACACACATGTGACAGCCTTCTCACATACAGCCATGGCACAACACAACAGAGCACTCACAAAACAAACAAACAAATACACAAAAACAAAAACAATACCCTATGATAATTGTCAGGGGATCCCCTTTCCTCTATAGAAAATAACTGGTTAAACAAACACACTGACTCCAGCACAAAGGAAGGAGTTCAAATCTACTGTCATAACATCAATGACAAGTATCACTGTGGACTAGATGATATATCCTGTTTTCTATAAAATAGATCTATATATTATTTACGTTCAGCTCAGACCAGTTTAAGATTAAAATCAAACATGTTGGATTATGTGTGTAACAGATGGATCTGAGGCATAACACTGATAAATTTCTACTGACCAAATCAAATGGTTGCATTCTACAAAAATCACTTTACAGTCACAACTGACTGTTGTTGTGTTTTTGTTTTTTGTTTTTTTTTGTTTGTTTGTTTTTTCCTATTTTGTTTTGCTTTGTTTTGTTTTTAGTTCTCTCTCTCTCTCTCTCTCTTTGTTTGAGATATAATTTAATTAGTATTTTTACCAACCCTTATCTTGATTCCCAGAAAAGTCATTTTGGTTTAATGCAACCATTAATACTTAATAAATAATTAGAAACCATGTAATTAGCCCAAAGTACATGGGTGTTGTCCCCCATGGTCATAAGTTACCCATTAGACATTGACAACATTGATCGTCCAGCAAAACCAATGGACCAACTTTTCCCTAAATTATAGATAATGAACCATGTGGTAAATCTAATACCAGACCATATAAGGTGGGTTGGTTGGATCCTGGGAAGTCAACCATCCCCCTTCCATTCGGAAATATTCTATTCTATTATTCTATTCAAAACAAACATTGGGTGCAATGTAATGCAGTTTAGTGACATATAATCTAAGATTTCGTCTCTTTTTTTTCCTTTTTTCTGACAACACTTCTGCTTATGTGTGTCCAGCTAAGATTCAGATTTTAATGCATGCATGGAGATTTAGACATTTCATGTTGCATCAGCATTATAATAAAGGCATTCTATTCTTTATAATGAAGGCATTCTATTCTTATTCTATTCTGAGGGTAACCAATAAATCTCTGTCCAGGAGATTTAAAAGGCATGACATGCTGTTTGAAACCAAAATAAAAGTAAAAGTATCAGACAATGAACATAAGAATGGGTTAATGGAATAACCTTTAAATGATTAACATCCTTTCTATTTTTAAAATTATTTTATTTTATTTTATTTTTTTTTTTCTTTCCTTAAAGAAAAGGGAGAGTTTATCTCAGTTTTCCTGAGATAAACTCTGCTACTTTTGATAAAACCAAATACACAGTTCCTGAATGTGTCATGAAGAACTAGTGTCATTATGTCATTAAACTACAGATGTTTTTAGCAGCTGTAAAACATGCTAATGTGTCTTTGGCGAAGGTGTGTGACGTCAGTACAGACAGCGGATGTGCCGTTGCAATACATAAGATATGTTAGTAAGCATGTGTAAGCCTCTGCTCCAAAAGGGGAGGGGGAGGGGGTGTGGCTGCAGGTGCCTCACAGTCTAGTTGCTTCAGGAATCATCATCTGCAGCTCCAGGCTGTTGCTGACACTGGTCAATTCCTGGGTTTCATTGTCTCTGTCCATTTCTCTGCTCCTTCTGTCCATTGGTCTCCTTTGTCTCGACGTTTTCTTGTGTTGATGCATCAGACTTGGACCATCCCGACCAAAGTTTTCACCATGGGACATGCGAGGTCTTCCATGTGTTTACCTTTACAGTCTGGTGGACATTCACATACAACAGTCTTTCACACATTTGTACTCAGTCACATTCTCACCCCAGCTGCCTTTATCTTGAGTTCCAATGCTACAGAGGGGGAGGGAGCGCGTTTGCAGGGCCCTCTGTTGTGACGGACACTTGGTGGGTGTGGCCTTTCATCTTTCAGGAAGGAACTGCACTGGAGCTGGAAGACACCTCAGAGCTGTGAGCTTTAGACAGATAGGGGAGGGGGTTTTTGGAGCAAAGGTGACGCACTAGATGCATTTTCCTGTGTGTGAGAAGAAAACAAACTTTCTGCATTAGACATAGTTTTAAACAAAGTTTTGAACATTTCTGTCTCTTATCTCTGTTTATTCCAATGTTCAACTCAAAGTCACCTTATTATTTTATTATTCTATTTTTCATTTACCCATCTTATCTTCACGCCTTACAGTTTCCCAACATTTAGTTTTCACTTCATCATTTTTGATCATTCGATCATATTTAACACACTCACACCCATTAAGACATTTAATGTGTTTATTACTCATACATGTGAATCTTATAGAGAGAGAGACTTCTGTTAATGCAACTAGAGTTATATTAAATAAACCAAGGACATGTATTTGCTAAATCGCCTATTAGTTATTATCTATTCATGTTCCATGGTGGAACATTCCTCTTCCAGACACGTCGATCTGGGTCAAAATAATCTTAAGATAAAAATGACGCAACCGTTTATCACCGTGATTCACCGTACGTCGCCGCGCAAAATCAGTAATTCCTTCCGATAAAGACTTTAATCAGTCTGCATCACATCTGACCAACTACAAGATTCACAATGTCATGAGTTTAGTCATGAGTTTTCATTTGATTTTTCCACATTTTTTATTTCATTTAATTTTTATAGTTCACATTTTGGGAAATCCCACTTTGTTTTAATCAGTGAATTGAAAACCTTTCCCATATTTTAAACCTATCTTTTAAAATCTGAACCTCTCCAAAGGTCACCCTTACTTGGTCGATTACTCACATCAATTGGGACATTTTTCCCAGACTCGATTTTCCACCCTTGGTGAAGAATGTGAGAAACCACCCACTTATGTATTAGCCCACAGTAGGACCCAATTTAGTCTAATTATGAATTTAAATGTTACCCTACTGTATTGTGCACATACAGTAGTGTAGGTGATGTGAGCTTCAGACCAAGAACCCTTTTAACCCCACATTAAAACTCTCACACAGAGTGTGATCATGTTCCCCTTCAGGTGTAGATCTCAGTGGTGTGGGACAGAGGCCGTTGTTGGTCCCTGTCCTTTGGTTTTTGTTTTTACCAACAGGGATACGACCTCTTTGGTCCGTAGGTTGATCATTCCCCAACTTCAGTCCTCCATCCGTCACACACCTGGGATCCCACTCTTTTTTGTTTAGCTTCTCTCGCTAACCTTAAGCTAACCTCTCCTCTGCTCCTCTCACAGACACTTTTGTTATCATTCCACAAAACACAACAAAGTAGAAGGACACACACACTGAATAAGTTCACCCAAACACATGTGTCAGTTGCTCCAGTATCAACCAACATTAGTGTCTTTTGTTGTTCTTGAAATATAAAATTATTATTATTTATTCTATTTGAAATTTTGAATTGTTTTAGTTATTATTATTAGTTATTATTTATTTCTTTAAATCTATTCTTGATTCTTTCTTTGACTCCATCTGAGTCCTAATCAGCTCCTCTCTTAATAATTCCAAGATTCTGTATATTCTAACTTTCCTTTTTTCATTATATTTCTGTTTATATATTTTAATTCTTTTGAATTTTACCTCTAATAGACACCTTTGTGTTCACTACAGATGTCAGAAAGTCACTTTTAAACCATGCAAAGGGACCAATAGCTATTTTATTTGTTGTTTTTTTTTTTTGCTTTTGTCTTTAATTTTGTAATCTTTGATGCGTTGTATCATAATTTCACATAAACTTACGTCAAATGACTCCTCTGCTGGCCAGCATGGCTGTAGATTTCTGGTCCGTTTGTGCCATTTACCTGAAATTTTAATGTCTTTTTTCTTTTCTAAGTGCCTTACCCCTAGAACCATTATTGGACTGATTACTGGTTTAGATATTTTTACTTTTGGTTTATAAATTTAAGGTCCTTCATATTATAACTTCCTTTTTAGCTGTTTTTCTGTTTATATGTTTTAACTTTAATTAAACCCTACAGACTTAAACCATTCTCAGCACACATCGTTGCTCCTACGGCCATAGGTGCAAAACAAATCCCCTTTTATTTTATTTATTTATTTCTTGGACAAAAGAACACAGCAAACTGTTTAAATGTAACACGTAATTCCACAGTTTTCACCGATTTCGTGTCCTCTGTGACCCAAAACACACGCTAAACCTGAAAATAACGAATTGCAAGCCCCCCTTGTCCGGACTTCTAATCCGCTCATCACGCCCTCTCTCTCTCGCTCACTCACAAGCACACACACAAGTATGTTATCAAAACAGTATACAAGCCCTCTTCTCCGGACTTCTAATCAGCTCTTCACACCCTCTCTCTCTCACAAGCACACACAAATCAGTAAAGGCCCGTTTTCATGCTAACGAAGGGCGTATTCTCATGCCTCAGAGAAAAGAACAATTTGAACATATAGACATGCAGACATAGATTTATAGACATACGAACATACAAGCACATATATAAACACAGACAAATAGGTGCACCTTCAACCACTCAATCACACACTTGTTCCTAGGAACAGATATCTTTTTAATACTTATGCCATATACATATATATATACATACACACACAACAATTTCTTCTCAAATGTATTGTTCTCTAACTGTCTCTGTCATATCTCTGTAACTCAGGTATCTCGTTATACCTATTAACCAAATTTCACATCACAGGTGTATCCCACACCTTATATCAATATTCACTGCGGTATCTCGTTATACCTATTAACCAAAATTCACATCACAGGTGTATCCCACACCTTATGACAACTCACATCAAGGCGTCTCCGCACCTTCTTAATTAACTCACATCAAGGCGTCTCCGCACCTTCTTAATTGAACTCACATCAAGGCGTCTACGCACCTTCTTAATTGAACTCACATCAAGGCGTCTACGCACCTTCTTAATTAAACTCACATCAAGGCGTCTACGCACCTTCTTAATTAACTCACATCAAGGCGTCTCCGCACCTTCTTAATTGAACTCACATCAAGGCGTCTACGCACCTTCTTAATTGAACTCACATCAAGGCGTCTACGCACCTTCTTAATTAAACTCACATCAAGGCGTCTACGCACCTTCTTAATTGAACTCACATCAAGGCGTCTCCGCACCTTCTTAATTAACTCACATCAAGGCGTCTCCGCACCTTCTTAATTAAACTCACATCAAGGCGTCTACGCACCTTCTTAATTAACTCACATCAAGGCGTCTCCGCACCTTCTTAATTAAACTCACATCAAGGCGTCTCCGCACCTTCTTAATTGAACTCACATCAAGGTGTCTACGCACCTTCTTAATTGAACTCACATCAAGGCGTCTCCGCACCTTCTTAATTGAACTCACATCAAGGCGTCTCCGCACCTTCTTAATTGAACTCACATCAAGGCGTCTCCGCACCTTCTTAATTGAACTCACATCAAGGTGTCTCCGCACCTTCTTAATTGAACTCACATCAAGGCGTCTCCGCACCTTCTTAATTGAACTCACATCAAGGCGTCTCCGCACCTTCTTAATTGAACTCACATCAAGGCGTCTCCGCACCTTCTTAATTGAACTCACATCAAGGCGTCTACGCACCTTCTTAATTGAACTCACATCAAGGCGTCTACGCACCTTCTTAATTAACTCACATCAAGGCGTCTCCGCACCTTCTTAATTGAACTCACATCAAGGCGTCTCCGCACCTTCTTAATTAACTCACATCAAGGCGTCTCCGCACCTTCTTAATTGAACTCACATCAAGGCGTCTCCGCACCTTCTTAATTAACTCACATCAAGGCGTCTCCGCACCTTCTTAATTGAACTCACATCAAGGCGTCTCCGCACCTTCTTAATTAACTCACATCAAGGCGTCTCCGCACCTTCTTAATTAACTCACATCAAGGCGTCTCCGCACCTTCTTAATTGAACTCACATCAAGGCGTCTCCGCACCTTCTTAATTGAACTCACATCAAGGCGTCTCCGCACCTTCTTAATTGAACTCACATCAAGGTGTCTCCGCACCTTCTTAATTGAACTCACATCAAGGTGTCTCCGCACCTTCTTAATTGAACTCACATCAAGGTGTCTCCGCACCTTCTTAATTGAACTCACATCAAGGTGTCTCCGCACCTTCTTAATTGAACTCACATCAAGGCGTCTCCGCACCTTCTTAATTGAACTCACATCAAGGTGTCTCCGCACCTTCTTAATTGAACTCACATCAAGGTGTCTCCGCACCTTCTTAATTGAACTCACATCAAGGTGTCTCCGCACCTTCTTAATTGAACTCACATCAAGGTGTCTCCGCACCTTCTTAATTGAACTCACATCAAGGCGTCTCCGCCCCTTCTTAATTGAACTCACATCAAGGCGTCTACGCACCTTCTTAATTGAACTCACATCAAGGCGTCTACGCACCTTCTTAATTAAACTCACATCAAGGCGTCTACGCACCTTCTTAATTGAACTCACATCAAGGCGTCTCCGCACCTTCTTAATTGAACTCACATCAAGGCGTCTCCGCACCTTCTTAATTAACTCACATCAAGGCGTCTCCGCACCTTCTTAATTAAACTCACATCAAGGCGTCTACCCTTCTTAATTAAGTACTACAAATAATAATAATAATAATAATAATTCAGATAGTTTAATTTGTTAGTATTATTGTTGTTGTTGTTGTTGTAGTGGTGGAGTGGTGGCAAATTGACCTCCAGCAACCCCAGTAACACAGCCACGACCCCTCCACTGTTGAATCATTATCAGACCCCATAAGCCACCCCATTGGGGCAGCTGCAGCTCAGTTGGGTCATCCATTAACGAAGGGTTTGGCGGTTTGATTCCCGCTCTGTTCTAGTCAATTCGCTGTGTCCTTGGGCAAGACACTTCACCCTCCAGTGCCTCTCACACTGGTGTATGAATGTGTGTGAATGTTTGGTGGTGGTCAGAGGGACCATAGGTGTGAAATGTCAGCCACGCTTCTGTCAGTCTGCCCCAGGGCAACTGTGGCTACATATGAGGTTTACCACCACTAGAGGGAGCATATGAGAGTAAATGAATAATTGTAAAGCATCTTGGAAAGCGCTATAGAAGTGAAATCCATTATTATTATAAAAGAAAAGAAAAGAAATATATATATATATATATTAAGAGTGCTAAGAAATAAGGGGTACTTTAGCACAACCAAAATGTCATGCTATTTTAAACAGAAAAATGTGAGAAGTGAGTATTATTTTAAAGTGAAATGGCATTTTTTCAAACTGATTTAAACTACATTTTCAATATTTTTCAAAAACAAGACCATGTAGATGTCGCTGTATGTTGTTGTGTGTCATGTAGTGTTACCATGGCAACACAGATGGAACTACAGATATCATGGGCAACTGGGCTTAAGATGCCACAAACAACATATGTTCGCATCTACCCTGTCTTTTTCAGGGAAGGCCATGCATGTTTGAGCAACAGCATGGTTTCAGAATAGATATAAATGAGGTACAAAAAGTAGTCCAGGTCCTGAACAGGTCTACCTGCAGTCCAGATCCTTCACCAAATGTAAACATTTAACATATCATGAAGCCAAAAGTATGATGTAGAAGACCAAGATCTGTTTAGCAGTTTAGCAATGTACCAATACTCCTCCTTCAGCTGGTCTCCTCCTTTCACAGATGTTTATAGACTTAACATTAGTAATGTTTAAATACATTTAAATAATGTTTTCCATGCTATATTGTAAATAAAACTACTACGATTTATAAACAATTGCATTTGGTTGGAGAAACTTTTGAATATATGTACAAAAATAAGAGACAAACACAGGAAATGGAGTTGATATTGGTGCTGATTTATTCCAATGTATTCAGACAGATCAGATACAAATCAAATAACAAAAAACAAAATAAATTAAGTTAAATTATTTATAAATAGAATACATTAACTTATAATAAAAACATAAATATAAGTGAGCTGAATGACTGGATTGATAAAATGATCGAAAGTGACAGCTGAAAGAACAAATGAAATACTACAGTATGTGGGTTGTGAACTGAACATGGTAGTTGTAAACATGGAAACCCCTTCACAACTTAAAATTACACATAAATAAAAACACAGATGAAAGGAAAAAACTAAATTTCTTAATGATGAGTAAACAATATAAAAAAAAACCCAACTTCAGTCAATTATGCAAATGACAGTGAGTTAGTTCAAGGGAACAACTTCCCAGCACCTGTTTTAAGCCAGAACAATTAATACTAAAAATGTTGTCTTGTCATCTGGCAGCAGATCAGTAGGTGTTTCTACTGCTGCGAGACAGAACCACGGACGCTGCCTGGTAGACCTCCAAGAACTGAGCTAGAGCTTTTCTCTGAACTAGTGGGTCCTCCACCTGAGGACAAACAAAGAAGTATTTCATTCATTAGCAAATATGTCCAGTAAAGATATTTTAAATAGCATACATTCAACATAATGAAAAAAAATAATGAAAAAAAACCCCAAAGCATTTAATATAATGACATTACACATTCACCAGACTTGATAAAGGCATGAAAAAGTATATTAAATGATTATGCTTTAGTGTTATCTCAATATTACTAATCAACATAATCAGTCCTTGTGTAATGACAGCAATGTGTCAATAATGCTGTATAATGCTACAAAAACACACTGACATTTATGTTTAATATAAACATGTTATACTATGAATTTACCAGAAATAAGCAAAGCAAAATTATTTCCAGTTATTCTATATCAATTTTCTCTTTCGTTTATCATCATTCCACTGTTTTCTACAGGTGTAGCAGCTGTGAGCGGCTCTTCTAGTCTAGCTGCACTAGACATGTAATGTACTACAGTAGTAGTCTAGTTAGATTCAACCTTTGGCTAGATTTCCCTGAAAATTATCCAATGAATCACGTGATGTATTGAGTCAGAGAACGGGCGTAACAAAGTGACGCTGCAACGATTTGGATTTGGAGCCAAACTACTGGAAACAACCATAGAAGAAGAACAACAACAACCGGTGGTGATTTCCTTTTATCAAAGATGAGTGAAGAATGTGAGAAAATGTCAGTAATCTTTAAATTATTTTTACAGAAGTGACAACAGTTGTTAAGCTCTATAATCATTTTGTTTAGTCTTTCTCCAGACTCCTCGTGAACTATGTCATCCTAAAGATTACACTAATTGGTTGTTGTACCGTCCTATTGCATACAGTGGATTTGAAAAACGACCTTTTAGCCCCGCCTCCCCTGACTATGAAGCATTCCTAGACCTATACATGTAATGAATATGGATGGCACAGGTAGGCTACAGCTCTTCCACTTCCTTTATGAAATGCACAGTGGATCAACTAAACATACTGACACAACAATACCTTTCTGACATGCACTGACTTTAGGATTAGTTCTGTCAAATGTTTTAAGCAGTAAGAGTCTGCATTATTCTACAAGTTGTGCATTTACTATTGTGATGTCAATTTGTAGCTGATGAGAATACAGTGGCCTTGTCTCTGGAGAAGTAGAAACTCCACCTACAGATGTTTGTTTTGCTTTGGTCTTTGTCAACATGAGAACATGTAGCTGTTTATATTCAAAGGAGTGCAAACTGTTTTTATGTGTGTGCAGTTTGAGAAATGACTGCAATGACTGCCCTGTACTTTGGCCCAGGATAATGGCCTAGAACTGTTATGAGAAGGGTATTTTTACTTCTGTTTTTGATTGTATGAATGGATGTTAACTTTGAATTAACTTTAAATACAGACAGAAACTAGAATTCATATGGGCCATAAAACACTTCAATTTTTTTTCATAGAGCATGAGAATAACTGAGATTACTTTGTGTGTTTATGAAATAAACAAAGAACAGAAATCGATCTACCTTAATCGTGTTGAGTTTGTGGAGCACATCCTCCTTGTTTTCGATCACGTGGGAATAGTGTCCCTTCAGCTCCTCCATCTTCTGCTGCAGGCAGGTCAGATCATTCTTCAGCTTTTTCTCATTAGTAGAGGACACCTGTCCCAGCAGGGCTGAGGTCCTGGTCTTCTCATGCAGGATGCTGGTGAAGATGCGCAGGTAGACATCCAGAGTGGCATTCATCACTTCTTCCTTTCTCAGCAGAGGAGTGGAACAAACATGTGTATACAATTAATACACCCAACACCTTGAATAAATATATATGTTTACACCAGATTCTACTTAAAAAGTAATCAATAAGATTAATAACAAAGTATTTTGTTCCTCTCTCACCATACATGAGGAGACAGGTTTAAGTCATAGCTGAAATACATTTTTCATTATTTACTTTAAGAAGATCATTGTGATCGTTTAAAACTGTCAGTTCATCTGAGGCATCAGAAAGATTTTTAAAATAATTTTAGATTATACAATTCCACAGATTCACTCAACTGGCATTACAGTAATAATCTGTGGCGTCAGTCCTTCAGCTTTTAGTTTAAGCAAAGAAAAACTCAATCAAGTTGTGGAAAGAAATGGAAGAATCTTTAGGACAAGCCACGAAGGAGGGATTGTCTTTAAGGTCAAATAGTGTCACAGGACAGAGTTCAGGTGAAGACTAGGTTTTTTTCACAGTGTGAATTTCCAGTATTCATTTGTATGTTTTTTTTTTTTACCTGGCTGGAGGTGTTGAGGCTTTTGAGGACAAAATCGAAGAGAGGACTTTTACCAATCTCTGGCAGCGTCAGCCCCTGTAACACGTTAAAAGAGTTAAAATATATGGAAAGTACTATCTACATGAGGTAAACACTTACTTGTTAAATATATACTGTTAGTAGTAGTATAAATACTTATTAGTTCCAGTGTTTCTCCACATATTAAAACTTAATACATTAGCATCGGTGTCAAGTAATCTTTATTGTCAAGTGTATATACTGTATAAACACACACACACACACTATATAGCTGAACATAATAGTACAGATGACATGTCTTTGCTCTCTTCCATGGTGCAATGAGTATTTGACTATTTACAGTGTTAAATCAACACTTAGAGAGTTTATTTAACTTCTTCTAGAGTGTATTTGGTCCCATTGTCTCCAAATTAACACTGCAAATTCTACAGTGTACAAGTTAAAAATTAGTAAAAAAAAAAAAAAAAAAAAGAAGGAAAATTGAGGATCACCCACAGTACAATATGCAGTAAGAAAACAACAGGACAGAACAAAAGATGCTGCTGAGCTAGAGACAAGAAGTTTTCTTATCAAATAACCTACACAAATATTGCTTTTGTGGGGACTATAAGAAAAATGACAAAAAAAAATCTACATAAAACAATGATGACCAAGAGCTTAAACTGTTACCATTTTATCATTAGATGACCATGAATCACACTGTGGTAACAGTGGCTTGTGTTTTGTTCACTAAAGACGTCAGTAATGTAACTGTGGATAGCCACAAAAAACACTGTACACATATGCACTTATTACAGGATTAATATGTTGGTCCCTCAGTGTACATGTTTTAAATTACAGCAAATCACAAAATGTTTGACTTTATTCATATAAAACACATTTAACTGCTTGCGTTCAGTATCAGTTGGTGGTTATTGAAGTAACAAAATATAAAATCGTCATTTAGAATGTATGTCACTTCTCTTACAACTGCAACTTGAATCCCATATTAACCTCATATATCAAATGTATAAAACTATAAAAACCTTAATACAGTGCAAACATCACTTAAAACATCTTGCTTGTATCAAGTAATTTTGGTATCAGTTAAATTTTCGATCACATAACTATTTAAATAAATAAAAAAAATCTTAAATTTGCAAAGTACTCTCTCATAAAGGAGAGAGTACTACATAAACTACATAAAAGCCAAAAAAAGAAAACTAAGTTCAAAAGCAGATCCATGTAGGATGGACGGAGGAAAAAGATAAGTGATGAGACTCACCAGTGGTTCTCTGATGGAATTGTGGATTTCCATCAGGCTCGATGAGCTAAAGTGGACCGGGCTGCCATGTGTCACTGCGACTCCCATCAGAACCAGTAGACACAGCGATCCACAGCAAGGAGACATTGTAGAACAGTTTGAGTACTGCAAAAGTTCTGTTGTAGCTGAGACTCAGAAAGTCTGCAAGGTATGAAGTTGTGCTGTCTAGACACTGATGCTCTATGTTGACCTGTGGTCTATTTATGCAGCCGATTTATCTCTGATTCTGTGCTTCATTGAGTGTCTGTATATGTGGTTGTATATCTCTGTGGTTTGTGGGCTTTCAGCAGCAGCAGCAGCACCAGGAACAGCAACATTGACAGTAGTTTTCCTCTAAAACACACTCTGATGCTGCTAAACATACACACAAAGGAGACTCCCTGGTCAGGTTTCCATTCATTTCCATTCACTGCACAACATACACACTTCTAGTGAAGATACTTCATGGTGAGAGTGGTTTAAAGAAGACCACTTTGTTTTACCACCATTTTCGTTGAAGTCTTTAAAACTGGTAAACTTGTTTCATCGGTACTGATATGAGTGTACATGTAAGTGGTTAAAAAAAAAATAGTTTTCATGAAACTATATGTATATCTATCTATATGTGCCTTTTCATGCAGCTTTGGTTGATGTTATTGGGTACACATGCATGCTACCTTCAGGTTCCTCTGATTCCCACAAACATCAAACATGAAGGTTAGAACGTGCAGCTAGAGGCAGGGGGGCATAGTTTCATTTCAGTGCAAAGGTTTGAATCTCTACCTTGACAGCCCTCATAAACACTGCTAACTCTTCTTCCTCCTTATTTGTTTAAAGAGTCTGTGTGATATTTAGTGACATACAACCTAAATTGTAACCAACAAAAAACATGTCTAAAATGTGGATATTATTGGTAATATGTCTAAATATTGGATAGCATCAAGAATAACATATTTTAAAAAGTAACAAAATAAAAAGAAATACAGGAGAGAAGTCTGTTCAGAGCTACCATAGAGCTCTGAAGTTTCTACACAGTAAATTTTGCAGTGTTAAATCAACACTTAGAGAGTTTATTTAACTTCTTCTAGAGTGTATTTGGTCCCATTGTCTCCAAATTAACACTGCAAAATCTACAGTGTACTCTTTATCCCCTGTTATATTGACAATGTATGACAGTTCCTGTAGTTAGTATGTCTTTTCTTTAACCAGCTCAAATGTGACTTGGTCAACAATATATAAAGACAAAACAAACAACTTTCATAACATTTACAATAAGTAACACAGTATCTGTTACAGACTCTGATACAATCACTCTTCCTCACATCAAGACTTAAATATAAGCTGTTCTGTCACAGTAACAATACACTTATTGACTCCTCTACATGCTGGTTTTTGTTGAAACTGTCATTCCATTATTGTGCACTTGAAGTTTTTCCAGGCACATTATTACACATTACACCACCTCAAACAGAGATAGTACCATCATCATCCCATGAAGAGCCAAAGTGTGTCACAACCTCAAGAAGGTCTTCAGAGTCATCTCTGTACAATGAATGCAGTATGCGGGTTAAAGATAGAGCCCACCCCAAAGACACAGTGTAAAGGTCAGAGATCCCCCTGTTGACTTTCATTTTCCAACCTGTGTGGACCCCACAACTAGGTTTGTTGTACATCGGTACGGTAGGGCACTGGAGTTAATAGAAATGTGCACACCTACTATCCAATACTACAACATATGAAGAGAACCCCCCGGATCACAACCAGAATCTAATCATTTCCAGATCTCCCCATTACCAACCTACCCTGAATTTCATCAAAATCCGTCCATTAGTTTTTGAGTTACAGTATCTTGCTAACTGACAGACAGACAGACAGACAGACAGACAGACAGACAGACAGACAGACTTTGGCAAAAACATAACCTCCTTGGCGGAGGTAAATATTAAACTAGTAAAGCACTCTGAGAGCATAAACCTCTGCCAAAGCAGACCCCCCCCCCCCCCCCGTGAAATTTGACATTACAGTATATGGAGAATACATTTCAAAGTGATCCAGAATTCAGGATCTCTTCCGGATCATCACCAGAATCTAATCTCTTTTCATCTAATCTCATCAAACTCATTTGTTCCTTGTGACACCCCCAACACATCATGAAATTTACATCCTGATCCGTCCATAACTTTTTGAGTTATCTTGCTAACTAACTAACAGACAGACAAACAAACAAACTGCAGCAAAAACATAACCTCCTTGGTGGAGGTAAATATTTCAAAACAATACAAAACAAGTGTTGCCCTGTACAACAAACCTCACCCCCCCCCCCCTGCTCACATTTTACCTGATTGGCCCTATCTCTTATCATTGCAAAAAAAACATTTTTGCTGACTATGACCTTGACCTTTGACCTAGACTCAACAAAATTGAATGGGATCTATTCTGGACCATCTTGCATCTTTCATGAAAGTGTCAAAGAATGTAGTCCAGTAGTGTTTGCAAACAAATAAATAAACAGATAAACAAACTCTAAAACAAGTATTCAGAGAATGACTAATCACGCCCTTTGCTTAAAACTGCTTGTGAAAAATAGTCTTGCTGGAATGTTCAAAAAGTGTCTGAATCTAATATAATTTTGTGTCTTCAGTTGCAAAATAAGACAATCCAAGAAATGACTGTTCTCCCTGACTATATTTGACAAGAATCATAATTATTTTTCTCTGCTTCTTCTCAACTTTCTATCATTATTCTCTGTTTCAGTTACAAAATCCATGGTTATTTGCTTTTGATGTGCTTGTTGGTCAAGCCATCAAAAATCAATTATTAGTCACCAATCGCTGATCCTCCATTTAAAGATGCCACCTGTGATTTAAATATTTCAGCTGCTAAATAATCATAAGCTTAATGTTTATGGTTCATGGTGATCAGTGACATTTAGTGACCCAGTCAAGGTACATTTCCATCACAGTCTCTGCTTGACACACACACACACACACACACACACACACACACACACACACAGTGTTACAGAAGTTAATTTTGCGACATGTCACCTTTGACCCCCAGAGATCTCAAAAACTATTGGTCATAGGTGATAACAACAGTAATGGCAATTGTAGAAATCTTCATTCTGCATCGTTTGGTACCAATTTGAAAGTTCTGTGACCCTCTGTTCTTGAGTTATATCTAATAATGTGATTTTGACCTTTTAGTTCATTGTAACCTTGACCTTTGACCTTTACTCAAATGGATCATTGCATCTGATGCGCATTAGATATATCTATATGTCCATGTAATTTAATGGTGATATCTCACGTATTTATTGAGTTATAGCATGATATGTCTCTGCAGACACACACACACACACACACACAGATACAGACAGACAGACAGACACACATACAACATTTTACGAACCCAAAATTTGGATTATTTATATACAAAATCAGCCCTCCTTTCTTTGCTCAGTGTTCAATTCCTTCATTGTACTGAGTTAGGCTGAAAAGGCCTGTTTGTTACAGACTTGCTAGCTTTAGAATTGTCTGATCATTATTAATGATGTGCAACTTTTCTTGATACGTCCATCTTGAAAATGCTTGACAATAAATCTGCATCCAAATCCACTTCTTCTTCTCATTCAATCATTGTGGATTTGACAAGACAGTTAATAAATCAACACGACTATATACCTGTGGGTGCAGCTGCTACAGATGCAGTTTGCTAGCTTTGACTACTACACTCTCTGACTAACCAATCAGAGGTTTGTGATTTAGAGACGTGCAGTTGAACCCTGCACCTGCGAGCACTGTGGACCATATTTTTTGAGGAGGTTTCTAAATATTCTGGGGTCGCTTTAAACAATTACACATGTGGTGGGTGGAGATCATTTTGGAATCGCTGTAAGTTACAGATTTTATTTCCAACCAAGGCTCCAGTTTGCAAGGGATAATGTATTGCCCACGTGTCACTATCAGAAAAATATTTCCTGACGGGGCCGAACAACACCCCGACGGGAAATATTTTTCGATAGTCACGTGTGGGCAATACATTACCCCTTTTATTCTACGTGTTATTACAGCTTATTACTGCTACTACTCTAACAGACTGGATAAAATAGCCGTTACAATGTAGTAAATATTTACTTTCAAAGTGGCCGAACTACCTGCGGAGTGATATGGTAACGTGAGTCTGAAGTGACAAAACTCGTTGCCATTGGCAGCAGATGTTAATGGTGCAGTGGGCAGTTAAAAAAATCCACTTTGTATCCCTTTGTAAACTGACGGGAAGCTAATGATGTAGCTGTAGATGTTAGTATATCGCAAATCTGGGATGTCTTCTTCAGCTGAGGAGGAGATACTTTTGAAAAGCACCCCAGGGGCATTATACGTGTCTGTTATATTTAATCTGTCCAGTTTTTGTATATGAATCTGAATTTCACGCAAACTGAACTATGTGCACTCTGATGGTGCAAAGGTGTTGGCAGTAAACATGACGACCTGACAACTAAAAGTCATGTGACGTCCAGAGCTAAATAAGGGATTCTTTTGAAAGATGGATATGACCCAAAGTGGAAAAGAATTTGAAGACTGATTTGGAGGTTGTTCATTTTTTCCTGGACAGGTAAGAGTCAGCTAACTTTGGCAGGCGGCACCTGCAGCTCAGCCTTCACTGTGTCCACTGTGTGCGCTGCTTCGGCCGCATGCGGCTGCCTGTAAACATCGCAGAGTAGCAAGTGTAAATAACGGGTGGGGAGTTATGATGATTAATCCAACGGTGGTGGACAATTGTATTAAAGGAGGACAAAATGTGAAAAAGCCGGACACTTGACAGACGCCGGACAGATGGCTCTAAAACTGGACTGTTGTTGTAGTATTCACTCATTATTTATCATGTAGAATTTAGTGGACCGACCACTACATAATTATATAATACTTTGCAAACCATCAAACATCGGGAATGAACAAAATGGACAAAATATAATTAACATCAGTCTGTGATTCACATAGCCTATGTTTTTTATGCCTTGCGGGCCCTGACAGCCCACCACTGGTTGATCCACGGTTCAGAGTAAACTGTGACAGTTTTCAAAGTAAAACATTTTTGTTTGAAGAAACCTCCAGAAATACAGATATGTAATATATAATACAGATATGCGTAAACAATTATTTTTCCACTTTATTCAGTGAATGATACAGTCTGTGGAGATGTAACATTGGGTTTTTTGTTTTTGTTTTTACAGGTTTTATAATCACACTCTGGTTCACAACATCCCTCTAGTATTGAGAGTTTTTAATATGTAGCCTCTTTAATGAAATTATAATTTAAGAAATGGGGTAAGAAATAAAGAAAATCTAATCTTCACAGCACAGAGGCATGTTTTTTTCTCCTGTACTTTCTTCTCTTTCCTAAAACATTAAATGACAGACAAAAGAAATTCACTTTCAGTTGAATGTATTACTCATACAACAATGAATCTGAAAAGCAACTTCTTCTTTTTAGTAGTAATAGTAATGTGATGATTTTTAGTTTGAGCCTCCTGTCAGAGGTGGTTTGTGTGACATAATTCAACAAGTGTGCAGAAACCTGTGACCTCAATCATACTCAACATGTTTGAGTTAAAGTAGAATGACATTTAGTACTCCAGTACTGAATGTGTCCAAAATCTATAAATTTTTGGTTAGTTGGAAGAAATGTCATCACCTTTGTTGGTGATGCTATTGTGCACGTGGAAATATGACTGATGAGGACAGAAACATTACTGCTACACATAGTCATTGGAATAGGAAGAAACTTTCAGCAGATGCATCATCACTGCAAGTGGAAAGGGAACCACAAGATGTAAACTGAAACATGAATCATCACAGCAGCTTAACACGCCTTTGTCATGAATAGATAGAATTTTTAAGGATAATAGTATACGATAATTCGTATACCTTTCAAGCTAAATTAGCTATTTATTTTGTACAAAGCACTGCAAAGAATCAAAAAAAGTCTATATTTCTATCAATGTTGCACCACTGGTAAGAGTGTATAGTTACCATCAACATCATTGTGGATTATGTAATTGTTCATTCACAGACACTAAACTTCACATCCAGTATATTGTTGATTCAAGACTACCAGGAGTCAAAGAAATAAAGCCAACTTCATTGACTGGACATATTTAAATACTGAAATCTCTGTCTAGATCATTAACAGTGTACAAACTGTAAATCATGGGTCACCAACCAATGGTCAAGATCGACTCTCCTGTACATTTTAGATGTTTCCCTCTTCCAATACACCTGTCGGTTGGTATCAGGCTTCTTCAGAGACTGATAGACTTGTCATTTGAATCAGGTGTGTTGGAAGAGGGGTACAGCTAAAACATGCAGGGTAGTATATCTTGTCCAAGGTTGGTGACCCATGCTGTAGATGGTAAAGAGGAAGTCATCCTGCTTATGTCCACCTCAGGAAGGAATGAGCTGTTGTCTTAAAGTGGAAATATTCAAGTATCTCAGGTTCTTGTTTAAGTTGAGGAAGGACTAAACTGGACAATGAAAGACAGGGCAGTGATGTGGACTGCTTTGGTGTAGAGGGGTTGAGTGGAAAAACCAAGCTGATACTTTATTACCTCTGCCAAGGAGGTTATGTTTTTGCCAGCGCTGGTTGGTTGGACAGATTTTCATCAAATTTTCAGGGTAGGTTGGTAATGGGGAGATCTGAAAATGATTAGATTTTGGTGATGATTTTGGTGAGCGCTCTCAGAGTGCTTTTCTAGTTGGAATTGAATTGTGGTACAGAGCAACTAAACATGACTACAGGTTCAAAAGGTGTCTTTCTTATAGAGCAGGGTTTATTCATCCAAGTGGAGCTTGAAGTGGAATCACTGCTACTACCACTGCTTGTGTCACTGCATACATTGTCCAATTGTTCAGGGCCTGAGTAATGTCCTGCAATCAGTCAAAGACAGTTTAATTTTTCACTCTTGTTCCACTAGTTCATTGTAACATTAACCACTTATTCCACTATGACTGTTTTACTCACACATGCTGACTCTTAAATTTCTAGGTAAATTATCTGGAATTAACAGATTTTTTTTTTAAGCCAATCTTTTTTGCTTGTTTCTTAGAAGTACTGTATGAACTACAAGCTTTTTTTTTTCACTGCACATCAACCGTCAATATAAACACACACCACATCCTCCTCTGTGAGATTGAGGGTTCCAATTTCCACCTACAATACAAACTCTGAACCATGACTACACTGATTAACACTACCTTCCCTTAACCATGACCTCTAACCTTGAGCAACCCGTGGAAGAGCAGTGTTAACCCCACAAATGTAATAAAAATTTGCAGCTTTAAATGTAATAATTGCACTAAAGTAATAAATTCCCACAAACAGTAATTATTAAATTTCTGGGAAATTAGGTATTACGTTTGCGGTAGGCGACTGCTATTACATTTGCAGGAAAGTTATGAAATTTCTGGGATTATTATGTTAAAAGCTGTAAAATGTTATTATGTTTGTGGGGAGTTATTCTATATGTGAGGTTAACAGAGCAGTAAAGTATGGGAGAAAACAATGAACTGTTCATTTTCATTATATATTTAATGAAATCAGTGTTCATGCATTCACAGTCTTCTGTGAGGTCAGGACTATACTGTTATAACAAAAGGTACGTTTGACTTGCATTCTCACTATGTAACCTTTAGAAAGCTCTAGCTGCAGAAATGTAATCAAATAGTAAGATTTTTCTAGATATAAATATTGCATCACTACCTTAAAAGAAACTGTTTCTATTTACAGAAGTCAATGTTCAAGGAATCCACTATTTTTCTACAGGGGATCACAATGACTTGTACTTTTTCCTGTTTTATAGCAGGTGGTACACAGCTGTATTACTCTCACATATTACATGCTCACACTTGAAAACCTCCAGCCTGGCCCTTTTCCCCTGCCCCAGTGGCCTGACTTATCAATGCATGGCAAGGTTTTTGGACAGATGGACCAACTGATGAAAATACCCAGCGGCCAATGTGGCAGAGGGTAAAAAAAATGAGCAGTGAACATAATTAAATCCAGGATGGAGAAAACCTACAGGGGTTCTAATAATTGTTATGACCCTTGGTGTCATTTTATTGTGTTATAAGATGTGATGTATCCTCCTGGTCACAGGGTGGAGTTCTGTGTGTGGATGTGTGTGCCTCCATTTCCTGTGTCCAGGTGGCTGATGGTGATTGGCTGCTGCTGCTTATAAAAGGAAGAAGCTGATGATGTCCACTCTCTCACTCCTTCTCCATCCAACCAGTGTGTGTAGTAGACCTTGTGTAGTGTCGATTGAAATTTGTAATAGTGTAACTTTTTGTAATATTGATTTATGGTAAGGGACCAATTTTGTAGGGGAGGGAAGCCATTTTTGTTTTTACAGTTTTCTCCTGTTTTTCTGTTAGGAAGTTTAGCTGTGCTTTTGTTTATTTAGATAAGTTTTCTGATAAAGATAAAGATTCAAGATAAACTTTTTGTTTGTTGTTTTGGCCTCACCCTCCCTGACACTTTTTGTTAAGAAATAAAATTATTGAATTGGATTTACTTTAGTTGCATTATTTATTTGGAGGCTGGAAGAAGGAGGGGCCTTTTATGGTATGCCCTGGTTCCCCTAGACCATAGGGCGTAACATAATGTCTGGGATACCTGTATTTTAATGGTGTGTGATGGTGGGTTGCAAAGGAGGGTTGCTCAGATGTACAACCATATATCACACATAGTACCTTTAAAGGAGACATGTTGCACCAGTATTAATAAATACATGCCAGTCTGAAAAATATGTGTTTTAGGTTCAGTTCATAATACCACACAGATCATCCATTGTACCCTGTATACTGCTGGTTTTCAGTTGTGATCTAAAGTGTGACAAAGGTTTGACAGCTTTGCTAGAAATCCAGAAGTAGCTGCTGCCCACACATCTTCAACTAAGGAGGCTAAAATCTCCAGCATTAAAACATCACATCCTTGAAGAAGGGAGAAAGCAGATCACACTTCACACTGTGCTTTCTTTCCATGGAGAAGTGGACTTAGCTAATGCCTGAACAAATATTTTGCTTTATGACAACCACATGACCTTTGGAATGGTAACTGAAACTTAAGTGACATGTACTGACTCAGCACGTCATGGATGTCTGCCGCCACAAAAGAGGAATCTGCTGACAAGCCTTAAACAGTATAGGAATGTCACGAACACGGAACTGATACCATTGGCCCACAGTGATGATCAAAGTGTGGGTTTATGTGGTGTTCTTCAGTTTAAAACACACCGAACTACATTCCTTCATCACTCCCGAAAGTGCTTTTGATGCCACAATTTTATTTCTATTGTGTCAGAAATGTCAGGAAACTCCAGGTTATGTGTGCCAGTTACACTTAGATGCTGTCTACAAATGAAGAGCACACGTGTGTTTCATCCGGTAGATCGGGGCAGAATGACACCCATGGAAGTGAAAGTGAAGCCTAGCACTCACCTGGGGTGATCTGCCTTGGTGGTGTCTGAGTGCTTTTCTATTTATTCATTATTACTCTACCAAAGAAGAACAGAGTTCTGTTTTTGCTACCATTTTATTAACTTCACAAATCTGAGATTTGCAAAGTTATGTTAGTTTAAAGGTTAGTTAACTGTGCGAATTGAAGATTTGTGAAGATATGTTGCTTAACTGTTTGTATCTATTTCCTTGTACATGGCAAATTTCAGAATGATCCATCAAGAATTGGTGACGTTAGAGTGCAAACAGGGAAAATGTGCAAACTCACAAGGATGAAACAGCCGAATCGATTCACTACTTCCAGTCTGAGGCCATATTGAATTTTCACAACTTTTTACACTCTAGCGTCACAAATTCTTGACGGATGGCTCTGAAATTTGGTGTGTAGAAGGAGACAGATACAAGGTTTTACTTTACTTTATTACTTCCGGTCTGACGCCATACTGAATTTTTGTGTCAAGGTCACAGCAGAGATTTTCAACATGCCGTGTACTGATAATGATATATTGGTGAGTTAACATGGTAACTCATGAAAATGATGTATTCACAATTGCACAAGATTGCAGATTTCATATGATTCGCAAAGTTACCACGCTCCGCGTGCTATGCATGATTTGTTTGTAAGTTTATTTGACTATTTTCACTCTAGCATCTCCAAATCTTGAGGGATCGTTCTGATATTTGGCATGTACAACAAGACACATTTCAGCTAAATCGACTCACTGCTTTCAGTCTGGCGCCATATTGAATTTGTGCATGTACATATTTCCACTTTTCACACTCTTGCATCACCAATTCTTAATGGATCGTTCTGTGTACAAGGAGACGGTTACAAGGAAGAAAGTGACTGAATTTCAACCAATTTGGTCAAGTACCGTGCTATGCATGACATTTCATTTGTTTGGCTTTTTGCACTCTAGTGATCACATTTCTAGAGCAAATTGGCTGTCATTTTAGTTTCATCCATATTACCTGTGGTATGGGATCTATTTTTGTGGATCTAGGTCAAAGGTCAAGGTCACGGGCAATAAAAATATAAAAAATTGGCCAGTGTCCAGTGCTTTAATTTGTAATTTTTAAAAAATGTTTTAATGCGAAACAGATCATTCTGAAATTTGGAGGGAACCAGGAGACAGAAGGATGAAACTGACTGAATTTCAGCCAAATTGACTCATTACTTCCGATCTGACGCCACATTGAATTTTTGAGAGTTTTCGCACTCTAGCATTGCCAATTTTTAACGGATTTTTCTGAAATTTAGAGCGAACCAGGAGAAGGTCACAAGGATGAAACCAATTGAATTTCAGCCAAATTGACTCATTACTCACTCACTCACTCACTGATACCATATTGATTTTTTGCTTCAAGGTCGCAGCAGAGATTTGCTGTTTTCAACATGTCGTCTACATCTGAGAAACTGATTATGATATATTGGTGATTTAACATGGTAATGCATGATAATGATTTATTAGTGATTGGAGTGATTGCAGATTTCATATGATTCGCAAAGTTTCCACACTCCGTGTGGCCTTCTAGTCTGTTTGTCTGTCTGTCAAGCAAGATAACTAAAAAAGTTAAGGATTGATTTGGTTGAAATTTTCAGGAAATATTGATACTGGCACAAGGAACAAATGATTACATTTTGGTGCTGATCAGGGGTGGGCAGACCACTGCTTGCAGAAGTGAAAGTGAATCCTGAAATTGGCTGTAAAATGAGCAAAACATCTAAGTGAGTTCCTATTCCATGGGCACAGCCATGTTAGAATACATTACGTAATTTTAAGTCTCTGATTGGTTGAACGGGTATGTTTTGTTTTGAGGAATAAAGGCCTCTGTATGCTCTCATGGCAAAATGTCGTTGTTAAATTGTCGCAGATATTTGTGATTTATGCCAGCGCGGGGAGTACATGGTGTTCGCCACTCACCACCACAGCGGCGAGGGGTACACTCACAAACTCACTAGGATTTCCTATCTGGATCCCCGCTACTTTTCTACATCAGACCCTTTCATTATTGAACAAACTTGTCTCGCAGGTTCTTCCACTTCCTCATGCACTCGGCCGAATCCATATTCACATGAGTCATCTTTAACAATGACATTCGTTTACACAAAATAAGACGTAAGTGCCTGTAGTGTGGATGTAGAATGGACCAATCAGGTTTCTGTGAAGGCTACAGGATGCATACACATAATAACAGAGATTTAACAGTGGGGAATGCATCCTTTTTATGATGCACTGAATGTTAATCAACAGACTGCATATTTAGAGTTGTCTCATGTTGTCATCTGAACCCACTTTATCCTCACTAGGGTCACAGGGGTCACTGGGGGCCTAATCCAGCTACAATGGGTGAAGGTGGGGTACACCCTGTATGAGTCTCCAGTTCATCACAGGGCTGAACATATATAGACAAACAATCACTCTTATATTCACACCTATGGACAATTTAGATTAACTAATTAACCTATCAGTGCATGTGTTTGGATGGTGGGAGGAAACTGGAGTACCTGGACAGAACACACATGCAAACCCCACACAAAAATGTCTGGTGTGGGACTCAAACCAGGGACCTACTTGCTGTGAAGCATGAGTGCTAACCACTGCACCACTGTGCCGCCAATATTTAGAGTTGCCTTTAATTAAATGTCCTCTAATTTTTCAGAAATTGCATTCACATATTAAATTGTAAATCTAGTTCTAAGTCTTGTTCTTACATAATACAATATGAGTCTGTGGTGGACAGTGCCACATGCTGGGCCAGCAGAATTATGTCAACGGACAGTATCATCATCATCATCATCATCATCATCATCATCATCATCATCATCATCATCATCATCATCATCATCATCATCATCATCATCATCATCATCATCATCATCATCATCATATTAAGCCCATACAGTGGCATTTATGCATACATTCACTCAAACATTCTCACTCTGGTGGTGGTAAACTCCATAAGGCCACCACCACACATTCATACACATTCATATACATCAGTGTGAGAAGTAGCACTACAGGCAAGGAAGTATCTTGCCCAAGGGCACGGTACCATATAACTATAACATAAACAACGAGTAACATTGTGTGGATGGAGTCGAACTCCCCGATGGTGGTGTCAAAGGGACAAATATTATCCAATATCAGGACAATAATGGACAGTTCCACTCACCTCCTCCATGTTGTGCTAATCAGTCACAGGAACATGTGCAATGACTGGTTGACACCACATAAATGTTCCACTGAACCATGCAGCAAATCATTCCTGCCTATGGCGATCAGATTGTTTAATTCCTCATTATAGCCATTTAATTTATAATACCTAACACAATATTTTTGCACAATTATTTACATTATAAAAGCCAAAAGACCTGTGTGTGTGTACATGTATGTGTGTGTGTGTGAGTGTGTGTACATGTATGTGTGTGTGTGTGTGTTCAGCTTTATAATAGAAAAACTGGACAGGGCTAGCCTTTGCCTTTTGAGGTACTTCTGTATTTTGGGTCAAGGACCAGACAGATGAAAACTGCATATTGGTACGGCCATTACTCCTGGGGTTATTAGTTTTTTAAAATTCCAATAGGTTTACAGATGGCTAGCAGATGAGTCCATTCACAGCAGTTGTGTGGGCTGGAAACACTGGAATCCTGCAGTAATCAAACACTAAGAAGGTCAGTCTGGTTCTTATTGTGATCTGGTTCCACTTTGCCAGTACCATTAATGTTCCCCAAGACATAGTGACTCTCATGGACCACACTCCAATTTGGCAAAAGTTCGGATCATAAACTGGAGTCAGTCCTAATAAACTGTCATCTTTACCCCTTCTCTGGTCCATGTTCATCTCAATAAAAAAAAACAAATGAGGGCAATTCTATTTCTTCCTAACCTGTGTGTTATACTAGTAACATTAGTCAAGTCATCAAGTAATGTGAATGTGATCACATCATACACGAACATTACTGTAAAGGCCTTTCAAAGAAATAAATAGACTGTACTTCACATTAGCCTCACATTCACACATACAGTCTTACACCAGTAGGTTTCTAAGGTTCTGTCAGTCCTACTGAGAGACTAAGTTAGGGTTCATTGACTTGCCTAAGGACACTCCAACACATGGACAGCCAGAGCTGGGACGTGAACCATCGACCTTTCAGTCAGCAGATGGACCCACTCTACCAACTGATCACAGCTGCCCAAATATCACTATGAGTGCCTTGTTTTCAGTTACTATTGATTCCAATACAAAACAAAATGAGAGCCATTATATAGTATTTTTTCAGTAAACTTAGCTCAGCCCCAGTCTTTAAAAACAAGTGCTTTCTGTATATAAAACTGAGAACCAGAGCCATTAAGTGATATTGATTGTTTGATTAAATCCATCATGTCATCTTCAGGTATATAAAATATGTCCTGTTTCTGAATTAGTTTTTTAATTTCACTTCACCATATTATTGTTCAGTGTTGGAGTGTAACAGCTACGGAACTCACAACATTCATGACTGATTTGCTGGTAATGAAGTAAGAGCTGATGCATCATGGGTAAATCTGTACAGGCTCTTTTGGACCTCAGAGACACTGCTTTGACACCAGACTAAACATCAGCAGTAAAGGTTCTGCTAAACCCAGATACATTCAGTAATTCTTGACCTTATTTCAAGAGCCACATTTGAATCAAACATGTTTCTAACTCACCTGAATAACTTGTGTCTGTGTTTGATTGACACTTGTGTTGGTGGTCATTATAAAGAAGTGGGGGTTTGCACTGTCTTAACATATAGCTGATTTGTTGAACTAATTCTGCATTCATCTGCGCACTATGGATTTTCTGCAGATGGTTGACTCACTGCAGCAATACCAAAGAAGTGTTTGATTCAGTTTTGTGTCAGCATGTGTGGTCGATGTGGGCGTGGAGTTCTCATTGTGGGTTGTGTTGCACTGACACTACCCTTTTGGGAGTTTCCACTGACAGGTAAGGGAGTCCATCATGACTCAGTTTTCCTTTTGGTGAATGTTACTTCAATCCCTCCATTAAATTAAACCTGAAACTTAAACCTCAAATGTAATCCTTTATTCTCATCTGCTTCTTTAATTTAATGAGAAAATGCCCAATTTTCAATTGTTAATTTTCATTTTTATCTAATCTTTATTCTATGCTTGTTGCTCTCTTTTTCTGTTTTTTTTTTCTATTCTCCTCTCCTTGATTTCTTTCCTTTATATACACTTCTAAATTTATCTTGCATCACTCTCTCATCACCTTTTTTTCTTTTCCTGTGAAAATACCAAGAAATACAGCACGAATATTCATAATATTAAGCATTGCCATTTTGTAATGTCAACATTTGTCCAGCAGAGGGAGACAAGAGCCAAGAAAGATTCCAATACCAATCAAGTAAGAACAATAAAGAAGTTTATTTTCAGTGGTTCACTTACAACTTATATATAAATATAAACATTTTGCAAAAAATCACCCATCTTAATAGAATTTTATATTTAATATATTAATTTTCAAGTGCTTCACATTTGTGATACTTCATTGAATACTCAAATACAATAAATAATCACTAAAATAATAACTTAGATTGTAAACATTGTTACAGTGCACTGCATAGCAAACAATAAAACACCAATCAATACTTAAAATAAATAAGATCAAAGTAGTCCCAGACAGTGCAGTCGTGGTAAAGGAAGCTATTTCTTTCTTTTGCTTCATTTTATAAAATTTTTTATCTTAAAATATTAAAAGGGCTTGTTTTTGTTTTTGTTTTTTTGCTATTGTTGTTGTATTTCTGTGTTTTTAATGTATTTATTTTCACAACTGTTGAACTTTAACTTGAACTCAGAAGATTATTCAAGTAAAATAAATATGAAAATTATAACCACATTTTAGATTTTCTCTCTGACAAAATCATAAACAGTTAAAAGAATAGTAATTATTCATGTTAATCCATAATGATGATAAAGGTTGTGATGATGATGATGATGATGATGATGATGATGATGATGATGATGATGATGATGATGATGATGATGATGATGAAGATGATGATGATGATGATCTACAGGGTGTGACGATGTGCCAACTCATCAATCCACCTAAGGATGAAGGTGAATTCTCTCACAGCTTTCAACGCTCCTTCATCTCTTCTCTTCTGCAGACAAAATTGCAGTGATATTGATTATTAATAAATTAATAATATATGATTGACACTACTTCACATATAGTAACATCAGCAGGAAAACAATAGTTCATAAACTGCACTTTGTGCTGTCAGCACAGGACATGGACTTAACACATTCACTATCACTCTGGCTTTAAATGAATAACACTTAACTTACACCAAGTGTTTGATGCAATTACATTATTTTTTGTAAAATGGCATCAAGGTAAATACATTGTCTCCACTATCAGTGGAAAAGACACTTGTCAGGGTCATGCCTTGAGAAAAGGTGCATGTTTAAAGGATAGACATAAGGTGTAGTTGAATTCTAATTAATATTTATATGTGGTTGTAGTGCAGCTGAAAACACCAAAAAAAAATGACTTCACCATCCGTCACTGAGTAGTACAATCAGTATGCACTTACCTTTTTGATTTTTCTCTCCAGTGTCTTTATTAGTTTAAGAGGTTTTGTGTGTTTTGAGGAAGAAACCTGAAAATAAAACACACAGTGAGTATGTTGTAAGTTTGATTTGTGTGGTCATAATTTGGATATGTGTTATATTTCACATGAATTTGTATAGAATCAGGGTCTTTACTCTGGTGCACCCACAGTGACTCACCCCTGACAATGTCCTGTGAGCCGAGTTCTGGTCAAAGCAAAAGTAGTTCCAGCACATTTCATGTTTAATGCACATCATTGCAAACAGCTGTGCGCCTGCACATAGCAGCTGCAGTGCCGAACAACTGATGAAAGTAGTTTGCTAAAGTGTACAGCTGTTAGCAGTGACAACGACCATTGATCACTATTGAGAGAAAGTAGCTGCAAGCAATTACTAGTTGTGAGTTTTTGTTCCGTGACGGTTTTGTTATGCAAATACATCACTCATTCAAACACATATTGTTTTGAGAAGAAACATGTTTTATGTTGTTGAACCCATGAAAACTGACGAGACTACTTTCACTTTGACCAGAACTCGACTCACAGGACAGTGTCAGGGGTGAGTCACTGTGGGTGCACCAGAGTAAAGACACTGATTTTATACAAATTCATGTGAAAAATAGTGAAATATCCCTTTAAGTTCCATCTTTACACAAACCCATTTCAGAGTCTACAGAGTGAATACTAGCCAATTTCACCAATTCATGTTTGTCTGTCCAGTTAGACTGTGTCATATTGTGACATGGGATGTTTGTGTACTCACACAGTTGTGCAGTGTGTGTTGCAGTCGGTACAGCAGGTCATTGTAGTAGAGTGGGAGGAGCTTCTGGATGATCTCTCTGCTGAACACTGTGTTTTGGTAGACATCAATCAACTCCCGTATCTCCAGCCAGCCAATCACACACTAAGAAAATGAGAATTGGTTTTCAAACACTTTCATGTGGTTCACATAAGCTCCCTGACACCTTTGGAGCTCCACAGTCCTCTTAACATAATGGACAAAATATCTTCAAACACATGGTTGTACAAGTGGCATTGTTCATGGGTCAAATAACTCAGCAGTAATATAAGATATATTTTTTTTAACAGCACTGATCAGTAGAAATGGAAACAGAACACTTGGGTGTATCAGCTATTTCATGTCCCTTTGTAAGCATGATGCTATGATCTGCAGTGATTAAATAGCCTAACTAGAACATTATGTGCTGCTCTTTATGGTCTGAAATGAAATTCAACAACAGTTACATGCTCATGTGTTGTGCAAAATGAAAAACATGTAACACAGCAAGAAGATAGAAGTCAGAAGTGTACCATTCATGACATAAAATATGATACAGCCAACCTGGGGGGGTGTCAAAAGGTTTAGATAGAAACACTGGATATTGATGCTTTGGATTAGTTTTGGTTCTTTTCTTTGTCTGTTTCCTTGTAGATAGATAGATAGATAGATAGATAGATAGATAGATAGATAGATAGATAGATAGATAGATAGATAGATAGATAGATAGATAGACAGACAGACAGACAGACAGACAGACAGACAGACAGACAGACAGACAGACAGACAGATAGATAGATAGATAGATAGATAGATAGATAGATAGATAGATAGATAGATAGATAGATAGATAGATAGATAGATAGATAGATAGATAGATAGATAGATAGATAGATAGATAGATAGATAGATAGATAGATAGATAGATAGATAGATAGATAGATAGATAGATAGAGGAAAATGTGCATGTTTGAAGGATAGACAGGTGAAATTCACATATAAAAAATACATGACATATGGTATATTTTTTGTTTAATTTGAATTCATATTTTTAGTGGTGTATGTACTTTACTAGTGGTGATATGTAGTTATTCTACTGCTGAAAACTGACTTAGATACTGTGCCAACCACCACTGCTGTTCAACACAACACATCGAAGAGGCTCCTGTCACAAGTCAAAAGATCTTGGGCTCTAGTTTCCTAGTGGTGCAGGCTGGTGAACCCCGCGCAGTGCTAGTTTCATGCCGTGTGGGATGCCACACGATCAGTTTGGTAGTCTGTCAGACTGCGGTGCACCAAGGCGAGTGTGGTGGCGGACTTGTGGGAGGTGACCACTGATTCAGCTTGGCAGAGTGACAGTTTCACTGCACCGACAGTGTGCCAAAAGCTCACTAGCTGAAACCAGGTCTAATTCTGGAGCAAGGCGAACGCAGCCCGTTGAGTGGTAGTTTGGCTGACCAGTGTAAAGTGTACACATCACCACATCCTCACAGGCAGGTGTCAGACACATTTCAATGCAATAAATAACACCAACAACCACTGTTCAATGTAACAATCTGAATCAGCACATAAATATATTTCTATATTGGCTGTATCATCACATCTGATGACAGATCAAATGTTTTTGGCAGCGTAATGGAAACACAACCTGAATTAATTACCAGCTGAAACTAACGAGACAACATCTCTCTCAACCAACCACAAACAGCCTCGACATCAAACACTGAGAATATATTTGGCATCTCTAGTCTGAGAATAGACAGAGTGAGAGAGAGAGAGAGAGAGAGAGAGAGAGAGAGAGACGCTGCCATCGAATTGTATGTTCTGTTCTGTGTCCTAAGGACCTGCTTCATGTGGTTGCACAAACAAATGTTATAACTTTTTCTTAATGCGATCTAGTATTTATCATTACACAGGAACAAATTACATCTAACCCTCAAAGTGGTCCACATGGTGACTCACATCATGGCCTCTGATGCGCTTCCCCATGGCACTTCTGCTCTACCAGTTTTTGTTTGGCTCTTCTACAGACATCATTGAATCAGTGTATCAGGACAAACTTCACTAATAATATTTGAGACCTTCAGCAGCCTGTGGAGGTTCTGCTCACAGTTCCATATATTAAGGCGCTGTGGGCTTGGACCTTCTGGACCAAAACATCAGTTTCCTCCTGGGAGAGGTTTGGACGTCTGACTGTAGCGTCCATGGCGAAATGATGAAACTTGCAGTGAGCTTCTCCGCAGCGCATTTAAGGGCGAGGAGAGATGCTAATGTGATTGGTGTAGATCTAAATTGTTAAACCCATTGCACGCCCTTTCTCCTCCCACATTCCCACTTAGGCCAATGAGAGGAAAGGAAGGAGATGGAAATGGGGAGGAGACAGTGTGCAGAAAAACTCATCTGGACACACCCCTGCGCCAGATCTGTGAAACTAGAGCCCCTTATTTCTGATTTGTGCTGTTCACTGTACATGAACGAAAACTTTTGCCATGTTAACACAGAATACTTGGATAACATAGACAAAAGCTAATGAAAGATGACCCAGTCTGGACATGGTTGTCTCTTGGCATGAGCCACCAAACGCCTTACAACTCTTGGGTCACCACCGTTCGTGTGTCCAAGTCCACCATCTGGTAACACACTGGTATGAATGCACTTTGTGTTTGGAGGCACAGACAGATCAGTTTCCCCTAGTTTTTAGTCTTTGTGATATGAGATACAGTCAGAATGAAAATCAGTATATTTTCAAGTGCAGTTGTGTCATAGAAAGAAACAATCACGTTACTTATTTAGAGTTAGTAAGAGTTATCAAGATATTAACAAACAATAATATTAACCAGGAAGATGTTCAATGAAATGTCCATTAAAAGATAGCAATTTCACTTGAGGAAAGAAAAACCCCAGAAAAGACAAAATATTAAAACATTTCTTCGATCATAAATAAATAAATAAATAATAATAATAAGACAAGCATATAGGATATACATTTTACAGACATGCTCAAACAGATCTCCAAGGACAGGAAACCAATACATAAGGATAACTAGTTACAAACCAAACTATCCTGAAGATATATGTGACAATAATGTGTCACAGGTTTGTTTGTTAATGTTTGAGCCAGTGGAGTGTTGTACAGATAATTATTGATGATAGATGGTGAGCCATAACATGTGGTTGTGGTGTGGTTATGGTAAACCAGACAGACAGCATGATGGCTGAAAGCGAAACATTTACTTCCACTTGTATCCAATAAAAAAGTACATTTTTACTAGAGCTGCAAAGCATCTTTTTTCTCACCCAATTAGTGGAAATTGTTCATTTCTAATTGGAAAGATAAGGAAGGACATGAAAACAAGTAGTAAAAAAAAACGAAATTTACAGACCCCTTCACATTTGATGCAGAATTTGGGCAGAAGTCGCCTGTAGGATTTATCTTCTCTCTGCAAATAAAACACATCAAACACATTAGATGTTTTATTCTACAACATTGTGCATTTGAGTTCACTGTGTGTTTACATTCTGTTACCAAGTAAATGACAGAAAGCATCTGGTGTGTAAGTCATTAAATAAAAACAGATAATTTCATTTAAAGCATCAAATGTTATGAAATACATATAGTGAATACAACTGTATGTGCAGGATAATGGTTCAGTTACATCAAATTTGTAATAACCTTGAAATAGTAAACATGTATACATGTGCAATTTTTAACACTTTAGCTCATGTTTTCCCTAATCACATTCATTTATTTATTTGTTTATTTATTTATTTACTCATTCATTGTCTGTATGCATTGTGTGTGGATATTATGGTAAATGGTCTGCCTTTATATAGTGCTATTCTACCTTCATGGTGCTCAAAGTGCTTTACAGTAGCTTCACATTCACCCATTCACACACACACTCATACACCAGTAGGTTTGTAAGGTCTAAGGTCAGTCCTACTGGGGGCCTAAGTCAGGGTTTAGTGTATTGCCCAAGGACACTTCGACATGTGGACAGCCAGAGCTGGGACGTGAACCACCAACCTCTCGGTCATTGGGCGACCCACTCTACCAACTGAGCCACAGTTGAGGATATGCCTGTCTGTCTGTCTATCCATCTGTCTGTCTATCCATCTGTCCATCTGTCTCTTTATCTATCTAGTTCAGAATTCTTCAATTACAACTATAAACGGATAAAAATCCATGTCAACCATTAATTGATTATTGGTGATCATTGATCATTAAGATCATTTTATCTATAGTTCAGGAGCACCCCCTCATCATCTCTAAGTCGTCCTTTTCTGGGTACCAGGGCCTTCTTCAAACCACAGTGTCTCACTCTAATTGTTATAAATAAATGTTACTGCCACTTATTTCAGGTTTTTAGTCTTTTTTTTGTGAATTGTCTGATCAATGAACCTACACACATTATCTTTTACAAATAAATATTTGGCTTGTTGCTGTAGAATAACACAAGTCTCATATAAAGAAGAAAATGCATACGCATACAGCACGCACACACACACACATATACATACATATATATATATATATATATATATGTGTGTGTGTGTGTGTGTGTGTGTGTGTGTGTATTTATTTTTTCATTTCATCATCAGAACTTTATGATGATATATATACAACCCAACTGCCTTTGCCATCAGGAGGTGATGACAATGTAAATATCAGAAAATGACATTGAATCCACATTTTTTTGCCCAGATCTGGTCTTTTAAAGGCTGTGTTTTAAACCTTTGATGAGCTGATGGACAGCCTGTTTGACTTTCATTGTTGCTTTCAAACAATTGTTTACTCAATATTTTTTTTGATGTCACTCCTATTTCTTCTTTTTGCATTTTTAAACTCTACTACTTAGAACCTTTATAAGAGTTTGCAATTTTTCAGTATGCCTTAAGAATTTGATCAGGAGTGTAGTACATCAAATTGATAGATGTTTGGGTGTGATAAAGTTTTGAAGACTCAATTGTAGTAGTAGTAGTAATGAAAAAGTAATAAAACTGATTTATTTGTCTCATGAGATGTATATTTTTTGAAGGTTGGAGATGTAGCTTCTATTAATACCACAACATTATTTTCAGTAACTATTGTAGGTGTTTATCACCTGCACTGGCACTGCGGGAATAAATATACTATTTCTACTGAATCCATAACAGAAATGGTTTGGGCTAAATTGATGTTAAGGGATTACTGAGATGTATTTGTAAATGGTACAAATACTAAATAAATGTTTATAAATGCTAAAATGGTGCAAAAGTAGCAGACATTTCATCCTACAGATGATCAGGGTGAGTGGTAAATAAAGGGTAAAGCAAATGTTCCCCTCTGAAGATAAAACACAAACAGTCTCACACACTTTGATTTTTCTAAAAACTGCAGCTTTGACACTTTCATGTCCTGTCTAACACTGAGCACCATCTGAACAATATGAGCTTCACATCATTACTCACCAGTTTCAGTTAATGAATGTGGGAACCTGTCATTAGTACATGTCTCTTTGACAAAGCAGTGATGTAATAACAAATATGTTTAAAAAAAAAAAAACTGTCACTTTTCATATTGTTTTGATATCCTACTGTAATTTGTAATTTTTACAGATTACACATTTTTACATTTTTACAAATAACATATCAGTGTACCGATCAGTTATTAACTGACAGTGACATCAGTAGATTCAAACCAATGGTTGCAGATTATTGATTGATTGCTTATTGATCTTACCGGCAGCCGGTTGATCAGATGCTTGGTCCGGCTCCACAGCTCTCGGATCAGTTCAGCTGGAATCTGCTGTCGACAGGTGACCTCCATCTCCTCGGTTGCCGTGGTAACATGTCCAGCAACAAGGTTGAACAGCAGAGCGATGGCCGACGTCCTGACGAGAAGGAGAAACATCTTTAACTGTAGTAGTCTAACTCCTCGCTGCTCCATTTATACCTCCTCCTCTTGCTCTGTGTCTTCTCCTCCCACTCCTTTTCTTTTATTTGTTTTGTTTTGCTTTGTTTTTTTTACTCCTCTCCTGTTTCAGAAATTCCTGATGTTTACAAAGTCTATCTGACTCAACATTAGAAATTTCCAATGAGATTCCTTCTCTCTCTTTCCTCCTCTTTTATTGTATTTGACTTTTTTTATATCACCTTTCTTTCTTTCTTTCTTTCTTTCTTTCTTTCTTTCTTTCTTTCTTTCTTTCTTTCTTTCTTTCTTTCTTTCTTTCTTTCTTTCTTTCTTTCTTTCTTTCTTTCTTTCTTTCTTTCTTTCTTTCTTTCTTTCTTTCTTTCTTTCTTTCTTTCTTGCTCCTTTCTTTAGCTGCTCTGTTTTTTTCCTTTATTTTCCCTCCTCTTTCTCCTGCTCTAGTATTTCTCCCTCTCATCTCCTGTTTCTTTATCTCTACTTTTTCCACTCTTTTTTTTTTTTTTTTTTTTTACTAATCTTTCCATTGTACCTTTTCCCTCATATTTTTTGGATGTCCTTTAACTTGTTCCCTTCTTCTTGACCTTTGTTCTTTCTTCCTCCATCCTCTAATTCTCACCTCTGTTTATTCTTATTTCTTTTCCTCTTCTGCTTCTTTCTCCTCTTGACCTGCTTGATTTTTCTATTTTGACAGTCTTCCACCTCTTTTACTTCTGTTGTATTCTACTTCTCACCTCCTTCTCATTTTACTATATTTTACAAATTTTTCCCCATCCTCTATAAATATAAATATATATAAATATCTTAGAACTGTATCACATGTCATATTTATGTCCTGTTGGGAATTAAATATCATGATTGTTCCCTAAAACACAATATTATTATGTTTCATTGACAAGATGTAGCTGGATAATGGTAGTATTTATCTGTAAATCTTATTTAGAGGTAAATACAATTTATTTTCAAATCATATTTATAATAATAATAATAAAAAAAAAAAAAAAAAAAAAAATAATAATAATAATAATAATAATAATAATAATAAATCATGGAACACTGTTCAACTCCCAAATCGAATGAAAATCAATGAAAAGTTATTTTAACGATAACTTTGCTCCTTTCTCTGACTACAATGATGGTAGCCTTTTTTCTTTACCCTCACCCAACTTAATTGCTATTCACTGTTATGTTTTTTTTTTAAAGATTTTTTTCTGCCAACACTTGTCACAGCCGTTATTACAACAGAGATCTGATACATTTTACTTCAATGGAATTTCATATAATTTCTGTTTATTCCCCTTTTTGCTCTTCGCTCTCTTCTTTTCTTCTTTCCTTTCCTGCCCTATTGCTGCTCTAAGCTTAATTTTCTCTCTTTTGCTTCACTCTTTTGGTCCTCTCTAATCTCTTTTTGTCATCACTTTTTACCGGAGCAGTCCAAATGTTTCATCAAATTAGTCACAGGGTTGCTTTTGGATTAATTTTGATTGATCATGATCAAAAGACTATGTTGGTCAACTTGTTTTGTTTGTTTTTAGTCAAATTTCCCACGAAATACTGTATATACATTAAGAAACACAGAAAATATAGAGGAAAAAATACAATACAATAAAATAATACAATAATATATATACAAAGCATACTAAAATCGCTAGAAATTCACACACAAAAATCTAAAACATATTCAAAAACTTTTCTAAAATACAGAAAATAAACACCAAAAAATGTGATAAAATATCTAAAACATATGTGAAAATATGAATATATATATATATATATATATATATATATATATATATATATATATATATATATATATATATATGCACTTAACATGATTATTCAACACCTTTGACAGTTTGAACAAAACAACTTGAAACAAATCAACTATAAATAGTTGTTCCTTTTAATTGTGTGAAGGTTTTTAGTCAGATTAATCATGATGATGGATCAATCTGTGTTGATGTTGACAGACCTACTTTGTATCGGTCAATATCATCTCTCATTGCAAGGATCAAGATGATGTCACTCTGATTCAAGAGATAAGGCCTGGTTTTGGTGTTGAGATGTGTGGTGAGATAAAACTAGGTTGTGGCTTTGGTGATGCAGCTGAGGAAAAGGTGACTTGGCATATTTACTTTCAGAGAGCATCGAACCATGGTCCTCTGACCCAGATTAAATGGAAATGTCAGCATAGCTGGCACAGTAGAAGAGTAGGGAGAATATCTGAAGCTGCTTTTAACCAAAATTGAACAGGTGAAGGAGTTTATATGAGTTTGGTGCATCTTCCTGGAAGTGTGAACAGTATTCAGGTCAAATTTGCCTTGCTCGCATTTATCTCTATGAAAGAAGACAATTTAATATGACTAAACTGGATCAAGTCATTTGGTTGATTTACACACTATAAAAATATTATATATATATATATATATATATATATATATATCACAGTGATGCGCGGGTCAGTATAAACAACCTGCAACCGATCGCTTTTTTAACTAGCCTGCCCGCAACTCAGACCACAAGAAATATATTTGAAAAGGACAGACCCAACCAGCTTCTGGACCCACATTTTTAAAAAGTAGACAATGGTCTTTATGAATATCAAATGACCTTACTCACACACCTGCATTTATTTCTTGTCTCCTCATCTGAACCCACTTTATCCTCACTAAGGTCATGGGGGTCACTGGGGGCCTAATCCAGCTACAATGGGTGAATGCGGGGTACACCCTTTATGAGTCTCTGGTTCATCTCAGCTCATCAGCAGAGCTTGATGATGAGCTGATCATTTGAATCGAGTGTGTTGGAGCAGGGTGACATCTAAAACATGCACGACACTGGGCCCTGAGACCTCTGCCATAGGATACTGATGATGTTGTAATCATCTTTCAACAACCACCAACCACAGGTACTCACTTCAGATCACTGATTATATATATATATATATATATATATATATATATATATATATATATATATATATATATATATATATATTTATCTTATCTGATCTGATCTGATCTTATCATATCTTATCTTATCTTATCTTATCTTATCTTATCTTATCTTATCTTATCTTATCTTATCTTATCTTATCTTATCTTATCTCTTAATATTGTGACTTTTAAATGACAGTCCAGTGTTTCTTATACTAAAGGAAGAGCTGGAAATTCATGGTGCTATCTTCACAGCTGATACATCTGGGCCATTTCACTCAGTCTGGAACACAGAAAGGCCTAACTGGACCAATGTGTTCAGACTTCATGACATTTGTCCTTTGCTGATGATATCACTTCCTGTCTTAAGCAGGTCCTTCATTGTTGTTCACAGTTTCTGGCCTTCAACATGTGGTCAGACAAAGTAGGCTTCACCTTCGTCAACTTACAGGAAGCTATGACTCTACAGGTTTGTGTTTTACAATGGAGGTTTCGGAAAGTGATGTCTGACCCAAATACGACAACGTGCTGATGTAGAACTCATCTAAAGATCCATTTCTGCAGGCCTTGTCCTGGTCTCAACCACAGTGACCACAATATGGACTTTTTTTCTCCAAGATGACTCAGAATCACAACTGCAGGAATGTCTGATATGTTTTTCCCACTGAAGTGTGAAAGGTTTTTGCCCACTCTCACTGTTGATTCAACAGTGAGAGTTCATTCAAAGAAAAACACACACCTACACCTGGTACACATTTAGTTGTCACTTAATGTATATGTTAAAGTTAATACATTGGTTTAGCCATTTCCCTCCATCATCAGTGTTATATTTGAAGAATCTTTTTCCAGTAATGACCTTGTTGTTTTTATCTGGTCTGATAAAGTGTAAGGAAATGAAGATAGAAATGCACATATTACTCTATAGTTGTTTAAAAATTTTATATTTGTGAAGTCAATGGTACATAAAATGTATTTTGTGTAGTATTGTGTAGTATTTTGTGTGTCAGAATAGGAATGAAAAAATATTAACATCAACAATTTTCAAACACAAAATGAAACTTTACGATTGTGTTTTCTCCATCATATGGATTCACCTCTACTGTCAAAAACACATCACTATATCACAGGCACTTATTTATTGAGCAGAAGATCCACATATGGATGACTCCACACCCTGCACATGAGTTAATAGACAGTGGGTGCACATCGAGGCCCTGGCATGGATTCTGCAGCAGCTACCCTATTTCCATATTTCAACTGACCAGGCGTATTCTTGTGGAGTGGTTTTGGTGTCTGTCCGAGTAAAATACATGTGAAGTGTTTGTTGGGGGTGCAGTATATCATAATTTCCAGTGTAGTTGACTAATATGTTCATGCTCCGATTTCCAGTCAAATACATTGGACTGTGTTCGCTAAGAAAACATCTTATTTGACTCATCACTTTAGATCATACATGTGGTTCTGCGGCACCCATGGCACGGAGTCACAGTATCTGAGGCAGCTACTACAGAATCCACGCCAAGGCCTTAATATGTACATAATAATAACCCTATACAGTGGACTAAAACAGATAAAAATAAACAAAACAACAGCGACATCCTTACAAACAGTTGATAAAAGTAACATACATTTGTTAAATTAAATAAATAATTAACCCTTTAACCTCTGATGTGTCAGTGGTGACACATTATAAATTTGCAATTTATTTAAAATATTCATAAAAATTTAACCAAGTTCAAGTTACAATTGAAGTCATTCTGATGGAATAGACCCTTGTTCTTTCCATAGGATTTCATTCTGACTTTTTAAAACAGAATTATCACCTTAATTCTGATTTTAAAGTCACAAATCTGTCTTTTTTGCCTTTTTTCCCTTAGAGTTCTGATTTTAAACTCAGAATAATGATTTATTTTTTTCCAGAATTCCAACAGTTTTTCCTCAGAATAGACTTTTTCTCCTCAGGTTTTTTTCCCCACTTCATTGTCAGAATTTGACTTTTTTCTGATGAGAAAACTCAATTATTATGTTTTTAGAATAAGAATAAGAATAAGAATAAGAATAAGAATAAGAATAAGAATAAGAATAAGAATAAGAATAAGAATAAGAATAAGAATAAGAATAAGAATAAGAATAAGAATAAGAATAAGAATAAGAATAAGAATAAGAATAAGAATAATCTATTGGACCCAAAGCCATTTTCAGACATCATGAAATCGTAACTATAAATTTGGGGCCAACATTGAGTGTGTGGAGAGAAATGTGTGTGTGAAGAACAGAACAGTCAGAGTTTATGTAGCCAGTGCGACCTCAGTGTTCAGTGTTCTCATATCCTGGGGGAAGAACCTGTTTAAAAATATAGCAGTTCTGCAGTGAATGCTCCTGAATCTCTTCTCTGATGGCAGCATAGACATAAGGCTGAGAGAAGGACAGTGTTTGTTTTTAAAAAACCTCGGCTCATCATCTGAACCTGCTCTATCGTCACAGGGGTCACTGGGGGATCTCTGGGCTGAACATATATATAGACAAACTCTCACAATTTAGATTAACCAATTAACCTATCAGTGCATGTGTTTGGATGGTGGGAGGAAACTGGAGTACCTGGAGAAAACCCACGCAGACACGAGGAGAACATGCAAACTCCACACAGAAAGGTCTGGTGTGGGAATAGAACCAGGGACCTTCTGTCTGTCAAGCACGACAGTCAGCCACTGCACAACCATGCTGCCCTTGTTCATGGTTGTATATTACATAATAAAGGTAGATTTTATGACAATTCAAGGTGGGGTTTTTTGGTCTCAGGAAGACAAATTAAATGATGACATAATCATGTAAAATAAAGAAACGTCTCAAACTGATCCATAAAACCCTTTAGCATTCACAAAGGTGTACAAACAAAAACCCCACCTGTGTGAAGGTGTACTTACTCTGTTAATGGATCTATAAATATCCTCCGACCACTGCATCAGACAGTGTTGGTGACCCCCTTTCTTCCTCTCCATGATTTATGTGGTGTCGTCATGTGATCTTCAGACCTGCTTCAACTTCTGATCAGCTTCCGACTGCACACAAAGAACACTGCTAAATATAGGTTCTAATAACATACAGACGCAGGGTGGGAAATTTGCTGCTGTGTCTTTACTTCCTGGTATTACCTATGTGGAAAATCCCCTGTGATGACGCCACACAGGTACAGCCTATAGTGACCCCGCCCCCACTCAGGGGACAGTTCATGTAACTTTGTTTATTTCTTTATCTGCTGAGTTTTACACCTCATTTATGACTGTGAATAGAATAAGCTGGTACCTGTTTTTTTTAAGTTTGATTACATGTCATAATAATAGTTTATATTTGGATAGTGAGTTATGATCACATATTAAATTGTTCTTTTTTTTAATGGAAAGTCCAGGTTTATTTGTCTTCATGCAGTGTGATGTGTTGATCCTCAGCTGGGAAAATCTCTGCACCAGCTTTGGCGTGTACATGTGTAAATATTCTGCAGGTGTCACAGTCTAATGAATGCACAAACATTTCACTGTTCTACAAGTAAAATGCTTCTGGAATAAAACTAATGACATTTTACCACATGTTTCTGATAAATAAAATATAGGTTTTCCATCATAAACAGTTCTTTTAATTACAGAATAAAAACAAAATGTCAATTGTTCTTGTCAATTCTGGTTGATGATGGATTAATTGTGCTGACATTTTTAATCAGATCGAATATAACCACAACATTTTGCCATGATTAACTGTAAAATCTAAACTTAAATATTTTCTATTCCACTGGTTTACAAGTAAAATGCTTCCAATATAAAACTCGTGAAATGTTCCCACATGTGTGTTACTGATTAAGAAAACTCAAGTCTTAAATGCTGGTTGGCTCGAGTTTCTAATATAAGTCTGGGTTAAAAATGTGAAATTCTTAGAATTAACAGTTGAATAGGTTTTAGTTCAAAGGAATATTGGTCTCAGATCTACTTCCAAACACTGTCTGCACATTATGATCCATTGACTTTACAGGTTCTTTCTAGTGGAATATTTACTAATCCATTGTATACATGTACATAAACCACCATATATGTGGAATAACACACCATCATATATATTAAAAATATGAACTAACCAACACTAAAGTCATTTGTTTTCTGTTTCATCTTATTAAATTATGTAAGATTTAGCACATTTAATGTCTGAAGCAGATACTTTGTAAAATAATTATAGAGCAGACAAGTTCAGACATTTAAAATTTATAACAATGATCTGACACTAAACTAACCCACAGAATAATTATAATGCTTGGATTAATATGTTTTATTCACTGTGAAATATCATACATACATCTCACCAGTTATGGTCCATCAGGGTCAACAAGGCCTTCTCTGGTTACCTAAACATCAGCAGAAACACAACTTTATTTACAAACTAAATTGTAATATTTGTTCCATACAATTACATTTATTGATTCTCAACAGATTATTCTCTTCACGCCTTAGTGTTTCTCTAGACTTCTCGCTATCACTGCAAAGAAATTTCAGCACATTTTACCAATGTTAGCTTCACTTCACTGGTCTCAGAGCCATTTTGGAATTAATATTTGAATTATTTTATTTATTTTATTTTATCTTAGTATGTTTAGCTTTTATTACGCCCGCTAAGGAGTTATTCAATTTGGGTCCGTTTGTTTGTTTGTTTGTTTGTTTGTTTGTTTGTCTTTCAGCAGGATTACGCAAAAACTTCAGAACGGATTTTGATGAAACTTTCAGGAATGATAGATAATGGGTCAAGGAGGGACCTATTGGATTTTGAGCAAGGAAGGTCAAAGGTCAAGGTCCCACTAAAGGTCAATATTTAAAACACATCAGTGGTAATATCCCAGGATTCAGACAAGGTGACTGGTGGTTTTTTTTTTCATTCACATCGGCTCACCTTCAGACATCAGATAGGTCAACACCTATGGCACCATCATGTCACATTTTGACGTCATATGATGCCTTATCGAGCCTTGGCAGAGGTCTGCTGTCTCTGACTGCCTTGTTTTATGGTTATTTTATTGTACAACACTTTGAAAGTCTTGTGGTTGTTTAAGGGCCACAGCTTTACATTTGTGCTCTATAAATAAAAATGGATTGATTTTGTATTTTTCCCTCAGGACAACTCTGCAATCGTACAGTTCAGCCAGGGTGAGTTATTTATCTGTAACCTGTGTAATATTATGAAATGTTGTAACCTGTGTGTAAATGTGAATACTGCAGTTGTCATATAGGCTATGTATGGTTACCTGAATAGGCAGGTATGCTAATGAGCTAATTAGCTTTTTACTGTTGAGGAGGTTTAGCATAGGAATTAGACTGCTTTTTTATTTGCTGTTAAAAATAGCTGTTTAAGATGCATGTTGTTTGAATTTGGATGAAAACCAAAAGTGTGGGAACACTTAAAAAATCAACAATAGCGATGTGAAGTGTTCACTCTGTGATATGACGCTGATCCACCAGCATCTGCTACAACATCCCTAGGCCACCGGGGATCAGGCCAGGCCCCCGGTCACATTCCCAGTTTTCCCCGACCCAATGAGCAAGTGAGATCCAGACGGTCCATCTCCCTCAGGGGCTGATGACGAGGACCAGCACGGCCTGGCGCGTTTAGGGATGCCGTGATGCGTCCAACTCAGCGTCAGATTGCTCTCCGGCCCCATCTTGGCAACAACAGCCTGGTCTGATTGAAGCGTGGTGTTTCTCCAGAGCTCGGATCCCTGACTCTGGGCTCTCCCCCTCTCACACCAGCCACTGCAGGAAAGGTCAGCTGGCCGGTACCCTGGTCCCCATGACTGGGGCTCGGCCCTACTTAGACCTGAGGGCCAAGGGGAGGTTGAGGGGGATACAGATCCTCACTAGGGTCACTGGGGTCACTGGGGGCCAGCTACAATGGGTGAAGGCGGAGTACACCCTGTATGAGTCTCCAGTTCATCTCAGGGCTGAACATATATAGACAAACATTCACTCTTACATTCACACCTATGGACAATTTAGATTAACCAATTAACCTATCAGTGCATGTGTTTGGATGGTGGGAGGAGCCTGGAGTACCTGGAGAAAACCCACGCAGACACGAGGAGAACATGTAAACTCCACACAGAAAGGTCTGGTGTGGGAATAGAACCACGGTCACCAAGAGCATAATCCATTGAAACATTAATCTGAGTCAGCTGTCATTGTAAACACATGTGATATGAAGGCATGATGGCCTTGTATTTACAGTTAGGCAACAGTACCTGACTGAAGGTGTGTTTGTGTGATAGTGTCATAAACTATGACATTTTTCATGAGACATGAGATCTTGGACAAGGTCGAGGCATCGGAATGGTACTGAGAAGGTACACAGAGAGAGAGAGAGAGAGAGAGAGAGAGAGAGAGAGAGAGAGAGAGAGAGCGAGAGAGAGAGAGAAAGAGAGAGAGAGAAAGAAAGAGAGTGAGAGAAAGAGAGAGAGAGAGAGGGAGAGGGAGTTTCTGTAGCTGTGGTGGTATTAAGAGGTGTTCTAAATTGAATAAGATCTCACTGAAGGCCAAATACACACCCCTCCACTGCATCACACTGATTTTAAATGTTGCTTATAAATGTTTTTGTTCAGGCAGCGTAAAGGGGCCCCTCCCCACCCCAATAATCACAGACACACTGATGCTACACTGTATACACAAAGGGCAGAAAGCAAACCTACACCAATGAAAGTAGGTAAGTAGGCCTCGTCTGCTTGTGGCTTTTGCAGATTTCTGCACCAGTTTATCAAAGATCATCCCACCGTGTGTGAATGATTCACATCATCCCTTAACTTTTTATGTAATATTTAATTACATCTAATTGTTGATTTTTTTATTCCCTGCAAAACCAGAACTGACCAAATTGATTAGATATTAAATGTGAATTAAATGTGTACAGATGCTTGGTACATTTTTTCACCCAGACTTGTTTGACTGTTTTTAGTTTTTATTCTAAACTCAACTAGTTGCCAGCTGTAGCTTAACACATATGTCTGAGGCGTCTGTGCTGACATTTTCATTCAAGCGTCAGATCAAAACCCAAACCGCTGCTCTCATAACAACAAAAAACTATATCAGTGGTAGCATCATGAATAAAAACAAAACCAAAACACCCATTCCACACAGACAGACTGAGAGGGCTGATCTGATAATGTGACCTTCAGCATCACTGTTACCAACTATTCTAGGTAGATATGGTACTGCATTTAATTTGTACAGAAATGTGGTATGTTCATTCATTTAAGCTGATATAAAGTGTTACAAAAAATAAATGAAAGAAAAGGATAAGACATTGATAAATACAGTATTTGTGCATTTGAGTGCAATCATATTAAATATAAATTAACCCTCACAGGGACTGACCAGCAATTCTATTTTATTATCAATGGTAATACATTCTGGCCATTATAGAATTGTATTTGTATTTGAATATTTTAGTGAGACACTTATAATACAGTGCTTACACCTTTATATGTGTTTTTATTAGGGCTGTCAAATGATTACAATTTTAATCAGATTAATCCCAGGGTTGGTTTGGGTTAATTTCCATTAATAATTAATTAGTTACCTTTCATGAGCAAACAAAAAAAGGGATTGTATCTGCTGCATTTAATGTGTTTGTCCAAACTGAGTGAAGCCAGAGTGTTAGAATTCCCAACTAATGTATTTATGTTAATGTAGTATTTTAAGATGGAAGTGATTTGGTGAAAACAAAACTCTGTCTTGCAGACTGTGCAGAACTGGGACTTGAAACTTGGTCGCCTGTTCTGTCTTGTACTGAAATTTCACACAAAGTACACTAAACTACACTCAGAAATACAAAAAATATGGAAAAAAACTTTGATTTCTGGGAGAAGCGGTCCACAAGAAACAATGAAGAATCTAAAACATATTAAAAAACTCCTTTAAAATACTGAAAAAAATATAGAAAAATTTATAAATTCAAAACATATACAAAAAATATTTGTATAGGCCTATATGCAATGAATATGTTTATTCAACACTTTGAACAGTTACAACAAAACAACTGTAAACAAGTGTTCCATTTAACTGTTAAAATGTTTAATCAGATTAATTATGATGATGGATTAATCCATGTTAATATGTTCATTTTGACAGATTTTTACATGTTAATGTTGTGGGTTTTATGTGAAAAATATGAATTTGTTCTGTAAACTACCACTGTTTCTCCTCAGACTCTCTCCCTTTGTTTTGTTTTGTTGCTCTGATCATTGACTTTGTCTAAAATGGATTTTAAATTTATTCCATCTTGTGTTATTTTGTCTTTTTCACCTTGTTTTTTCTTTTCTTTGTCGTTTTCGTCACATCAGATCACACAAAACATACAATTTAGATTCAAACTTTATTCATATTCAAGTAAATCCTATGTGCATACAATCCATTCACAACGTCAGCCTGTGTTAAACATATAAATGCTGAAATACTGTAACAGCTTTTATATTAATCAGCCATAACATGGCAACATGGTCAACACCTGAGTCCTTCTGGCTCTGGTATTACAATGGTCTGTTAATAAATACATCTATATAAATAAACCGCATTTGTTTATAAAAACATTTAAAAATACAGTTGTGTATTAAATACAACAATAAATAAAAGTATAAAACCTGATGACATAAAAGCAGATAAATATGATAAATAAAAGTAAGTGGCGGCTTTGTCAAAACAGAAGAATTACAGATTGCTGTTGGAGGTGGAGTTTTTGGGCTCAACACAGAAATCCTGCAGGTAAGTGAACAGGATGTCGATCTCTCCCACTGCTTTAGTTATTCCTCGTTCACCTCCCATCTGAAATACAGAGACACATTAGAAAAAAATGGAAAAACAGAGAGGAGACTGGAGCTCTACTGAAACGTCATGATCTAGATTTTCTCCTACTGTCAACAAACACAATAAAAAGATCTGAGACAACAATTAATCTGGAGCCAAAAGAAACACAAACATTTGTTATACAGCCAAAGCTGTGTTACACATTTATTTAATTATCCATTATCTTCTTTATGGATATTATTTTGACTCATACAATTTAGTAGATAATCAGGCTGAAAATATGGATTTCTTCATTTTACATATTATATAATTCTGATTCCTGTTTTCCTGTCATATAGTGTTATCTATAAATTAATCTTCAGAATTGTATTTTTAATTATTATACCGAGCTGTGATTATTATTATTAGTATTAGTATTAGTATTTCTAAATTCATAACAGTGAACTTTAATATCAAAATGCATTTTTCAAGATCTCACCTTGGTAAGCTTCTTGCGGAATTCAACAGCGTGGTGATGGTCATGGTAGTGAGTCACGTTCTGCAGAGACATGGGTTCAGGACGTTAGTGACTGTTGTCAGTTCAATCAGTTCTATGAGTGTCTTCACTTTCTCTGATTAAAACCACAGATGGCAGTATTTTAACCTCTTGAGACCCAGGAAAATACAAGTTTGGACTTTTTTTTCGTATTAAATGATTGCCTTTTTTGGAAACAGTACAATGCAACAGTTTTTTCAGATGTATTCTGTTATGTAATGTCCTTAGCATTGGACACATTTGTATTTTTTTTTTTTAATTTTTCAATAAAACTGTGAAAGTCTTGTCCCCAAAAAAGGATGCAGGGTCTGAGGAGGCTATGATCAACCAGACTCCCACAACACATTAACACATTTTCCTTTCTTCAGGAGTCTAGATTTTAGACAGAACTTGACCTTTTCTGCAGCTCTCTATGGATGATATAAAATACTCACGCAGCCATGATTCTGCAGGTCCAGGCTAACGCGGCTCAAGTCAGTCTTCAGCCGCTCCATGTGGGGATTCCCATTGTTATGGTGAGGGAGGATGCTGTTCAGGTAGTAGTCCAGGATATTAGCATGGAGACAGCAGATCTTCATATGATCCTATTGAAGCAGAGAGAGCTGAGAGGTGAATTCACTGTTTTTCCTTTTGTTTTCTAAGTACATGTATTGAAATCATTCTTACCTGCTTAGTGTCCACGCTGGGCATCAGTCTAAAACTGGAGTCTTCCTCCGTCTGACTCCTTTGGGCCTGAAGGGACACAGAGCCAAATTAGCATCATGTAAACATTAAGCCATGATTTAGCACTGAAAAGTCTCACATGTTTCATCTGCTTAAGTTTTTATCATCGTTCATACAAGCAGACAGTTTACTGAGCTCATAAAGAAAAAAAAAACAGCATCCTTCATCCATCTACCGAGCAAATTTAGAAAAAGTATTAACAAATGAGATGAAGACCATGCATTTGTTATGAATCTAAATGCAAATTCCCTGAGATAAAAATCAAAATAAGTCTCAGCGTGAATTAATTAATGGAGATTAAAGTGCAGAGATGACAAAAGCACCAAACATTTTGGATGTTTTCGGTGGTGAATTTTGCATTCAGCACCTCTTTGTTGTGGTAGTGTTGGAAAGTTTCACACTGCAGAATGATAGAACTCTTTCAGGCAGGTGAACCACAGTGACTGGCTGCTGTTCTGCTGATATTCCTCTGATTAGTAAAATGGTTCTGTTCAGAGGACTGTTAACATACACTGTCAGAACTTCATAAAAACTCAAATGTTTTTCCAGTGATTACATACATTTCTTGACACATTGTGGATACATTTGTATGTCTCCGGGTTTCTCAGCACTGGGCTGAGCAGCTGGTTCACAGGGTGCGCCAGTGTCAGTTCAATCCAGCCAATCAGAAGCAGCGGCAGGAGGACGACCATGACAGGAACTGGACCGATGGAGGACATGGATGCAGCAGAGTGGCACTTCATGGTTCACGGAGATAAATGATAATAATTCAGAGGCAGAAGGTGTTGACCTGTGAAATAGAAACAGACAGATATTAGTAAATTTGTCAAAGCGTCTATGATGAAGCATCAGACCATGTGTCAGGTTGTGTATGTGTGCCCTTACCTGGCAGCAGATGCTATTGTGAAGACAACTCGCTGTCCCGTCTATTTATACAGATCAACCCCCCGCCCACTCTGTAGAAATAGGACAGGTAACCAAATAAAAAAAACCCCAACACACACACACACACACATACACACATATACACACACACACACACACACACAGGTCAGTGCTGTACTGTGTTTACTGTCATTGACATAGAGAGGAAGTTAAGTGTTATTTAAAGTGTGACGATGTCCTCTAATAATGTTTGTCATCAATTTGTTACAAGATCATTTGAATTGTTCTGTGACATCATTTCCTCTATTTCTGGGTATTTTGTATGAATGTGTGAGTGCGTAATCCATACTGGGTCATAAACTGGAAATCCAACATCCTCAACAAAAAAAAAAAAACAAAACTTGCCAAACCAGTTTTGATGGTAGTTCGGCTTAGATTAGAGTGATATCTACATAACGTTATCATACCTCTACACTGTAAATTCCATAGTGTTAATTTAGAAACGATGGGACCAACTTCACTCTAGAAAGTATTAAATCAGCTCTCTAAGTGTTGATTTAACACTGCAAAATCTACTGTGTATGTTGTAATTACAGCTATTAAAGCCCTGCAAATATCGTCTTATTTGTCTGTTAATTACATTACACTTAAAATTATGACTAAATGCACTTACTGTATGTACTGACTGACAAAGGTGGCAAAGATGTTGTAATTTAATACCACTGTCTGTTTTCTAATACTGATTAACATTTTGTTATATATGCAAGTGATTTGTAATTGGCTGCATGTTTACTTATGTAAGCATCTATAATTAATATGATATTAAAAATTAACTGTCACATCCTCCAGCTGCATAACATAAAGTTACGCAGGAAGGTATTTAGTGAACAGACCATTAGATGGGTTTGCTCAAAACTTAGTCAGAAAAAATTTACATTACATACACTAGGTTTTCATTGTATTGTTCCAGTAGGTAAAACATCCAGATGAAAGATTCAGTGTAATATTTACAGATGTCTAGTGGTGAAGTTCCTCACTCACTCACACACACACACACACACACACACACACACACACCCTCTGCAGATCATTGTTCTGTTTCTGTAATGCAGATGAATGCATGGACATCAAAGACAATCATTTTAAGGAACAAACCCCCTAAGGATCATGTTCAATATAAGAACTTTAATTTCACTGAAATCCACAAATTTTGCTTAATTTACTTGACTGTCAGTTATAACAAAATGTGTTTTACTTTACAGGTATAACAATAGAATGAAACCATGAATATATGTCACTATTGTGCATACAACTTTAATACATCACTTCTCTGTACACAGTTTCTGAACTGAAAAATTACTTTTTCATCAGGTTAACACATACCTTTCTTTATACTGTTGTATTTCAGACTGTATTTGGTTTTATGATGGTCCAGTTTCAATATTTAGTAACATAATTAAATACAATTACTGATAAAATAATGATACATGACATTTTAGTAATGAAAATTAATGGGAAAAATGTTGTGGGCTTTTTTTGGTGTGATTTTAAAATGAAAATCCTTGTTTCATTCTCAGATCCTTAGAGCAGCTGTCCTAGTGGCTCATAGAACCTTACATGCACATGCATATACATGCTTTCAAAACTCAGGGGACACATTATGAAGAATGGTTTATGCAACAACATAATCCTCACAGCTGTTTGAAAATCAGACCTACGTCTGCAGATGATATCCCCCATTGGGAGCATTAACAAAAAAAAAAAAAGAAGAAGAAAAAAGATAATGGCAACAAGTGTCCTGAGGGACTTCATCACTTTAGTCCCATCTTTTACTACAGTCTCACAATGGGAACTCCTGCAACCACTCCTGGAAACACCCAGATTTTATTCAGTCTAAAAATCAAATGTATCTTCCTCAAAGGATTACTGTTAAATTTTCCTGGTAGTTTTCTTTCTGGGTTTTCCCTTTAATTTTTCAATAAGTGTTTTGAATGTGTGTGTGCGTATGTATCCCCTAGTGTTTAATAAACGGATGAAAGACTTGAAATATTAAATGGACACTCGAATGCAAGAATGATCAAGGAATGATGTGAGCAAATGTGAGCAGTTGTAATTACAAGCAACGGTTAGAATTAATTGAATTCAATTTTATTTCAATTCAATTTTATTTATAAAGCCCTAAATCACAACAAAGTCGTCTCAGAGGGCTTTACAAAAACACAATCAACTACAGAGATATATGAACAGTCCCAAGCATCCCCTGTCCTTAGACCCTCCTTCTCGGCAAGAAAAAACTTCAAAACCCAGTGGGAAAAAGAAGAAATCTTGAGGAGAACCACATTGAAGGAGAGATCCACTCCCATGGACGGACAGGCTATAGATGAATGTCCATTTATAAATGAAGGAGGGGGGGCTGGTCCAGACAGGCAGGGGCGGGGGTCCGGGGTCACAGGTCGGCACAGGCGAGACACTGCAGATCCTGTCGTCCATGGCTCCCGTGCAGACACTGTCAGGAGAGCCACCACTCCCCCCAGGGGGGAGGGGGGGACACCAGGTGACTAGTCATGAACAGATTTGGTATGAAAGATAGGTTGTAAAAATTACAGAAACAGGTGTGAGGGAGAGAAAGAGAAGAAAGAACTCAGTGTCTGTACTTCCCCCAGCATTCTAACTCCTAGGGCAGCCTAGACTGAACTGTGACTCATACATCATGTATCCATGATATATGACTCACATAATTTTTAACTAACCTGACCATAGGCTTTCTCAAACAGGAATGTTTTAAGCCTAATTTTAAATGTAGAGACTGTATCGGCATCTTTAATATTAAAGGGAAGATGATTCCATAAGACAGGGGCCTGATAACTAAAGGCTCTAGCTCCTTCTGTACTTTTAGAAACCCTAGGAACTTTCAGTAAACCTGCATTCTGAGAACGAAGGGTTCTATTGGGCTGGTACGGAACCAGATCATCTTTAAGATAAGAGGGGCCCATACCATTAATGGTTTTATATGCAAGGAGGAGGATTTTAAATTTAATTCTAGACTCAACTGGTAGCCAATGAAGGGTTTGGAGCACAGGGGTGATGTGTTCTCTTCTATTTGATCCTGTTAATAATCTTGCTGCTGCATTTTGAACCAGTTGAAAGCTTTTTAGGGAATATTTAGGACACGCTACAAGTAAGGAGTTACAATAATCTAATCGTGATGTAACAAATGCATGAATTAATTTTTCTGCAGTCGTTTTAGACAGAATATTCCTAATTTTGGCTGCAGGTGAATGAATGCTGTTCTGCATGTTTGGTTAATGTGCATTTTGAATGAAAGATCTTGATCAAATAAGACTCCTAAATTTTTAACTGTGGCACTGGGTGTTACACTTAAGTTGTCCAGAGTAACTATCTGGTCAGTTAGGGAGTCTCTCACATTTTTAGGACTTTAATTTATAACGACTTCATTCAATTAAAATGCATTGACAATTCTGACAGACAAGTCTTTTTATTTTGCTTTATCTTTTTAATCCTGTCTATCGTTAATGCATTTACAAATCTGACCCATATCACTCTGTTTGGCCATTCAAGCGTCTTTGTTTAGAAAGACACATTCAGCAGAACTCACCGTTGCTACATATCCAGATAATTGCTTTTGTTCAGTATTTTTTAATCAGTTCCATAAACTCATCAAATCAGGTTTTACATCATCTGGGTGTTGCAAGAAAAGACATTCATCATGATCTGTTGCAACATACTGTAGATAGTGAGGAAGAATTGAAGTGGAACACCTAGTTAAAACACAAAGAAATGCATACTAAGATTTAACAAGCAGTGACTGCAGCTGCTGCACAAACTACAGTCTGACCACAACTTCATGCTATGACAGTACTTTCCTGTAGCAATGTAGATGTCAAAGGGTAAAAAAAATTTAATTTCAATAGTGATCATTTATTTAATTCAGTGTAAATGACAAGAGCAAAATAAACTATCGAAGTATATTTATCCAACTGGTTTACAGAAGTGTTTTTATTGTTGAAAGAATGTAATGCACAAGTGTGATAAAGTGTAACTACATACACACAAAACATATAAATCAGATTTTTTGTTTTCATCAAGGTGACAGTTTTCCAAAAAGCCTGGTTTATTATTATTTTTTTCTAGTTTCTCTGACCACACTGTAGTTTACTACAGCTGAAAATCTGTCACCGGACCTGCAAACCAATGATGCCTCAGATTGAATTCATTTCTAAAGAAAGGCTCAATGTGGATGAAACTGGAGCTGAAAATAATAATAATAAAAAGGAATAGATTTTCCTGGTGGAGTCTGTCCCTCTGAGACTAGGATGTAGGCCTTCTAGTCAGAGGATTAAACTTGCAACACAATTTAATACTAGTAAAGCAGTTTGGTTTTTGGTTTTATACAGTTACAGAGGAAAGGTCAAGCAGTTACAGAGTCTTTAATCTACAATTTTTCAATCTACAATATTCAACTATACATATTTCTGTAGGTATAGTAAACACTTTATCCTGGTAAAGGTAGTGATTTGCCCAACTCCATTTGTCAATATGAAATATTGGGAGGGAAATAAAAAGGTTGGTTATGGAGCCACAGTAATGATATAGCAGTTTTGTTTTTATGGTCTACTCAAACGTGCATAACTTGCTGTTCTTGGTCAAATATTCTCATGAATATGTTACATAACATAATAATTTATCATACTACCAAGTGCTGAGCAAAAAATGTGTGGACTTGGGGAAGAGTATCAGTAATGGAGCTTCATGTCACTGCTACTGTACAGGCAGCTGTGTCAATATGGCATGAAGACTTTTATTTATTTATTAAAAAGAAAATCACAAATGTTCCATCCCTTTTTATAGTACACTGAATGCCAGATTTATAACAATGCACATTTTACATTTTCATAAAACAATATAATATAAAAAAATAATACAGTATTTCTACTAGTTAGGTTTTGCTGTGGCGCTGCACCACCTCACCAAACAAAACAAAGTCCAAAAAAATCCATACTGTCACATTAGAGTAATTACACATATGTATAATTAGGTCTTGCCTCAGGTGGAGGAGTTAAAGTTCCTCAGGATCGTATTCACGAGTGATGGAAGGATGGAGAGGGACGTCGACAGGCGGATTGGTGCGGCATCTGCAGTAATGCGGATGCTAAACCGATCCATTGTGGTGAAGGAAATGAGTTTCCTTCGCAGGGTGGGCGGGCTCAGCCTTAGAGATAGGGTGAGAAGCTCGGACATCCAGGAGGGGCTCGGAGTAGAGCCGCTGCTCCTCCACATCCAGAGGAGCCAGCTGAGGGTGCCTCCTGGATGCCTCCCTGGGGAGGTGTTCCGGCCATGTCCATCCAGGAGGATGGGCCAACCCAGTACACGTTAGAGGGATTATATCTCTCGGGTGGCCTGGGAACGCCTCGGGATTCCCCTGGAAGAGCTGGCTGAGGTGGCAGGGCTGCTGCCCCCACGACACACACCCGAATAAAGCAGAAGATGATGAGTACAAGTATGAGTATAATTAGGTCTGGGTGATATGGACCAAAAGTCATATTCTCATATATTTATGCTGAATATATTATATATATTATATATCCCCATATTTTCCCCAAAGTGACAGCAAATGTTTAGTCAAAGTCAAATATGACATGTCACAAGTATAGTTTTATTGAAACTGGCTATTTCAGAGAACAGTGTTAAAACAGTAAATAATAAACAGGTTTCATCACCTGGTTCATGAAAAAATGCTCAAGTGTTTAAATAATAAAATGTAAACACACATACTGTATAAAAACAGGAGTACTGTACATTTTTTAAAATCTAAGCTTTGTAATGTGTGCACATTTAAAAAAAATATATACCTTTAAATAAAAACAGCTATAAAATAACTTGAAATAAACCAATTAACTTTTTTTTGTTTGTCATCTATAAATGGACTATTAAAAACAAATGACAGATGTTCATTTCCTTTTCTAATGAATCCACACGTGCAAGTGATGAACATTAAGAACAACTAAATCTGACACACCCTAGTGCAGGTAAATGTGTCTTACAGAGGGTTTGGTTTTGGGGCTGGAGCTTTTTCAGATTGTGGATGTCTTACATCTGGGCCCACCCTAGCACCACTGGTGCCCCACCACAAAACAAACCTATAATAAATGTGACCTCGTGTCAACCCTGACTTTGCAGATGAGTTGTTGATTGACACTTGCTGTGTCCTGTCTGTGTGTCTGTCTGCCCTTGTGCTGTGATGCCTGGATATTTCTACCAGAGATCAACAGTGAGTGTAGTAAAAGAGTGGCTCTGCTGACTCTGCTGCATGTCCCACTGTCCCAAGATTCCAGATTTCCTTAATTACATCTCATTATAGGAATATAAGATAGTAACATTCTTTGTGTTTTTTCCCCTCATCAATAGATAAAAAATTAAAACTCTGTGTGTGTGTGTGTGTGTGTGTGCATGATGTCCCTAATACACAAATAAAATAACTTGAAAATAACTTACATAACACTTGCCATAATCATAGGAGATATATTCTATTTAATGTGTTTAATGTGTTTAGACTGTGTTTGTCTTCTAACAAAGAAACTGAGCTGTGCTAACAGTTGATCTGCCTTTATTAATGTCAATAAAACCAAAGGCATTTAAGTGTTTGTCGACGTGTTGGTTCTTTTTTCAGCGTTTTAGTTGATTTTGACAAATGGAAGTTAATGTACCCTGGTCAGTGGCACTTTAGTACCCTGGTCAGTGGTACTTCAGTACCCTGGGGAGCATCCCTTAGCAGGATTTTTACAGGCAGGACAAACAAAATAAGACACATTGAAGAACATTTTAAAAGGTGATGCATATATTTTAGGGTTGCTGGTCGTGAACACTACTGAAAACAAGACAAGTGTGCAGCAGTGACAGCACACACTGATACTAAATGACAGAAAGTATGGCCAAGTGATTAGGAGGTGTGACTTTTCATTAATATTGGTTTTGAGATGCTAATAAATCATTCTTTTGAAAACAAGCGGTTTTGAGAAGAACATTTTTTTATTTTAGTGTCCTAGCAAACATGCTGGTGCTTTATAAAAATAGGCATCCCTGCAGCTAAAATTAACATTATTCTTTGCATATGGAAACATTACTATTGATATCATATAATGCTCCCATATGTAGACTTTTTTTAATATTGTATTTTTCTAATATTGTATTTAGTATTATTCACTTAAAAAGGTAGGCTGTTGTTTGTGTCTGTTGAACTACGGTGAACAATAACATCCAGACAACTCATGTGCATAACGTTCATATCATACAGAACTTATGAAAAACGTACTAACGTCAATATCCAATCTATCGTACACATGTGATTGCTTATATGCTTACTGGTCAAAGGCACGATAAAATAAATTTCCTTTCAAAGTATTACAAATCAATTACACATCTGGCTGAGGATGACTGAATTGACAGGCTTTTTCTCTGTGAAAATGCTTGGTGGTCATGTGCATGCTCAGAATCGCTTGGGAGCCCAATGTGATGGGATGATCATTTTAACAGAACACTGGACTACTTTCCTTTTGACCAAAACTGGACCAGAACTCAGCTCACAGAACACTGTCAGGGGTACCATACTGATTAACATCAAAAATCCCAAACTATCCCTTTAAGTTTCATTTTAACTTCTGCTCTCTGTGTTCTGTGTACCCATTGGTACCCCCCCACCAATAGTATTATGAGTAAGACAGATACGTACCCCCAGACACACACACACACACACACACACCACAAACAACAACTGAGCTACACTTACTCAAACAAAAAGTATTAATTATCCCTGATCCTCCCTACCTGAAAATTGGAAAGCAGTCTAAAAAATTGATTAAGTCAAAAATAAATGAGTCTATGTAATATATCCTAACTTTGATTTTTATCATACACCCACTTTCCCTTTACGTTACACTATAAAGATGTCAGTCCACACCCACATTTGTTCTGTGAGCTTCATGTGATGTGTCATGTGCACTGTATGTTTGTACAGAGTTGAAAAGCAGAACAGTTTCCTGGTAAAATCCCAGTGTCAATATGAAGTGGTGTTTTTTGTCCCCACTGTGACCTGTGACATCACATCACTTAATAATAATAGATTAGATTTCTGTAGTGCTTTTCAAGGCACCCAAAGCTCTTCACACTATTAATCCATTATTCATCCACTCTCACATTCTCCCTCTGGTGGTGGTAAACTACATATGTAATCACAGTTGCCCTTGGGCAGACTGACAGAAGTGTGGCTGCTAATTCCCACCTACGGTCCCTCTGACCACCACCAAACATTCATACACATTCACATGACTTCAACAGCTCAGTTTCAACAATTCAATTAGAACTTGGAACACAACAAAACCTGTTTTACACCAAAAGTACAAAATGCTTCTTTAAATACACACACACACATACACATATATATATATATATATACACATATATATATATATATATATATATATATATATATATATATATATATATATATATATATATATATATATATATATATATATATATATATATATATATATATAAATACATTAATTAATTAATAAAACTATCAGCCTTTTCAGGACAGAAGTCTCCTTCTTTAACTATGTTACATTCACTCTTGCTCAAATAGCAAAGAAACTAAGACTGAAATGGGAAAGTACATACAGTCTAGTCATACATTTCTATAAACAGTATCAGCAGAAACAAATGAAGACAATTTGCAGAACACGGGCTGTGGATTTCTCACATCATAAAAGAATGTATAACAAGTGACCAGAGCAGAATTTAACCCTTTGATCCACACTGGTCACTCCAGTGGACAGTTCTTTTACAGTTGTTCTCTTGTATATTCATGGTTTTGTTGTTTTAGTTCCATATCAGTCAGTTCATATCATTACTGTAACTGCTCTGTTCTTAATACCTGATCTCTACTAACATGTTTATTTCATCTATTGCTTGTTGTTATTAGACTGTAATTAACAGTCTCTTCTTAAATAAAAACTGCATTAATTTTGTTTATTTCATAGTGTTGTGATATTGCGTTTTAAATACATGTTGTTTTGGTTCAAAGCTTAAACACATGTTGTCCAGCTGAGTGGACATTTTTGTAACTCCATAAAAAATAGGTTTGTTAACAATATTTCAATCACATTGCTTAGGAATGTGACACTTGGGAAAAAAATCTTGACAAAACTTCTGATAATTCATGCATCAAAGGGTTAAAGTGTCACGACACAGAAGCAGAAATGAAACTTTGAATTAGCTGCTAACCTGTTGAACCTTATTCCCTCCAGAGGAAGCAAATATGTGACCCACCACCACGAAACCAGGCATAAGTGTCTGGAAATCCAAACTGAGTTATCTGTGTAGATTGGTAGAGTGGAAACTAAGGTTTAAGATGGTGAAAAAATTATGTTTCTATCATAAGTAGAACCAAAGTTATGGTCATTTTAATATCCACAGTTGGACCTATTATGCAATTTGCATATTTTTAGATATTGTCCGTTAAAGTTTTGGACTGTTTTGGGGTAGGAAGTCTTTAGCAATGCATAATAATTCGTATCCGATTGACAAAAATTATTCACAGATGTTAAAGGACACTCTGATGGACATGTCACAGAAGTTCTATATATTGTAATAATAGGACAGAATTGCAACGTATTATAATCATTTGGCTTACGCCATTGGACAAGAACATTCAATATAAGCTTTTTCCTCGTACCGAACACTTGGATGTTTACGCACGGAACGGAGAACGTTTTGTTCGGCGAAAAGAGGTGGAAGTCGTCTTTGTCTTTGCTCCGCAATCTCTAAACTTTTGTCGCCGCTTAAATAATTGACCCAATAAACACCTTTATTGATTGGATTTCAATGTAATGACCACAGGAACTGAACATAGAGGTGTTACGGTACCGTTTTTTGATAAGGTGTAAACACAAATAAGAAATCACCTTCCAGCCTAAATTTGGCTGCAGCTCTGAACGGCTCAGTGCGACTTATGCCTGGTTTCGTGGTGGCGGGTCACATATGTGTGTGACCTCATAGCCAATTTCCAGGTTGAATTGTTCCTTCATTTAAACTTTGAAGGTGAAATGACGGGGGAATTTATGGAAACTCCAAATTAGTGAGGTTGTGTTTACAGTTCGGTTTGTGTCGCTGACTCAGAACTGCTTCAGTCAGTTTTGTAACAATATAAAAATAAAGAATCCATTTAGTTGATATGAAGCCTTTTAGCAGTTCAGATTCTTCTCATCACTTAATATGATGTCATTGTGTTGATGGATGACAGTCCTGGACAGGTCCTGGTTGGCTGATACCAGAGGTGGAAGTACCTAAGTAAAAGTACTTCATTACTGTACTTAAGTAGACTTTTGTAGGTACTTTAGTTGAGTATTTATTTTGTTATGAAACTTTTTACTTTTACTCCCTAGATTTGTTCATAAATATCTGTACTTTATAGTCTTTACATTCTCAGAATAGATTCATTACTTTTTCAAACTAAACAGATGTGACAGTATGAAAAACAAGTGGCGTCAGATGGAAAATAAATGTAGGAAAGAAATTGTGATTTTCTATGTTTTAATTATGATTTTTAACCCAGAATTGTGCATTCTTATCTCATATTTTTGACTTTTTATCTCACAATTTTGACACTCTCATAATTGTGCCCTTTTAATCTCCTTTTTTCCCTTTAAAAAAAAATTAAAATCTACTCACTTTTATCCCCCAGTTTTCCTAGATTTCCTGCCTGTACTACCAAAATTGAATATCGTGACCCAATCAAACACATTATCTACAAACTAACTCACCTCGAAGGGCTTATTTTTTTGATACTTTTGAAACATGTATGACCTTTCCTGATTAAATGAGTATTATTTTATCCATGGCAAAAAACAAAAACAAAAAACAAATCTGTTTTAACTTTTTTTTTTTTTTTTTTTTACAATTGACAAGTTTTATCATAGTATTTTTGCACACAAGTAACTTTACTTCTACTTCAGTACTGAATGTGAGTACTTTTGACACCTCTGGCTGATACACAAGTTCATCTGCAAAAACAGACAATTTAATTTTTCGATTTTTTCAGAAAATTACATTTTTTTACTCTACATTCAAGGTAATAGTCATTGATTTGATATATTATTTATTTCATTTGGTAAGGTCCACTAAATTGAATAAATAATATATCAAACCAATGAGTAGTACCTGGAATGTAGAGTAAAAAAATGCCATTTTGTAAAAAAAAAACAAAAATGGAGTTATTTGTTTTTGCAAATTAACTCTTCACATGTTCTTTCAGACATGCGACTTTTGTTTGGTATAATAAATAATTATTGCTACGAAGAACTGGAAAACTGAAACAAAATACACACTGTTTTTTTTATCCAGTATTTGACATTGATTTCAGTTCAGTTCCCAGCTGCAAAAGTTATTACATCTATAAGAAAAATCTGAAGAATAAACTTGTCTAAAACACTCTCATTGTTTAAATTACTGTAAAGTGATCACACATCTATAAAAACACAATATTCTATGTTGTTAGTGTACATTCATGATTAAAAACCATAAAACAACGTGGACGTTTCCATAACAACTGCAGTGATGTTGCAGGAGCCATAGGATTGGAGGTCAAAGGTCATCTTTTGCCCCAAAAATTCTCTTTCCTCTTCTGAGCTCGCTCCAGGACAGCAGACGCCATGGAACATGAAGCTGCCGAGTGCCATGACATCACTGACAGCCGCTCATCTGCACAACCAGGGGACAGATGGAAAATGTTACCTTTTTAATATTAAGAGACAAACAATGAGTGACAGTGAAAGCATGAAGTGATGAACCTGAACCAGAAGATGATGATGTGAAACTGTGCCAGGGATGAGTTTGATTCAAAGACCCGCAAATGCGTCACAAAAATTATATAGAAGTAATTGATGATTTTATTTTTTTTTTTGGCAAAGTGATCTATGGCATAAAAATCCATCTTACCTAATAATATTCTTTGAATGTAGATGATGAACAGAATATTTAAACTGATCCAAAATGAGTTTTGGTTGTTGCTGGTATGTATGCTCATGTTTAGCAGATGAGTCAATTGAAAAATGTGTTACTCAGTCCATACGACTGCTCATCTAAGTGACACATGCTGTACAGAACTGAACACCAGTCCTTCTTTTCAAACATTCCTTCAGAAACTATAAAACTCAGTCTGCAGCAGGTTTCAGAAGAGGTTAGAGAGGAATTAGAGCCCACATTTCCATGATGTACAGTGATCACTACAGTGGATTTATTTGATGTCTGCATAACAGACATACTGTGTGTACAACAAACTGCATCTTCTACTGAAAACTACCTTGTACATTGTCATGTACAGTATGTGATTGCATCTTTTGTGTAGTGTATTGTAGCTTCTGAATTGTAAGCAGTGGCGGTGTCTTTAAATTAACAGCAGCTTGCACTCATTTTAAAGGAACTGTGCCAATGGAATTTAATTACTCCACTAGTTATGTTTTTGTTGGCGTGTGTGTATATGTCTGTGATCGTTACAAACATTATTCCAACAGTTATGGACAGATCTGGCTGAAATTTTCAGGAAATGTTGATACTGGGACAAGGACCAAATGATAAAAGTTTGGTGGTGATCAGTGGAGGGGGTCGATCTACCTTGACAGAGTCTACGCTCTGAGAGTGCTTTTGTAGTTTGATATGTTTTTGTAACATGTCAATTGACAATAATTACTCTGAAGTTTTCTAAAAGTGGCTTCTGGACTATAGAGTACTCGAGACAAAAAAAAATGTTTTGAAGTTATATTGTGTCAGTGGGAAATTACACATTGGGAAAATAAAAACTAATAAAGATAAAGTTGTTTCATAAGACCAACACACTGACCTTCATCAGAGCCGCAGCCTCCTCTTGAACACTGCAACTGTTTGAACCTCAAACCTAACTGACCTGAAGACACACACAACATGTACAGTATATTTGTCAATAACTGTAACAAACATGTCAAGTATTCATGTAGTTATGAGGCTTAGTCATTTCTATTTAGTATATGTAATGTATCCTCCTGGACACACGGGTGGAGTTTTCCTCTGTATGTACGTGTGTGTACACACACATACACTGATTGGCTGCAGCCTCTTTAAAGGAAGAAGCCGATGAAGCCTCCATCCCTTCCTCCCTCCCTCTGTCTCTCTCTCAGCAGATAGTGGTGTCATGTGTGGGGTGCTGACCAACCATGTGTCTATCAAATTACTTATTCAGAATTGTAAATATATTAGTATAAATAATGCACTGATTATTTGTTTTGTGAACAGACTATTTTTTTTTTTTTTTTTTGGGGGGGGGGGGCATTTTGTTTTCACTCTTTTCTCCTTGTTTATTAAGTGTTGTTCTTTTGTTTGTTTAGATAAGAAAGTCTTTTTGTTCAAGAACCATTTTGTTTGTTGTTTTGGCTATGCCCTCCCTAACACCTATTGTTGTAGAAATAAATAATGAAATAAGATTGAATTGGATTTTAGTTGCACGACCTATTATTTAGAAGGTGGAAGAAGGAGGGGAGCCTCTTTATGCTATTATGGCCTGGTTCCCCTAGCCTGGGGCATAACCAAGTGTTTAAAAATGTGAACACCATAAAAACGGCATGATGTAACTATTTTTTCAAATACATTGTTTTGGTAATTTTTTATGGAACGCCCTTTGCACTTTCTTTTTTAAAATAAACAAAGCTGTGAAATTCTTGTCCTCTACAAAGGATACACATTCATTGCCTCAGGAGACTATAAGGAGTGCACCGTTGAGTTTTGTGAATATTCCCATGATATATTTTGTCCCAATGGATTGTATTAATCAGATTTATTAAAATCTTCCTGGTTAAATGTGAAATGTGACCTGTTGAGAAAAATGGACGAAAAGAAAATGAGAAGGAAGTGAAAATGAGAGGGGGAGTCCCACTGTGTGCAGGCATTAGTGAAAGATATGAGAGAACTAGATGATCCCTGCAAACTTTGTTGCAAATTTAATGTCTCATTAAATACAATAACATTTAATTGTGATACGTCTTATGCTTGGAGACTTCTCTGTAGACATGTTTAAGGAAATAATCATCAGCTTCTGTGTCTTCTGTTTTCCACATAATAGCTTTGACATTACATTCTATTTTCCTCCAATAAAAATCCACAGTATAAGTTACTACAAATGGGGAAAAAACTTGGATCATCCTTCATATTTTCTGCAAAATTACTTTTACAGAAAAGAAAAGCTTTACTTTCAATATTAACAACATCTGCAAATAATTCCGATAATTTTAGACAGACAGACAGACATAGAACAACACGAACCAAAAATCAGGTGCAAAGATGTTAAAAAGGGGTAGTAGGGGTGCAGTTAAAAACAGCAACGTGTTCCTTTTTAAGCCATAAGGTTTAAACCAAATACCAGACTAACTTAAATGGTGATGAAATGTTTGATTAATAGGTGTGAATGTGATAGCAAATAGTTGGTCGACTGTATATGTCCACCTCTGATGAACTAGTGACACTTCCATTCCAGGGTTTACTCCACCCTCACCTGTTGGTAGCTGTGATAAGACTCCAGCGCCCCTACAACCTTATTGAGGACTAAGCCAGTCAGAAAATGAATGAACAGGTGATTGAGAGGAATTCATCTTCCAAGGTTTTTCTGTAGGGGAACTACAAAAATATATAGTTGAAATAGGGCTTCTCAGATATAATACAACTAACAGCCCATTGTTGTATTGTTCTCAGTCAGGATGATGTCTAAATTTAATTTCATGCTTTTCTTTGTTACCTAAGTAAGTAAAATGTATACTGGACTGTAGACAATTATAACAGGACTTTATATATTTTCTGACAGTTTAAAGGCAGACCTGTTTGTCAATTGATTAGAGAAATGAACTTAACAATATCCTCATACTGACCTAGAAATATCCAGGAATGTTTGAAGGTCAGAATGTAACAATAATAATTGCAGTGAAGGCAATGAAACCAGCAGGCGTTTTAGTTTATAGAAAATTAACAGCAGCCGTATTATCAGTGTGATCCACAGACTCACCATTGTGTTGGAAGTCAGCATTTCTCAAAGTTCCTTGAATACAATGTAGTGGAACTGCTGGGGGCGGAGCTACAGGAGACAGTGGCGTTTGCTTCATCCTGATTGATTTACAGAGAGGACTGGAGGCTGGTTTGTGGTTGGGGTTGGGCCCAGTGGAGGGGAGTTGGCTCATATTGTTTTCTGGCCACGCCTCCTTTACTGTGACTGGTCGGTCTCTGGCTATTTCTGCACTCATTGCCATAGAAACAGCTGTTCCACACCTCTGAAGACACAAAGAATCACATCTGCAGCTTAATAATACATTAGGTTACAATCTAAGTAATACTGTTGGAAAATAAAGCACTACCTGTTGCTTGTGTGGAGAAGACACATCAGTGCTCTTTAGCTTCCCCACTAATATAGCACCTCCTAGTGGACAAACAGAGGTCAGAGGTCATGTACTCTGTGACATGGGACTTGTGCATGTATAGGACAAACTTTATAATTTGGCTATCTTTTAATTCATCCTGGTTCAAACGGGTTATGGCGTGTTTATGGCATATGGGGCTCAGTGCAAAACATATAGGGAGATTGAAGAGGATGGAGTTAGCATTATTATATGTTTCATCTATTGTGGAACCATTTTCTTTTCTTTGACTTCCTCCTCCGGGGAAATTGTTTTTTTTTGTTGCAGCTACCGAATCTCAGGGTGAGGAGGGTAGTCCTAGTTGTTTACAATCTGCAATTACTAGATGTCATTAAACATGGCCCACTGAACATGTGAAAGAGGTGTGTGTGTGTGGGGGGGGGGTATTTGACAGTTTACATGGTAGGAGGAGATGTATTCGTATTAATCAGACCCTACTTCTTATGATGAATCATAACATGAAGTGAGTAATAGGCTAGTTGTTGTGCAGTGACCTTAAGCAAGACACTCTTCCTGACTCTACCAGTTTGCTTATGTGTGTTCTGCTAAGGTACACACACGGCTATAATCCTACTGCCTGAAATGGGAGAACAATGCAAGCGAAAAACCCACATTAGTCATCTTTTACACAGTCTAAGTAATTTGTCTGTTAAGCTAAGCATTATGACTGTTAAGAAGTGTACAATATTAAATGTCTCATGCATACGCTCCTTTTGGACACATGATGTGTTTGCTGCAGAAAGGAGCGGCTCAGAAAAAGCCTGTCCACATTACATAATGTTAACACTCGCTCCAGCCTGTCCTTCATTGCAGTGAATCTGAAGTACAATTAGCATTAGCATCTACAAGAGAAGATGGCGCCACAGTAGCTGCTGCACAAAATTAAAAAAAATTATCAGAGCAAACTCGTTCATATCCTCTCTGTGGAAATAAAGCATAGCTCTTTTTCCCTGCAACATTTCAAAACAAGTGACGGCACAAAACCTAGCTGGATGCTACTCTGGGATGGTAAACACACACAGAGCAAGAGGGGATGGGGGAGTGTTCCTTCACACATTCATTCTCTGAGCCAATCAGAGATGCCTCATAACCGCACCATGGATATGTATGAGGAACATACCTGCCAACATTTTTGTGGCGGTAGTGGGTGTTGTGTTTTCAGGAGACACAAGCGAGCAAATGTTGTTTTTATGATGATAAATGATGCTAAAGTGGTATGTCATTAGTTTCCAGTGCATGATTAAATACTCTAAGAATGTATTTATCCAGAAATATAGTTTTAATTTTTAATGGATGGCATGTATTGTTAAATTCATATTAACTTTATTATAACCTCCGCCAAAGAGGTATTACATTTGAGTCTGTCTGTTTGTCTGTCTGTCAGCAGGATTACGCAAAAAGTTCTGAACGGATTTTGATGAAACTTTCAGGAATGATAGATCATAGGTCAAGGAAGTACGTATGTATACGTTCCATACAGGATCTGTGGCAACTGGCGAACATCAACCAAATGATATGTCTTAATTTTTTGTTATTGACGATCACAACAAATAAATTACGGGAGGTTACCAGGAGAAATAACAAAACGGGAGGAGGGCGGGAGATGGGTCTGAAATATGGAAGAGTCCTGGGAAAAACGGGAGTGTTGGCATCTCAGATCAGGAAGCACCTGAAAATCTCAAGTAATTTTTCTACCCTCCAAAAACAGCTTGAAACAAAGCAACCCGGACATTTTCTTTTTAAACAGAACCAACGCACAATACATTCAATAACAGTGGCAAAGACAGCAATATTAACGAAATGACGCTGGAATGACACCTTTAAAACTCCAATCATAGATGAAACTTCTCTAAAATGTATATATTTTATTGTGTAGCTTTATTTCTTTTACTTTGACTCTTTTGCACTTTCATGATTCAACCCCATTGAAAAACACATGAACATAATGCAGAAATGACAAATGTGATAGTGAATGTTTCATTTGAGTGCTGAGTTTGTTTGAATACATTGATGTCATCTATACTTTACAAATTCTTTGATGTTGCACAAACTGCCCCTTTCTTCAACAACACTTTCCATAAGGTGGAGGGAATGTACTGCATGTGTATGTGTGTGTGTGTGTGTGTGTGTGTACATATATGGGTATGTGGTGGTGTGCGTGCATGTGCATGTGTGCGTGTGTGTGTGCGTGTGTGTGTTTACCAGTAGCAGGTGTGGTGAGGTCATGGTGAGTCCTTTGAACTGGAAGGATCTTCAGCCTTGGGGTTGGTAACCGTCCTTCTTCCTCTTCTCTAAGTAGGTGCATATTAGTAAGGCTACAGTTAAACAAACTTGTATAAAGCAAGAAAAATTTATTACATATATTATATATATAAAACAAAGAAAAATTCCAAGGCACTCTCTTAAAAGTGAAAGATAAAAAGCCTTCATCAGGGAGTACTCCCTGATGAAGGCCATTTGTGCCGAAACGCGTTGGGGTTTTTCATATGATTTTATAGGTTTTGTTAACCAAGCCGGTTTAATAAAGGCTTTTTATCTTTCACTTTTAAGAGAGTGCCTTGGAATTTTTCTTTGTTTTATGCTGTTCTCTCCCATCCAATAGAGCACCTCTAATTTTTATTACTTATTTTGAGTCCAGGTAGCGCTCCTTAAGCAAACTTTTTATATATTATATATATGTTGACATGTATTATTCAGGTGAAGACAGTAACTAAGGATATTAAAGACAAACATGTTGTAGATGGAATTACATTTGTGATTAAATGTATCATTAAATTTGTCTCATCATCAGAACCCGCTTTATCCTCACTACAGTACACTACATCCAGCTACAATGGGCGAGGGCGGGGTAAACCCTGTATGAGTCTCCAGTTAATCTCAGGGCTGAACATATATAGACAAACAATTACTATCACATTCACATCTATGGGCAATTTTAGATTAACCAATTAACCTATCAGTGCATGTGTTTGGATGGTGGGAGGAAACTCAAGTACCTGGAGAAAACCCACGCAGACACGGGCAGAACATGTAAACTTCACACAGAAAGGTCTGGTGTGGGAACCAGGGTCCTTCTGTCTGTGAGGCACGAGTGCTAACCACTGCACCACATTCATTGAATTTGTATTTTTTCTATGGCACCACCAGTGTCTCATTCAGTTTGGCTATGTGCTCTGTGGTTGCAGTGAAAAATATGTTTCAAGAATGTCAATACAGTGAACATTTTAAATACCAGAATGTGAAAAGGAAACACTTACTCATCTGTCTGTTCTTCATCTCCTGCCAAAAGACTTTCAGGGGGAAGACTTGGAGATTTTTGTACATTTGTCTGAGTGTTTTTGTTTGTTTGATCAGGTCTTTCATCTTCTGATCCCAACACAGATGTCCGATGACTGGAGATGCTGGAGTGGCTGCAAATAACACATCCATGTAAGTAATCCTAATTAACTTTAACTTTGTTAAAAAGGTGAATTTCTCACCTGGCCAGGTCCAGGGCCTCCACACAGGAAGGGCTACCGCTGTGTGGATCTGCAACACTGCTTTGCCCCGAGGAACGATGAGGGGTGGGAGGGTCAGTGGCAGAGTCTGTGGTGTCTGTTGGCTCCCACAGCGTGTTATGTTCAGACTGCAGCTGGCTCAGGTGATCTCTGGAGAAGTTAGTCCCCCAGGCCCTACGACGATACAACAATGCCTGCTGCCTCAGCTCCTTCACCTGGACAGGAAGAGAACCCATGATCATTTTTAACCAGGGACTGGGCAAGATCTGACTAAAATAGTTTAATTTAGTTTTTAAATATCTAACCAGGATGAATACTTATGTCCACAGTATGGGTGGGATGAATAGGTTATATTTAAGAACTTTTGGTTCATCTTTCTAGTAGAACTGTTGTGCAGTGTTCAGATGCTTGTCTTCAAACACTGTATTTTCTGGACTATAAGCCGCTACTTTTTTCATGTTTTGAACCATGAGGCTTATACAAAGGTACGGCTATTCTGTGGATTTTTCTTCCACCACTAGGGGCGCTCTAACCGGAATTAGAATCAAAACTATTCAGAAAAATCAATACAAAGAAGAATACTTACTTTTTCTTTAGCAGATAGAACACGGACAACAAATTAGCAACTGTTCATTATTTTTAGAATCCTCACCCCTTCATCATGGACAGTGTTTCCCAACCCTGGTCTCCTTGAGGCTCACTACCCTGCATGTTTTAGATGTTTCCCTCTTTGAACACACCTGACAGTCATTATCAGTCTTCTGCAGAGCTGGATGATAGGCTGATTATTTGAATCAGGGAAGGTTGGAGAGAGAAACATCTAGAATATGTAGGATAGTGTCCCTCGAGGACCAGGGTTGGGAAACACTGATCATGGAGACAGATGTGACAAAGAGCTTCTGAGGTTGTTCAACTCTGACACAGAGGAAGACGACTTTATGGGTTTCAGCAAAGATAATTAAAGGAATGAAGATAAATACGGTAAATACTGGTTATTTTTTTCTCTTGGTTCTGTTCCATTTTAATCAGCAAAGTTGTTGCTGTGTTAAAAGTCACTGTTCAGGTACATATATGTAACTACATTTACAGTTGAAAACAGGGCCGTTGCTAACCATTTGGGTGCCCTAAGCACAAATGCTCTGTGATGCCCCCCCCCCCCAACCTCAAAAAAAAAAAAATTTGAATTTTCAAAAATTTTGAATTTCTCAGTGCAATTTGTTTACACACTGTCAACAAACATGAGAAATCCAAAAAGGTGTGTGGAAAAACTGTAAACACAGACCAAACAACACTGTAAACACAGAACAAAGAGCCTGGCAATAAAGTGCAAAAATAATAGTTGAACAATAAAAATTCTCAATAAAGAAACTTAAATAAGAAAAATAAGAATGAGAACACAAAAGGCACTTTCCTTAAGTAACTATGTTACACATTTTTTACAATTATGAGATGCCCTAGAGAGGTACACACCTGCATTTCTTTGTTGCAAAATCAGCTATCAGACATGACAACTTCTTAGCCACATCCCTGTGGCATACAGAGCCATAGTTGGGTTAAAATATATAATATATATGCAGTAGCCAACTCCGACCAGCAGAGGGCGCGTTGGTGACACTGGTCAAGGGCACGGGTTGTCTCGTGAGACAACAAGAGAACACGCGAGAGGCTGTTCTGTGTACATACTACAGTGCCGCAGTGTCAGTTTATTGCCATTGTTTTTTTTCTTTTTATCCCTTACAGGTAAAGAGCAAGTGTCGGAGTTGTTCCGTACATGTATTAGATTGTTTTATAAGTGTAGTTCAAATGTGAAGTGTTATTTGTTTGTTCTACTTGTTAGAACACATAACGGTTGGGAAAGTGGCTAGGTCGTAGCCCGGGTTTAACGTCTCACGAGCGCGAGACGTTAAACCGACCGTTAGAGTAATAATGTTAATTCATATAATTCTTGTATTCTGTATTGTTTTTGTGTGTTTAATATGTAATATGATTGTTTATGTGTATTATTTTAGAGACAACAAGAGAACACGCGAGAGGCTGTTCTGTGTACATACTACGGTGCCGCAGTGTCAGTTGATTGCCGTTGTTTTTTTTCTTTTTATCCCTTACAGAACAAAATAAAAGAAACGTTTTCAAAAATTAAATGTGTAGTGGAGGGCCATGTCCTTTTGACCAAGGCAGACGTCTGTGGTGGAAGCTGAGGAAGGTTGATGATTTCCTGCATCATCTCTTCTTCTTTTTTTCCCTCTTCTCAGCTCCAGACTCTTGCTGCCGTTTCGAGGCCATGTTCGCACAGCACAGGTGTTCACCAAATTGCGAATGAGGCATAACCGAAAAGACCACTGGGAGGGGAGGGGGCACCATGAGACTGGAGAGAGGGGCACGGAGCAGATCCCCCCATGTTCTCGGGAAAATTGGTTTATGTTGTTTTTGTATTGTTTAAACATATTAGCGCATATTATTAATATGATTTACACTTTTTTTCCCCCACGACCCTGATTTCTTTTGGTGCCCTGCCGACACCAAAGTGCCCTACGCAGTGCGCGTTATGTGCGTCTGCGGAGCTACGGCGCTGGTTGAAAATCATTATGTACATGCAGTAAATATCAGATTTTTCAATATAGATACCTCTGGTTTATATCCCAGGGTGGCTTTTATATTATTTTTTTATTATATATTTTTTAAAAATAAAACGGATGCGGCTTATATACAGGTGCGGCTTATAGTCCAGGAATATGGTACACATCTTCTATGATGCCTTTTAGTAGAATTACAAGATAACTGAGTAAAATAAATTAATTACTTAATGTTGGATATTGGGAAATCCGCTAATAGTCAATTCTTGTAGACACAACTGGATTTCTAATCTGCTTTTAAGATGTACACATGAATGTAAGGAAGCCAATAACAGAATTCAAAAAATTTCAGAATGTTGAAAATGAATCTCTAAATATAAAACACACTAGACAAGAAGCAAGAGGACATGCATGTGTTGTTATTGCACAAGTATTTAACTAATATCAGAGTAGAAATGCTGAATAGTATGCTTCAGTTTGTGCCTCTGGCTCCAAAGTGTTTAAAACAGCATCTAAGTTGACTTTGTTTTGATCAAGTGTTTTAACTGACTTGTTGTTTTCATAACAGATTCTTGTAAACCTTACGGTAACATGACACTGACCCCAGCCAGGACCCTGGACAAACCCAACCCCACTTTCAAAGTCAACCTAAACCTAAACCTCAACCCAGAGATGAACAGTAAACTTGACAATGCACATCTCTGTGCTGCAGAAGATGAATGACAGCAGTTTGTGACAGGTACAAAACTGATTTCCCCAGAACAGTAGGCACATGATGACAGCTGACTGCTTCCCCACACATGATAAAAGTCAGCACAGCCACACTAACCACAGAGATGGAAAGTTAAGAGAACCGTTACAAATAAAGATAGTCATTTGTTTAAATGACATTTCTTAAGAATAACTTCATTTCAAATTCCTTACTGTATGTCCATGTATCTAAGGTAGTGTTTTTCAACCTTAGAATTGTGAAATTTCTAGTTTAAAAAAAAAAACAAAAAACTTATAGTAATTGCTAATTAAATTTTTTTTTAATTCAAATATATGGTGAGTTGAGAGAGGAAAATCTCAATATATAAAAGTGATGTCAAACTGAGTGTGAAACTGAAACACTGTGGTACTGTTTATTGGTCAAATGTTCACTACGGTCAGTTTCAGATGCTGCTCTTTCATAATTCATAGTTTGAGTTATTGTTTGTTCAGTATTAATTTTCAGCCTTGTAAATACAGGACTAGACTGACTGTACATATCCTGACCAAGGAAAATAAACCCCTCAATTTGTACACCTGGCTTTTCTGCCTCCATCTATAATAATTTACATTATATAGCCTAAATATCCTCTAACATCAACCTTTATTTGAAACATAGTATAGAAAACTATTACATGATCTGACACAAATTAACTTTCATAATAAAAATGTCTCTGCCTTGAATGTCTGGGGTCACCACAAATTTATGATTTTAAAATGTGGTCACAAGCCAAAAAATTTTGGAAACCATTGGACTAAGGTTATAGAGTTCATCTGTGTAAACCTCATTTAGACCAAAGGTAATTACTATGCTCAGGTTTCCTTATTTCAGCTTTACACAGGCTTTTAAAATCATTTAGGTTATTGTAAAACACCTCCAATATCCTGGAATTAAATGATTCAAAACCTCTCATGTTTTCAACAGCAATGGTAATAAAAAAACCAGACTAATAAAAAACTAAAAGGATGCAAAACAAAAACACATCCTGCAGAAGTTCATGGTTTTGGTACTTCTGTTACATATTACATTCAGTCTATAATACAATAGCTGATTATTACTGATACCAATAATTTGCATCCTGATAGAACACTGAGTAAAACCCATTCCAGTAATAATACTGTGGCATTAGCAACAGTAAGTGAGAAGTTTATGGAGGGCATCTGCCACCTGTGCACCATCACTTGAGATTACCCCTAACATGGAGAGAAAACACTGTTGCCATATCATTACTGACAAACCAGATAAAATGTAAAGCATGGGATTACTTTTCATTCACTTTTGTGGTGTCATCAACTGGAGCTGTAGAAGATGTACATGGTCTTAGACAAATTTCACCCACAAACCCGAATCTCTCATAGATGTAAAGCAATGTGACCTTAATTGAGTTAAATGCAGTTAATCGGTCAAATACTAGTTTCAGCCTGTAAGAAATTTGTAACAGGCCTGTATGTATCACATACATCTGTCTTCATCTGTCATTTAGTGTAGGATTTCTAACACAAAGCAGTGGATTTGAACCAGGTTACAGGAAGAAATTAATAATTATTTGACTACTCTGATAACATGATCATTTTCTCATTAGTAATGCACTAACGTAAAGGCACTTGTGAACACATCAGTCAAGATAAAAACTTTGAAATTGTGTTGTATGTTTTTATTATATCTATATAATATCGATGTAGAATTTCATATTTGGATGTCCTATGTGCACATAATTGATGCAAAATGTATGGTGGTGATACCTTGGGCATTAATCTGCTTGTTTAACAGCCTTCACTCTTGTAACTAGACCACTGATCATTGAACTTGCCTGTTTAGGTTCAGTTGGTGTTGGATAGAGTGGAGGTTAGAACTCTGCAGCAGGTAGCTTTGATTTAGTTTCTTCTTCATGTTTAAATTATTATTCATAATGTCTTTCTTTCTTTCATTCATTTTATTTTGTTCTGGTTGTTGTTGATGCCATCATGGTTGATATTGTTTGTAATTTTGATATTGTCTTGTGAGGTTTTTTTTTTTTTTTTTTTTTTTAACTTTTCTCCCCTGCATCCACACACACACACACACACACACACACACACACACACACACACACACACACACACACACACACACACACACACACACACACACACACACCAGCTTTATCCTCACTAGGGTTGTGGGGGTCACTGGGGGCCTAATCCAGCTACAATGGGTGAAGGCAGGGTACACCCTGTATGAGTCTCCAGTTCATCTCAGGGCTGAACATATATAGACAAACAATCACTCTCACATTCACACCTATGGACAATTTAGATTAACCAATTAACCTATCAGTGCATGTGTTTGGATGGTGGGAGGAAACTGGAGTACCTGGAGAAAGCCCACACAGACACGAGGAGAACATATAAACTCCACACAGAAAGTAAATAAATAAATAAAAATAAAATATTTCATGCCTCAATGATGAAATGCAATCAACTGTTTTATAGTGAGACAATTCTGAGAGGCAAAAAAGAGCTCTGCAGGTGAAACTAATAAAAACGTATATTTACAAAGTATTGTATTAAAAGAAAAAATTAAGTAAAAAAAGAATTGTACAATATTAAATCTCCAATCATAGATGAAACTTCTCTAAAATATATATCTTTTATTGTGTAGCTTAATTTTTTGCGCTTTCATGATTCAACCCCATTGAAAAACACATGAACATAACGCAGAAATGACAAACATGATAGTGAATGTTTCATTTGAGTGCTGAAATTGAATACATTTATGTCATCAATAATTCACAAATTCTTTGCAGGAAAGTGTTTGATGTTGCACAAACTACCCCTTTCTTCAACAACACTTTCCATAAGGTGAAGGGAATGTACTGTGTGTGTGTGTCTGTGTGTGTGTGTGTGTGTGTGTGTGTGTGTGTGTGTGTGTGTGTGTGACTAACAATGTCTTGTTTCCCTGAAATGAAGCTCTGTGGTTTCTCTACGAACACTCAGCACCTTGTGTTTCCATCAATGACACACAACAAACACAGTTTAGTGAGCAGGCGGGCAAAAATGACACAAAACCCTTGACTGTCAGATCTAATGTCCTCCGTCTGTCATATATTTAAGTGCTCAATCTGACAATAGTTACAACTCTTGATGTCAACGTTTCATATCGAATAAGTTTATATTATGTATTTAAACGCAAATATATTCCTCTGCGAAATGGACCACTTGAAAAATTACTAAATTTATTTGAAATATGGATTAAGAGAGGCAAACTTCTTAAGCAACTTCAGTGTCTATTATTAAATATATCTTGAGTTTGTTCAGAAAGTGTGATAAACACTTTAAGACTTTTAATGTTATAACTCACTGGAGGCAAATGTGATGGGGTGATTCTGGTCTTAAAATAACCAACTTTTTCTTATTCACTCCCCAGTTTGACCAAATCCACCCACTACTTCACTTGATAAAAGTCTCTCATGAGCTCATCGGTCTTCATGACACGTTTCATTTATGCTGCAGATGCACCTTCCTGTGGAATCAAGTTTGACGCAATCAGGTCAAAAATAATGTGTTCATTCTTGCTAAAGGATGCAGAAACACTAAAATTTGGATCAAAAACATGAAGAAACTAACAGATTTTCAAAGGTCACCACTGAGCTGGGATGTAACTGTTATTCACCAAAACTGCCAAAACTAAACTCAAACTTAAAATGTATCTACAAAGTGTTGTCTTTACTATCTTGTTTTAATAACTAATTTCACTGTGTGTTTTTATTGCATGGGTTGCTTTTTTTCATCTTTCTTGCTATTTTATGCATTTTTTTTAATGCTCTTGTCGCTTTTATTGATCTATTTATTATTTATTTTTACCTCTTTATGGTAACTCTTAATCTTATTCTATGTTTGTGTGCAAGCAATGGAGTTCACAGAGTTTCCTTTGGGATTAATAAAGTATATACTGTATATATCTATCTAGAGTATCACAATGCATTTCATGACACAAAAACACTCAGTCTGGTAATTTCAAGATTTCTGGATTGAATGTGCAGAACGTTGGCAAAAACAATGTTGAGGAATTTGACAAAAAATAAGATCTGCAATGCTTTAAATGTAGCCAAATCTATTATCAATCTAAAGGATTAATAATAAATGAAAACTTGATTATCCTCACACACATTGTGCCACCTGTTTCCAATGAACAACCACTCAAACTGAGTCACCGCAGTTCACCTGCTCACAACTCACATCATGAATCAAGTTGGTGTGACTGCATCATATAGTGTACTACGATAGTGTACAGTTTCTCTACAACTCAGCAACTTACAATATGAATGTATTTAGGAACTGTTGTATCAGTTTATGAGTGTACTGCATTGTTAAGCAAGACTTATTATAAGTGGACCCATCTCCAGTCCCACATTCTGATTTAAATATTAATTCTGGCTCGAAAAAGCCACACTCTTCAAAACACTTTTAGAATAGTAACCCAAACCACAATGGGTGGCATAAGAACAGCTACATTCCCTTCTTTAATAGAGTCCATGTTTTTCATGTAGGTCTACTTATAGAATCTAACTGAGTGAGAATCTAAGTGTTATCCTACCAATGCAGTTACCTCTGCGGTCATGCTGCAGGAGAAAAAATAAATTAATATTTTTTCCTCAACAGAAAAATTAGTTCTCTGTTTATCCAATTTCTGTAGTGTTCTGATGTCTCTACCCTCATCAGGTTTAGAAAATTGTGGAGACAAAAAAAATTATCTTTATGGTAAACATATTATGCAATTATATTATGTACTCTATTTAAGTAACTGATCATCCTTCTTATAACTACTGTAGAACGCATGCTAGACTACTAAATCCTGACCTGAGGTGTTCCTCCATCCATGGCTCCACCTTCTTCTGGAATCCTGTAGAGAGGAGAACGAAAGCTGGACTCATACTCTGTCAATATCCTGTCAGACAGACACACGGTCTTATAAATATCATAAAATGATAATGTGCATGATCACAGATGATCACACATAAAACAGACCTATGTTTCCTCTGAATCTGAGGAGGCGAACAAGGGATAGTGGGCGACCCCTTCAGAGGTGAGTCTGACCTGATGTCCTCTTTTTGCAAGTCAGGGATTTCATGTTTGGAATGAGTCTGGTTCTCTAATGACTCCCTCTTCTTCCTGTTGCCCTGGAGTTGACAGGGAAGGAAAATAGTCAGTACTTGTACAGGCAATCACCTGATCGACAATGTGAAGATCAACCAATATGTCATCAAATTGACCAGATGGATCTTTAGAGGTTAAAGTTATTTAAGTGTGATGTTAAGATTAGGGTACGGACTGATGTGTACATTATGTCAACAAATGTCTTCTGTATTTGCTGCAAACGTGTATGTACCATATACATGTGGAACAGTGGTATTCTCTCGTGTTCCAAGTGATTGCGAAGGCGAGGTCCAGTAGGAGGGACCTGACCCTGGAAGTTCCGCTGATACTCTGTTTCCATGGATACAGGGTTCTTCTTAAAGGGAGGGACAGCTCTGCTGCTTGAGTAGAGCAGCTGCTGGAGGAGATAGAGATAAAAAGTCAACAAAAACGACCATTTCTGAGGTCATTTGGATCCAAAAGTACAAACCACACTTCACTCAACAGGTACCTCGCTGTTTTGAATCAGTGCACTTGCATTAAGGAATCTCTGGAGGGAAAACTGTCTCCATCTTGTGGCTGCATAATTAAACTGCACTCGGATCATTTCTTAATCTCATGAAGAGTGACAGGTTATTCATAACAGTTGTACTTATAACTTATTCATTCTTTTTTTTTTTAATTCAGAATGATTGCACAGATTTTTACTGAAGACAATGACACTTTTTGCCACCACTATCTTATTTTCTACAATATTATCAGGGTAATGATATAGCAGTCAGTCATGTTCTCTCAGTAATAAAAAAAAAAGTACTATCTTTTTACAATCAGCAAGAGTAAAGTTAAATGCATACATGTTACTGACAAGACACTTGTTGTACATATTTTAATCATGACTTTTTTTTCTAATAATGGCTAAATTAGTCAGAATAAGGGATGCATGACTAAGTATTTTACTTAAACACATTAAGCTATATTTATTCTTGCCTGTTCTGCAGTCAGCACAGGTGAAGCAGCAGTTGTAGGTTTCTTCCAGCTGAACTGTCTATGGTATTCTGTTCTCTGACTTCTTGATCTTTGACCTCCTGACCTGATGCCTGCCCTCCACCTCAATGCATGCTGAAACAACACAATGAAGCGTTAATTAAGAGTGATAAGAGTGATAATTGAAAAACAAACTGCACAAAGTTTTAAGGGGCTCACCTCCTCACTGGCAGATGGACGCTGTTGATGAGGGGCTGTTAAAGGGCTGGTGTTTTGTGTTTGGCAGTCAGGCCTGCATGGTTGGGGCTTCACTAAGAGGAGACAAGGAGTTACTAGTGGCTGAACCACATACAGCAGTGGAAAAAGGTTTTCGCACAACTTTATCATTTTACACAATCTAAAATATTATTATTATTATTATTATTAGTTGTAGTAATAGTAGTAGTAGTAGTAATAGTAGTAGTAGTATTATTAATAAATATCTGTTGAAAAAAGTATTTTGTTGCATTAGAGAGACAGTGACAAAGGATTTCTGTTTCGTGTTAGTATGAAAAACTAAATTCTTGACAGTTTCAACATGTCATGCCCTGAATGTATTTATAGTTTCATTGAAAAATCCACTTTTAACCTGAACAGAACAGAGTACATGACGAAATGAGCGTGGCATTGACTTAAGAGTGATTCTCACTGTAATATATTACAGATCCACAGGGTGTCCAAAAATAATTTTGCACCCCTGTAACATGACTTTGAGGAAGTAAAGGTGACAGAGGTCTGGGGGGAAATAAAACAAAATTATATAAAATTTAGTTAAGCCATCCCACATCGTCAGTGTTTGTATGAACATGTCAATATAAAATACTGGAGACATTAGAGCTTATATTTTGTGAAAAGAATAAAACTATGCGGCTGTTGTTTCATGACGTTCTGCTTGTCTTCAACGTTTAAAAGCTAAACTACTTGCCATTCAAAGAACAATGTTTGACAAATATGACAAATTGCAAATAGAGTGGACTTCAAAAACATTATATGTGAGTTCCAAAACAATATGTAAAAATATGCTTTTGCTGTCATATACAATGTCAGTGCTGTGAACATTAATACCATTTTATAATTGACACACATTAGAATAAATCAGGGTCTCTTTCAATTATTCAAAATGAAAAAGATCTGTTTTGACAATGTGGATAACACCTAAGGCCATAAGTCAGCCGTTACCTGTATTATTTAGTTACAATGGCTACAAAACAAAGTGGAAATCTACAGAATCCTGAGATTTTAACTCCAGGCAATGACACAAGTGGTGGATTCAGGCTAAAGATAAGACTAGTTTAAGCATGTTTCCCCCATTATTCTAAATATAGTCCAGGTTTGTAGTAGTAGGCACCAGCAGACCACCAGAGGCCACTATGGTGAAAAAGTTTAAAGGACAGAAGCTTCAAACAGAATGAAAAACCAAATGCTTCACGGGGCTCCATCTGCTCATCACAAAAGGTAGACTAAATTATGTAATGTAGTTTCACCTAAATTATCTGTAGTTCTTGGTTCAGCTGGGGGTTTAGGGTCAGCAGCAGGCCGTGGTCCAGGCGGAGGCTCATTATGGGCTTGCAATGCAGGAGGTGCTGTTGATTTTCTGACCAGAGGGGACTCCTTTCTTTGAGCTGAAGAGCTCCTAAGGGCTGGTTAGAAACACAGACACCTATTTATTAGTAGAATGATTATTACAGTGTTTTAATGCTTTGACAGAACCTTACTGGAGGTTCATTTACTCCATAGTTGAAATGAGTCCTTAAGACAACCTTTTATACAGCTCTAGTTTATATTTCAACATAGACTTGAATACCATCAGGGGGTGGGGTCCTGTGAGCTTGGCTGATCGCCTCAGTGAGAATGTGATGCTGATCTGACGGACAGAGCAGAGAGCTACAGGACTGAGCAGGACCGACAGGTAAAAACTTCTTCCGTCGCTGAAGACCTGGCTCACTGTTTATACCTAAGACACAAGGTATAGAGTAAATTCTATATATAATTTGTTTTCTGTTTTAAAAGTCCTAATGACTCCTGGGCCTGGTATGTTAAGTCTTTCCAAAATGCCAAACACAGTGGTGATTTACCCTGTGACCTGTTGAATAATGTATATGATTGTAGCATCTATAGCTTTTATGAGGTGGGGGTCTGTGGGAACTTTCCAACAAAAAATTTGCATCTATATACAGTTCCATCAGCAGTGACTTCACAGCATCTTTTGTGGTGATATTAAACTGTCCTTAACAAGCACAGTAGCCATAAGTGTAGCAGTGTATGTTGCCAGACTTGGCTTTTCTCTATCTTACTCTTATTAAAATAAATATAAGAAAACCTGTCTTTTGGTGGTGCTGAGTCATTATAAGAATCTGCTACATTCTGAATCACTCACTGATAGGATCCAGATTGTCATTTGAGCCAGAATTACCCAATCATACCTGAAATGACAAATCTGAATTAAGGACTCACGGGTTAGTGGATCGTCTATGCACCCAAATCTGAAGCCAAGGACTCACATTGCAGCTAATTCTCTGTGTAACCCAATTATCAGTAGTTTGTCTGTCTGCAAGTGAATCTCAGGAAAGAAATTAGATTATGGATTCACTTCCACTTTACCTCATACTGTTGGGCTTACAGTGAGATTTGACCTAAACAGTCCCTGTCCTCCCTACCTTTTAATGTAATTTATAGGACTTCTGGCAGCCTCTGTAGTAGTATACATTGCTATTATCTTCTAAAGTTGCAGGAGGTTGTGGGTGGGTGAGTGACACCATTTGGAATTAGAATATGACATCCAGGTACATCAGGGGTGTTCAGTCCTGGTCCTTGAGGGCAGGTATCCTGCATGTTTTAGATGCATTCCTCTTTCAATATACCTGAGTCAAATGATAATCCTACAATCAAGCCCCGCAGAAGCCTGATAACAACTGTCACATGAGCTGGAAGAGGGAAATATATAAAACATGTAGGACAATGGCCCTTAAAGAACAGCATTGGACATCCCTGGAATACATAGACACATAGGTCTATGACTCGTGAGAGTAGGGATTCATTTGATGATCTCCACATCAAATCAAGTAACTTTCTAAGCCTACTAAATGTAATTAGTGACACTAAAGTTAAATGGGATATCAATTCTGTGACCCTAAATTGGACTTGGATGACATTTTATGGGCCTTTTAAGATAAACAGGATTTTGTGTCACAAACTCTGTGAAAAATGTGTTGTGGACCTTTATTTAATATTAAAATATAACATATTTAATGTAATTTGTTTGTCTTTCTGAGGGAAGTGGGATTACATCTTTTCTCTCTTTCTATGTTTAGTGGGGGGGGGGGGGTGTCAAACACATTAAGAGGGTATCTGCACACAGTGTCAATTCTACAGCAGATGATAGGTGTAATTATGGGTTAGTTATAGTTCTTAGTGTGAAAGGCCCTTAACAGAAATAGCAACCAAAATGCATCTTCATTCTAAAGTTTTTGGGGGCTTTTTTGGTATGTGTTTTTTATTCTTAGTAGTATCCATATACTCATATTTCACAGCAATTACAACTTGTTCCATTTTCAAGTATCTGACAGTAGTTGTTCTGATTACACTGTCATCTCTGTTTTTGCAGTGACCAAACTATAGACAAACATGAAATCTGTCTAGAATATGCCATCCACTGAGAGACATGGTCAGATTCTTACCCATCTGGTCAGATCGCAGGCCGGCAAATGGGGCACAGCGCTGAGGAGAAACACTTCTCGACCGGGAAGCCTTGTAGCTTTTCTGATATTCACTCTGGCACTAAAATAATGAGGCAAACATACACAGTATTCCTGACTCTACTTTACTTATTCAACTTGTTTTTTTTCCTTTAGCAGGAAGATTTGTTAAAATATGATTACTTTTTCAACAAATAATAATCTTACCACAGTGTAACATGTGAGTGTATATATATATATATATATATATATATATATATATATATAATTAATAACAGAATTTTAAATAAAATTCCCTGTACCACTTACATACACATTTGTCCTATCTTTTTTGGTTTTAAAAGAGAATCACAATCAGTTTAGAATACCCCCCCCCCTCCCCAAGTTATATCATGTTCATGAGATAATAAATTAAAAAAAGAAGAAATATGTTTATGATCAGTTACAATACAATTTCAAAACAATGGCCATAAGACCTAAAGTACTTTTCCTACACGGTCTACAGGTTTGACTGTTCATTCATTTTGTGAATTGCTTAATCCTTTAAAATCCATAGATCATTATAAATGACATAAAGTAGGTTTATATATAAAACATAAATTATATTTTCTGCACAATCCATTGGATGCTCAGAGAAGCAGCTGCGTGAATACAATGTCTGGTGGATTAACTGTGATTATAGCAGATTTAATCATTTTAATCCTGACTGAAGACTCGTACACGCTTCTGTCCAGTAAACTGAAATACGGACATGTTAGCAATGGTCATTAATATCGTTAATGTAGTAATTACCTGGCAGTAAATAATGCAATTAGTGCAATGACAACAGTTAGCTTAGTTAGTTTGACTGACATATCGCTAATGCTAATAGTTGCAACTAGTTTACCTTGAAGCGGACAGTCATGGCGTTCCCCCCACTGAAAAAACGCAGAAAAAAATCACTTATTTGTCATTACACTTAAACTGGGTTGGTTAAGGCGCTAGTTACTATACACAGACAATTTGACTGGCATGCTAAAACGAGTCCTTCGTCTGTCCAGTTTCCGGAAGCAAGCCAGAGCCGTTGCTATAGCACCTCAACATCCTGCGCAGGCGCATTAGTGGAAAAGTGGCAAAACCTTTACAATGAAGCATCCTTCAGAGCAGGCATCAGTAAACTATTCCACAAAGGGCCAGTGCTCTGCCTGATTGTCCTACTTCCGCAAAACGTCCTACCGTAGAAAGAAATGACAGACATCTCTGCCGAGATGTGCTACCTTACCTTCCGAAATTTGCTCATTTACAAAGAATAAGTTACTACTTAGAAGTTAGTAGAATAAGTTAGTTAATAAAGATTGAAATGGAGAAGTGTTGCAAACAGAACGTTTACTGACAATACCAAACAACGGTTGTACACCCTGCATGACAAATGAAGTCCGCAAAACACCATACTTAAACAGCTCATACATATGTTTTATTAACAAAACAAGCCTATAACAATTAGTTGAGACGGTCAAGTAGTAAACCAAGACTCACATAAAGGATAGAAATCAACATTGGCTTAACATTGGCTTTTTCACTGACACAGCTAATGGTAGGATGGAAATCCGACCAAGCCTCAATAATTGCTATAATGTGTCATGCGCATGCGCAATGGGGCTTGGTAGGATATCGAAGGATTTACAGAACACGGGTGTTCTGTCAAAATGGGCATCCCCGTCGAAATGGTGCAGCAGCCACAATTGACAATATCTCTACAAATTCACATTATTCTATCAAAATATGTTACTTTGCATATGGAAACATTACTATTGATATCATATAACGCTCCCATTATAGGTAGACTTTATTAATATTTTATTTTTCTAATATTGTATTTAGATATAGTTACTCAAAAGGTAGGCTGTGTTTGCGTCTGTTGAACTAACATGAACAATAACACCCAGGCAACTCATGTGCATAATGTTCATAGCATACAAAACTTACTTAAAACTTACCAATATCAATATCGAATCTATCATACGCATGTGATTGCTTATATGCTTACTGGTCAAAGGCACGATAAAATAAATATACTTTCAAAGTATTACTTACATCCAGCATCCAAGTCAATTGTACATCTGGCTGAGGATGACTGAATTGATGTGATTTTAGTCTGTGAAAACACTTGGTGGTCATGTTAATGCTCAGAAGCGCTTGGGAGCCCAATGTGATGGGATGACCATTTTGACAGAACACCTTTGTGGCTGCAGGTTTTTGTTCCAACCGAGCAGCAGCACACAAGACTTGATTAAATTAGTCAACTGATCTCAGTCTTCAGAGAGTTGATTAGTCAAACTGTGTACTCTTGGTTGGTTGGAACAAAAATCTACAGCCACACTGGCCCTTTGTGGAAAGTTTGGACATGCCTGCTTTAGAGAGTGTGTGTGTGTGTGTGTGTGTGTGTGTGTGTGTGTGTGTGTGTGTGTGTGTGTGCACTTGTCGTCTTATCTTTCTGGGGATATTGATATGTTTACACAGTCACACCATGGGAACCAAAATTCAGATTCCCGCGAGGGTTAACCCCTTAATGCATATGTACATATCTATTGTGTGTGCTATAGACAAATTAATTACCGCCAATTAATTAAAAATGTCCTTCATTTTATTATTATTATTATTTTTTAAACTTATATTTAAGTTCAGGTGTTAAGGGATAAATGTAGGTCCCGACTAGTAAAATATAAATTTGTGTGAAGTACGCAATTGTATGCTAATGATGTGGTCCTATAAACACATTAACATGTTTTTTCTTGAAGTCGTCATAAAGCATGAGGGAAATAGGTGCAAAGCGAAACCTGTATATTTGCAATATTTTTGAAGATGGATTTATTTTATTTATTTAATGTATTTAATTTTTTTTTTTTAAATAAAAAGAACATGTGTTTACACTAACTATCCAATGGACACTTTATCGACAAGTGATGGTTACATATTTGGTCCCCATGAGACATGGAAACCTGTGTGTGTGTGTGTGTGTGTGTGTGTGTGTGTGTGTATTCCAGGGAAGGGGATCCTGGACCTTGTCCTGCATGTTTTAGATTTTTCCCTCTTCCATCACACCTGGAGACTATTCCATAATTATCAGGCTTCTGTAGAGCTGGGTGATGAACTGATCATCAATTGAATCAGTTGTGATGGAAGAAGGAAATACATGCAGGATCCTGGCCCTTGAGGAACAGGATTCCCCACCCTTGGTGTATTCCAATCTTTATGGGGACATTGATCCATTTACACAGTTACACCATGGGGACCTCTGATCCCATGGGGACCAAAATTCAGGTCCCCACAAGGGCTAAATATAAATGAAATAAAAGATGTCAACCTTTTTTTATGATTTAAAAATGTTATTTCATTTAATTACATTTTTATTACTTTTTTTTTTTTTTGGGGGGGGGGGGTCATACTAACACGTGCGTGAAGTTGGCCCCCCACCCTTTGAACATGTTAAGGGCATTTTAACTACAATTGATAACAAACTTGGTCCTCATGGGACATTGAAACCTGTGTGTGTGTGTGTGTGTGTGTGTGTAAATCTTTCTGTGGAAATTGCAAGTGTCAAGATATTTAGTCTGTCAAGGAATGACGGAGTTCTGTTACTGCTGGCGTTTATCTGTCTGCAAAATAACTCAACCCTAGCCTGCTCTCTGAGTGCTTCAGTTGTTAGATTCTTTTCATAGATCTATAGATCGTCTAATATTCATAAAGATGTACAAGTGAATGCTATAGTGTGTTGGTACTGTAATTCTGAAAGTTTGTCTTTAATTGACATTAGGCAGTAAAGTATATTCTACACTGTCCACTGAAAGTCAAGTGAAAAAACACAATTCTTATTTGTATTTTTCCTGAAGTGTCACCAACTTTGAGGGGAATCTTAAGCTGAAAGAGTTTTAGAGCCCCAGATCCAGTCATCTCATCCACAAAAACTGCAAACCATATGTTGCTGTTACAAAATTGCACCACTTTTATTCATTTAAGGCTTTTTAGTTTTTAACTTTACATTTGGCTTCACCCCCACCCACCCACACCCAAACCCGCTGCTGTTGTGGGTTTCTGGACTAGAAGAAACCAGTTCAAACCACTTCTATACCAGATAAATGGAAGGTTTTTACTCTAGCAGATAAACTGTGATGACTCAGTAAAAATGAAAATGGGATTTAACCTGATATTCAAGTGGCTGAGCAGGTTTCTTTTACATTTCACTGGTCATCATGCCATACAGAGAAAAAGAAGCAGATTTATTTCAGCAATGTAAAATAATTTCTTCTCAATGTGAATGAATCATTCCAGTTTGCATGTGGCTGTGGTTGCACTCATCACTTCAGGTCCACTTTACATAACTCATTTGCTTTAGATAAGGAAATGATAAGTTCAATCTCTAAGTTCAGAGCAGAAATAGGTCCTACATGTGTTCAGCTTAGAACATGACTAGACGTGCTGCACCAAAAGTAAAGCAAATATATCCATCCTAAACACAAATTTTCAAATCTGTCTCTTAACAATCACATATGTTGGCAATATATTTGTTGATGTCTCATGAAATACTGGGATTTTACACCACATAAAATCTTTTTAACTCTACATATGGGGTTTATGTTCTCAGAAAAATAAAAAAATTATGAATCAAAATATACTTTACCAACCAACATTTACATTGGGATAAAGACCTTAATATGCCTCAAATGCAGAGCTCACAATGGATTGCATAACAGTGTTGAAAAGCACCTTTTTGCAAGAGTAATTAACAATTTCTCCATTTGACAAGCAATTACACTCATGTCCCCAGTAATTATGCTTTAAGTGTGCAACATGAGATCCTTGTGGCTTGACAACATTCATTTGAAACATATTCAGACCTTTAGATCTGACATGTCTATTTAATCCCAAACAAACTTAACACAATTCATGAATTGACAAATGCTACCACAGCGTTTGTTGTTCCGGTTTTGTTCCCTCCTCTGATGTGAGGACCACACACCAAGAACATCATCAACATGCATCCAAAAAGAGCAGTAATGAGCTCATCCACCCAACTTTACATTTTAACATCTTTGAGGTGTTTTCAAAGAGCAGTTTTTTTTTAAACACCTTTAGGCTTTTCTTTTTTGGAAATGCTGGGTCATGGCTGCAAACAGACCATCTCCTGGAAGTTTCTGCTCGGCATGCAAAGTGCTGCAGCACCTCCTGGAGGTCAGAGTGAGTACTGACAAACATCAACATGCTACATGACTGAACACACTGGAGGAGAACCAGAATACTGATAGCAGTACATCACTGTACTGTAGTACTTCAGATACTACAACTGTGCACAGCAGTTCTCACAAAGGTCACTGGTTGGTCCAACTGTTTATGTAAGCCATCACATTTCAACGGTAAAACAGATATTTAAAGGCTGTCTGTTTCTGCTTAACAGGCCACACCCACAAAAACATGGGGGGTGGGACTCCAACTTCAAGCCCAACTTCCACCCTCAACTATGCTGACATTAAAAAAAAAAAAAAAAAAAAAAACCCCACTGAGATTAAACATTCTCCTTTAACATGAAACAACACTGAAACCAAAACTAAGTGTCCCTGTGCTCCATGTTAATACTTTCACCATGTTTGCTTTAAGCCATCGTCACTCAACCAGCATAAAACTGAGGACACAAAGGTATGGCAATCTACAGACGCCACTTTTTGGTTAGGTCTGGACTTCCCTTTTAGAATTGTTATAGAGGGAGAGCTAGTGGTGATACAATTTTCTGTCTATCCTCTGTTGAAAACTTTCGTTGAGGATTCCTTTCATCGGTCTTCCAAAAAAGAAATTGAAAACATCCCTGGTGTCTTCAGTTGTAACATCAGTGTTGTTTCTAAACATTAAAAAAAAAAAATCCATAAATTACATTTTTGTATACAATAAGACATCATGGTAGCTTTTTCCCAGCCTTGTTCAGACTTTCCAAAAGTTGGTGCTAATCTCCGCAGAACATCTAAAACCACTACAGTAACAACCGTGTCTGGATTATGACCACATCCACATATCCATTCCACCAGCCTCAGTCTGTCCAGTCACTGACGTTTCACAAAAGATGGCATTGGCTTATGAAAAATTCTGGTGGATAACTGCTACCATAATTGTAAATATGACATTATCTACCAAACTTCATAATTCTTCTAAAGACTATAACGGGTTGAGGCTCAGCACATACTCTGAATAAGATCATGGAGTTTTTTCTTGTGTTCTCACCACTTCATTCTGGCTCACTATATCCATCATCACTCATAAGACAATGTTTCCCTCTCAGTTGTGTTGTGTTAATAACATTAATAATCAGGTAATAATACGGTTAATAAGACAGAAACAGCACTTGTTGCCTGCCCTGCTGAGTAAATATAACACAAAAGCATCCTTGGTTTTAAGGGTTGTCACAGAAACTGGCTTGGTTCTTTGTTATGTGGCAAATCAAGACAGACACACACACACACACACACACACAGGTATATGGGAGAGTACTGGACCAGTGTGAGTCTGCTGTTTGAAGGCAACATGTATGCCTTGAGCAGCAGATCTAAACTCAGCTCACCGCACCGCTGCACTGACATAGGAGCCCAAATCCTTCGAACACCAATCCCCAAAATATTCCATCAAACATTTCTCAGTTAGCATTTCTATGATTTCTTAACATTTCTCCAATAACTAATATTTCCATTGTCTGTGTTTTGAAGAATTGGTTCTCTTCATCACAATATCTTAATACACTATTCACACAATAACAAGCCTCCATCAGTTTCTTCGAATCAATGACACTGCACTGTTAGCTTATTTAGTATTCCCTCTGAACACTGAAAATCCATGGCATTAGCTTCCAGTAGAAGCTAGTCCATACAGCCGGTTAAGCTTTTTAGTTGTTGGTGCTCTACATGCAATGACTGAGAGGTGTTAACATCACAACACTGTTAATACATTCCTATTAAACCAACAGGATATTCTTTTACCAGCTTTGATGACACCACACTTATGCTAATGTCCCAAAACACCACAACAAACTCTGCTGCTCGGTCAAAATCTACAAGCACAAATCACAAATGATAACACTTCAACACAATTTAAGTATTGCTTTGTTAGCATTCCCTCACAATTCTCCCAGCATTTTCTATTATCCAGCAGAACAAGCAGCTAACATTTGTTTAAGATGATAACAATTAAGCTAACACCCCTCACACACCTTAACAGAGCTGTTAGATTAGCATGTTGAAAAAACAGGTGACCAAAGTTGTTTACACATACTTTCATTGGTTACAATGCTAACAATCAACTTTTTTTTTTTTTTTGCTTTGTTAGCATTCCCACACAATACTGCAAATATATTCAGTCACCTGAGTTATGGGCTAATTTTGGTTTCCTTGGGGAATTGCTATTAATGCTGATGACAGTAATGATGTTAGCGTTTAGCAGTGACTCAAAAAATGGTATGTATGTATGTATGCAAGGTAGATCCACTTTGGAAAAACATGCTAAAAAGCTAATGCTAATCAAAAATCATTTGTATCATAACGAATGCAAACAAAATGCGACTAGTGCGGTGAGCTGAAATCATGACCTGTTGCAATCCCTTATCCCACCCCACCCCACCCCAGCCCCCAAACCAAAACCATTACATGACTTTAAATCTTTTCACACAGAATCTTAATTATAACCACTGTAATAATAATCACTGTAAGGATCCACAGGTTTGACCAGAACCATACACATACACACAAAGTCAGCCATGTTCCCTGTAACATAGTCAAGGCTGATGGTGAAGTGGTCAAACTGCGTGTGAATGGCTCGGAACAGCTGAAAAAAAAAAGAATTTTTAAAAGAAAGCAAAGAAACACTTAAAATTAAAAGCAATAAGCCACTTCCAAGTGCAAAATGGCCTAACAGAGGGTATTGTGGGACATGTGGTTTTAAATTGGGCAGTTGTTTGGTCAGCCCCCATTCTTGCAACAGCAGAATCATCCTCTTCATCATCATCGTTATCATCATCAAAGCAGCCACAGTTCTTTGATGTTTGGTTTTAATGTTTCCAAGGCAACAGTCTCTTAGACAGTGTGGTGAGGGGGCGGGAGATGTAGTTGTCATGGGAACAGAGGTCAGAGGTGGCTAATGTTGATGATGACATAGTTGTGTTAAAGGGGCATGGCCAGCTGGAAGATGTCCTGTGATTGGTTGGTTGTTGGTCAGGTGAGCAGAAACTACAGAAAAAGAAGAAGAGTGTTTCTAATCATGTGTGTACAATAAAACTGTATATATTTAAATGCGTAACAGAAGGTTTGAAACCTACGTGTCATTAGAGAAGTTGACAAGTGGACTTTTTGCCAGCTTTCCCTGGAACTGGACTCTTCCTGTTAATCTGTCGGACAAGGTCGTAGAAGATCTACACACAAAAACAAAATTATCGGAGTAAAAATGTCAGCTGTGCAAAGTTTGTGACTTGCACTAGATGTAGTATTGAATCTGTGGCTATTAATCAACTGGCAGGAAATCCATCTTCATGACAAATCATCTTGACATTTTCCTTGACAAATTATGTTTGATATTTGTGATTCTATTTTTAAGTTTCGAGATTCCAATGACCCAATACACAACATTTAAATAACATTTTCATTTTTCAAGCATTAGGATGATACTGATATATACGTACATAAGCCTTCATGTTAAGGGTTTCTTATTCTCTTACTTCTACATTAACTAATAAAAAGTCTACTTTGCTTGCATATTACAAAATGGATGGATAACAGCTGTAATTTTCAAGCTAAATATTATAATTGTCGCCGCTTCTATGATACGACTAACTGATGACTTTTATAGTGGATGGTAATCTTCTCATATTTGAGTTTTGCATTGTTGTTTTTCATAAACAAGACTGACTGGTTTGAATTAGACTTAAAGTTATTCTCAATAATGAAAGTGATTGTGTTTACCTCATTGACATTGATCTTGCTCTTGGCTGAGGTCTCCAGGAAAGCACAGGAATTCCACTGGCGGGCGAGGCCATTGCCAGACTCTTTGGCCACCACACGCTCCACCTCCAGGTCACATTTATTTCCAACCAGGATCATAGGAACCTGTCCACACCAGATATATGACAACACCGTAATGTGGAGGTCCAGCTTTATTGTAAAAGGAATGTCTGTTCTAAAACAAGGTCTGAGGAATTCAGAGTCCTAACAGTCTGTGATTTGACATTTATGTATTTATATTTGTGCATGATTTTACTGCCGTCAACCAGCATTCTATGGTTTAAAATAACCCTCTAGGAATGTGGAAGAAAATTGAAAAAAAATTGCAACTGAAATGCTTTTATTTAAATCTTCCAAAATGCAAGTAAAATGATTGGTTGCTTATTGTTATGGTCCCCGAGAGACATGTGTTCACCTGCATTACTGCTTAGAAAGTAATCAACTCCATAATAATGCTTCAATTCAGTGACAAAAGACATTATGATAAAGTAAAATGCTCCAGAAAAGCAGAAAAAAAATAAACAGAAAGACCTCAGAATAAGACAATTTGCCAAATTTTAGAATAAAGTGCAGGCCTTACATCCTCTGTGTCCTTCACTCTGAGGATCTGCTCTCTGAGGTCCTGAAGGTCATTGAAGGTGGACTGGGCAGTAATAGAGTAAACCAGAGCAAAGCCCTGACCATTTTTCATGTACAGGTCTCTCATTGCAGTGAACTGCTCCTGCAGAGGGCAAAACAGATGTGGTTGTGAGGCACATATTCTGCACATACACAGTACATTTATTGACAAGTTCAACAGTCAGGACTTAGTGAATTTGGTTGAATTATAAATTGTCCCGTTTGCACTCCATCCTCCACCTGTAAAGAAATATGAAAATCTGTTTGAATGAGTTTGCCGATTGGGCAGCAGATCTAACAAAAACAGTAAAACAAGTAGTGGACTACTGAGTAAATAGAATATTTTGCATCATATTTCTAATATTATTTGAGTACAGTAATCAGCAAATTCCAAGTATAGTGGCATATGGGTTTTCAGAAGTATCACCTTTTTGGCTATGTGATTTGTGGTCCAATAAACAAAGAGGGAAAATATAAACTGTTCACTATGCAAGGCTTTTTCCCCCTGATTTTTTGGTTCTGTTCATTTGAGTTAATTTAAGAAATTATATTAAGCAATAGCTACTGCCACAGTACAGTGGCATGAAATATCAGTTTGTCTGCCATAGAGCCATTCAAATGTTAGCATTTGTACTAGAGCCAATCATGGATACCGTTACATGAACTCATTAACCTCTTGTTGCCATAGTACTGTGGTAATATATGACCTATACTTGAGTGCATCCTTGTGAGCATTCTGCTACCACAGTACTGTGGCAAATGATGGAAGAAATGACAGGTTAGTTATATTATAGAATAGGAATTATTGTTCTAAATGATTTCTATGTTGTTTTATGGTGTTTCTTGCTCTGTGCAGTCAGTGAGGCTGGAGAAGGTGGGCAGAGCTATGTGTTACAGTAGATGGCAGTGTGGCTTCTCAGTTCCATGTCAGTTCTGTGTCAGTTTGAGCGCTGTGGTCCTGTAGAATTCTGCAATCTGAATATTGTCCCCGACCATCTGTGCCATCTTTCTAAAATTGAACCGTTTATTTTTTTTATTATGGTTTTATCCTGTTAAATTGCATTCATGTTTTAAAATTGCATTGTGATGTTTTATTCTGCTAAGAATCATGACCGCCTATTACATTGTATGCTCTTGTGTTTTTTAAAATTCTGATCATATTTTTATATTGTATTTTATTTAGGAACATCTACACAGGACAACACAGATGGTTGTGGCTCAGTTGGTAGAGCGGGTCATCCAAAGACTGAAGGGTTGGCAGTTCGTGTGCCAGCTCTGGCTGTCCACATGTTGAAGTGTCCTTGGGCAAGACACTGAACCCTGACTTAGTCTCCCAGTAGGACTGACAGAACCTTAGAAACCTACTGGTGTATGTGTGTATGTGTATGTGTGTGTGTGTGTGTGTGTGAATGGGTGACTGTGAGGCTAATGTAAAGCACTTTGAGCACCATGAAGGTGGAACAGAACTATATAAGTGCAGTCCATTTATAATATAGAAATTAGCATATGCCTCATTCTAGCTTGTTTACACTGCTGTGTTTGAATACAGCTTCTGTTCATTAACTTGAACAGTCCTTCTCAAATAAATTGAAGTTGATGAAACCAAAACCTCCCCCAAAAACCAAAGGGCCAATGTCCCTGTTCTCATCTGGACCTCACAGCTGTGATGTCTTGTTATCAACATAAGGGAGTCATTCAATAGATGCTAAAAGATCCCTCAGTCCCAGGGAGTGCTTAATTACCTGAGTGCAAGCGACAGAAGTGTGCACTAGTTTAACACTCTATCAGCCTCTGTCTTACACTCAAGCATGATAACTTTTGTGCCTAATGCTTAGATCTATCTAATGAATCAATCGGAATTGAAATACGTTGAGAATTGAGGGAGGAGAAGAGATTTTAGTGAATTGTGAACGATGAGGACGACGACGGACCCCATCGCCGCCGGATGGACGAAATAGCAATAGCTCATCGCATTACAGTGCTTCGTCCAAATGAGCTAAAAAAATTTTTTTTTAAAAAAGCTACTCCAACCAGGAATTTTACCCAAGCCTTCTGCATTGGAGTCCAATAAATTACCAAGTGAGCTAAATTGATGCCGTGTATCAGGTCGGCCTATCTGATATCTGATTGGCTTGGTACTTTTTGGTATGTGACAGATGACTAGTTTAGACATGATATAAGAAGGGTGCTGATTGGCTCTGTGGCAATAGACAAACTGACAGTTTGTGCTACATTACTATGTCAAGAGCTACTATTAAACAGCTGCATACTGGAGGTTATCATTATATTACATCTGTAACAACAGCCTGAGGACAGAAAAGGTCACATATACTGCATTTTTCTATTGATTTTACATAAGGCTATGTGTGTCCTGTCACACATATTTATTCAATGACAAGAAAAATAAGTTCAATCAGATTTTTCCACCATCCTTGAATCATGTAGATTTTAATTTGCTGGGAGTTATGTCTACAATTGTATTTAGTAGGGTCACTATGACCTTGACCACACCAAACTAATAAGTTCCTCCCAGTCTGTCCGACACACCTTCAGACCTACAGTCAGTGTTGAATGTATGAAATGACATTTTTAGCAAAACAGTTTCACTATGCCGCCTTAAAGACATTTTTGATCTTTTGTCCACTCTCAAACTCGAGAAAGATTGCTGCATCTTAACGACCAAAAATACAGTTATTTATGGGGCACCACAACTATTTCAATAAACACAAATAACAAGAAGCAACATAATCCAGAAAATCCAGTAAGTTGCCAGCAGCTCCATACACTGAACATCACTCACTATGGGATTGTAAGGTCGTTGTTTGATGAATCCTCCTATAAGGTCAAGTTAATCATTTTAAATAGTATTTAATTTTATTAATTTAATTAAGGTTGTACAGTTGTGTTTTCCTGCTGAGGATGTTACATCTAATTCCTATAATTTTTTTCTCAGCCAGTTCAATTTCAAAAACATTTACCCCTGCTTTTGTTGATCTTATAACTGCACAGTCACATACATTTGTTCAATAAAAACCAACATGAAATCTGTTGAATGCAGGTCCAGAGCTGTAGTCAGCACAGGATCTATAAAATACAGAAGCATCACCAGACAGTCAGTGTTCTTTTAGACTGTGGAGTGTTTTACGGTTTCTCTTATTTGTGTAACATTAACATCTATTCAGCAAAATACTTTTTTATAGTGCTGAAAATAAGTCATCCATGATTTACAAAAGACTTTTAATTAATCTGTTATGACTGCACCCAGATGGACTGAGCAGAATAGAATGTAAATGGTTAATGAGTCGGGTGTTTTGTAGGAAATGAAAAGATTAAGACATCAGACAGTCTGGCTGATCTTACTGTTCCTGCCGTGTCCAAGATCTCCAACATACACTGCTGCCCATCGACCTCGACTTGCTGAAAAAAAGAAAGTACGTCAGATCTTTGCAGTCCTTTTAATACAAAGTGTCTAAAAATTGACATGATTTCATCACCTAATAATTTATTCAAAATTTGCTCTTTTTTCCTCAAAAAACTGGAATCATTGTTATTCTTTCTATTGAAATGGCCCGCACGCTCACCTCACCTAACACCATACAATTTCTTTCTGTGGGGTTACGTGAAAGAACTGGTCAATATCCCACCACTTCCCACATGTGTAGAGAAACTCAAGAGGACAATCACTGAGGCTCTGGAGAAAATTACACACCACATGCTGCAGGGAGTGTGGCATGAACTCCACTACTGACTTAATGTGAGCCGCCTCACAAGCAGCGCATACATTGAAGATCTGTCAGAACTTTGAAAGATCGTAAAATGTCCATTCCCCACAATTTTCATTTGAAATTTATAGAATAAAATTATGGGACATCTTTTGTTGGAACATTTTTTACCATATTGCTTGAAAACCTCTTCACAACCCCATATCATGCACAGAAATAAAATGTTTGTCCAGTCTAGAGGGTGGAACCAGAAGAAAACTGACTTGACTTGCTAATATGTCCATCAAATATCAGCCCACCCCCGCATCCCAACGATCCCTTCCCCTTCTGCGCGTTCACATAAACAACTATGATGGAAAAAGATGACAACTGGCAGCAAAACCAAAGTAAAAACTGTGTTTGAAAAAGCTACGACCATGAGGATGCTGAACGAAGAAAGGAACAGGACAAGGGTGGTAATCACTATAACTTTCCAGCGCTGGCATCAACTGAAAAATGAAAAGAGGCTCAAAACTGATGCTAAGGTGACCATGTTTCTACTGGACAGGTAAGATGATACTGTTATGATTATATAATATTTGGACATACTAATGGCTTACGGGTATCGTATTCACCCCATCAGCGAGAAAACATAAACATAATGTTCCAGCAGGTTTTGTTAAGTTACCAACACGGTGCGTAAACTGCTGGTGTAACACCATAAACTATTGTCCTTATCCCTTAGTGTTCCCATGGTGTTTATTTCATGCTTCTAAACCTTTTGTTAGCCAAGCTTCATGTGACACAAACTGATAAATGGTGTGCATTGTTTTGTTATTTAGGATGATAATTGATGTTGAGTTCTCGTGAATCTCCGTGATCGCTCCAGACAGCAGCACGTTGATATATTTTTGAAGGTGTGGTTTTCAAGGGGTGGGCTGACGAAGAGGCATGGGTGTGTATACTTCCAAAATATAACTTGCAGGAACCATTTCCCAAGAACTCCTACCCTACCTTTAAGTTTAATTTCTCCTGACCATGTAGTCACACTGATATGGACATTATATTTTTTGGGGGACACCCTGTATATTTAACCTAATATAATTCATACATTATCTGAACCCGTTTTATCCTCCCATTTAACCTAATATTATAGGTGCTTGTACTTCTCACTGCTTTTTAACAATAAGCTTACAACACTGTAAATGTAAGGACTTGCTTGAAATCTCATCAATGGATCACTGCATTCACTCATTAGCAAGTAACAAATTGTTATTTGACTGAAAATCTTTAACTACTTTGTAACCATCCACAATATGAGCTTATACATCTCAATAACTTGTAAACAAAATAAAATGAAAACTAACAAGTTAAGTTGCCTTTTTTTTTTAAATTTTCAACTTATTTTACTCTCTTTCTCTTTGCTTTAATCTACTGGTGTGTGTGTGTGTGTGTGTGTGTGCTCTTGTTGTTTAAACTCTGTTCAGCACACATCGCACAAGTTAATGCAATTACAAATGATTTACAGTCAACTCTCAGTCCAATAACGAGACAAATGTGTGTGACTAATGTACACAGTAAAATGACAATGATGAAAGCGTGATAACCAAACCAATAAAAAATAAATTCTTTCTAATTTTATATTTAAGTTATATTAAGAGTAAATTAGTGCCAAAATCAATACATTTTGAATAAACCACAATTCTGAAAATATTACAGAGATTATAAATGACCCTTTTAAATTCCAATGTTGCAATATTGCAACAAGCAACATAAGTGAATGGGGAATTTTTTTTTTATAGAATGCTGGAATGTTAACAATGAAACCTACACATTAAATTAATAAAACAAAATTGATAAAGGAGAAGACAAATATTGAGAAGACTCCAGTCACCCCTATCAAAACTGTGTGTATCCAGATCATGGAGAGACAGAGGGGACACTGTCTTACCTTCCTGTAAGAATCCTCTATCGTTGGGTCGTATTTCTCCACAAAGATTCCCTGAACGAACTGGACAGTCTGGAAAACGGACAGAGACAGACAGATAGAGAGGGAGAGAGAGAGAGAGAGAGAGAGAGAGAGAGAGAGAGAGAGAGAGAGAGAGAGACGGGTAGTGAGATAAAGAGAAGAAGTAGGCCAGTAGCGTTAATGGAGCTCTGTTCTGTCCTCTATTGGAAGTCATTAGATTGGAATTAATGTGACACACTGACACATCTCCATTATATCATCTGGAGTAAAGCACTTCATTGTAGTGAGACGCACAACTGTGTGTGTGTGTGTGTGTGTGTGTGTGTGTGTGTGTGTTGAGCGGAAGGACCAACAAGGATGAGTCATTGAATACAGATAACACCAGCCTTGACGAAACTCACTTTCAATTTTGTAAAATATTACAACAAATGCACATTATTTTAATGTAACAAGGCTTTCTTTCTTTTATCAGATTCTTTATGTGTGTATATGTAGGTGTATTTAGATGTTTCACTTTGTAATATATGCCTTTTATTTTCTGACTACACACTTTCCATGTGACAGGTTTTGAGATGTATTTGCATTATTCTAATATGTATTGTATTGGGTTTTCCTTTGCTGTTCCGCCTTGCTCTCTCTTTGAAGTGTGTTGAATGTGTTTTATCGACGTGGCCAGGACAGAAGACCAATTTCCTAAAATGTGGGATGATGACATGAATCTTGAATTAATAAATAAATATAATATTTAACAACCCACAAATCACAGCATCATTATGAAATATAACTGTAAATTCAAGGACTAATATAGGTTTATCAGTGGGCTCAGTCACTACTGTGTTCACACAGGTGGTATTAGACAGTAATTTCCCAGTTATTTAAATGAACAAATATTTAAAATCTTTCACTCCATAACACAACCTAAAATGCCCACAATGCTGCAGAGGTGATGATACAATCTCTGTGGTTTCAACGCTGTCAGAAACACTTTCATAACACCATAGCAAATGCTCACCAGTACAAGAAGAAAAATTGTGTTAACCCAGTCTGGGATAAATTCACGCATGTTTATCCTTAAACGCAATCTTCAAAAGCTGATTTACAATATCAGCACTATTTCTTACAGTTTTTCAATATCAACTTCAGTAAACAGCTGTTAAATCTAAGTTTATTCACCGATGATTTTAGTCAATCTAATAGGTCTAGAGCAACTAATAACCATAGTATATAGGAAGATAAAGATGGCAAACATACTCAAATTTGCAACTAATGGACAAGTTTAAGGATCAGTGTGTAACATTTAGAGGCAATCAGAGTTATCCCACTTTACAGATTTTCATTTGATTTTATTTGTTTCAGTTAACGATTTTTTATTCCATGTTAGCGTTTCCCGGCTCTATCAGTGCATAAGTAGTTTTGCTGTTCGTTCACTTTGTTTAATTGACTAGTTTTATTTCATCTTTTATTCTAGTATAGTGGTAATTTACATTTGTACATATTAGGAAAGTCTATGTGGATATACTGCACAGTGTGTTTTATTTTCTGGTGATTATACACTAATGAAAAGATATTAGAAATCGTACAGTCCATTTTTTTTTGCAATGAAGTGGCAAAACATCCAAGGTACATCCCACCTTTGCTTGATGGTTGTTGAGATGGGCTCAAGGATCTCCTCACCTCTGATTCGGAACATTCTATTCCCACTAAGTGATCAAACTACATGTGATATTCTGAACCTTTAACTTCCTTGAGTGTGTTTCAGCCTTGTAGAGTTTATCTGCCTGGATTAGTTTTAGTTCCTAAACACACTTATACTGGAAACAATCAATTAAAGAAAAGAATCATATTTGAAAGGTTCAATGTGTGTTATATATTGAAGTTGTACACTGCAACCAGCTGAATATCATAAACCCCCCTCATGCAATAAATGTCCTTCATGAAAGTCAGTGTTAGGTTGTAAAATATGAACTGTAGCCCACAGTCAGAGCAAGTGACCATAATGCACCTGAACACTGGACAGAAAAAAATACAAGAGAAAATGTGTTTAGAGAACACGGCATCACAACATGAGGGATGAGGGTGGATGTTCAAGTGCCTTTGTAAATATAAACAGCTCATTCTGAGGTAATGAAAACACATTCCTATTTTATGGGGATTCAGGTGGCAGAATAATCTGTGTATCACTTGTTCATTCGTTTTTCAAAATGAAACTAAAAATAAGACAACGAAAAAACAACTTGTTTCTTCATTATTTGTTTCCAAAACAAAAAAATCAGATATTGATGATTTTTTTTTTTCAGTTTTCCTTCTTGTGTTTAAATGAATAATAGAAAAAACAGATAATGGATGTTTCCAGTTTTATCCAATTTTGAAGCAAATTGATTAAATCGGAAATTAACCTTAACAACCCAAAGAAACATGTCCACTGGACTTGAAGACCATTATGGTATGATATAACACCAAATTTTCTCAGTGGTCATATCGTCAGGTCTTAGAGTGACCCTCTTCCCTAAATAGGACGTAGGTTTACATCTTTGTCACTGTGGATCAAAGGTCAACTTGCTTCAGGTCAAAACTGGATAAAACGTCCATTATCCATTTTTTCCATTATTCATTTAAACACAAAAAGGAAAAGGAAAAAAAACTGTATCCTTATCAGTTCTTTCATTTTGGTTTGGGAATCAAATAATGAAGAAACGAGTTGTTGTTTCCTTGTCTTATTTTTGGTTTTATTTTGAAAAACGAATGATACATGGATTCATAATAATAAACACTACCCATTTGGGAGATAGGTCCTTCTAAACCTTATACAATGGACCTTTAAAATGCTGATATGAATTGCACATTTACAACTAAAGTTTTAATGACAATCTCACTACTGCAAACAAATTCAGTCTTTAAAATTATTATCATCATCAGATAAAATAACTCGTCAGGTTCAGTAACTTACCAGAGCTGACTTGCCGACACCTCCTGATCCCAAAACAACCAGTTTGTATTCACGCATCCTGACTGTCTGTCCTCCTAGGGGGGGAAAAGAGGGAGACAGTGAGGTTACTATCTTCCCTCCTGGGCATCATATCCTAGTAGCCAATCACAAAGCAGCATTACTGAAAGCTCTGCCTGCTGCTGCAACACACCTGGTGCTGTAAAAACTATCAATTACACTCACAGATTATTATCTCCTCCCTCTCACTGGGAGGTAATAATTACCCAGCATGCACTGGAGTGAGTTCATGAAAAGAGAGAGGTCACATGACCACACAGCTGGTGGTGATGTCACAACAGTGGACTCCTTCTTGGTTACTGTTGCCATGAACTTTAAGTGTATATGTGTGTATTTGTGTATGCATACCAGTCATGCTTCATTGTGTGTCTGCAGTCAGTGGTGTAGTTACAGCAACAAGAAGAAACATGACACAACACACAGCTTCTCATCACTGTTAATAAGGGTCTCAGGGTTACCGTGGTGATGAGATGAATGTGCAAGCGTGGTTGTTAAGCAGGTGGTGTCAGAACTAAACAGTAATATCTCTATCTTCCATCAGACCATGCATCTTCTTACCTGTGTGTCCTCTTTCACCAAATCCTTAAACCTCCTCTTGGTTTTTCTGGGGGGGTTTTGTCGTTTGTTTGTTTTTTAGAGGGATTTTGTTTTATTTTGAGTTTAATCTGAATGCATCTAGAGGGGAAAAATAAGTTCTGCAATCCATACCAGTGAAAGAAACTCTATATTCACTTTTATAGCCATACTGCTTAGTCTGACTAGAAGAGCTTCACAGTCCTGTAATTCAATAAAATTCCCCATCTCAGAATGTAAGAAAAACAGAAGACAGAAAAATGCAGGCTCTGCCCCTTTTATGGATCTGTGACAGCTCAACTGTCACAGCTTACCTCTAATAGAAAAGGTAATTTCTGTAGAACCACACTGGCAACCATCACTTTCATGTTTATCAGGTTCATTTTAAACACTGAGCATTTTACCTGTTCCTTTCTTATATTGAGCTGTCACATTTAATTAATTGTGTGTGTGATCTTATGTCATCATTGCTGCTACTGCACAATACATTGCCTCTAGGGACAAATACAGTTTTACTTGGCTTGAATGTGCATATGAGATTTTAGGAAACTAAATTAAATAAACTGGATGTAATACATTCATGAACATGTATTTTACATACTAAAGAATTGAATTCCAAAAACAAAGAATGACATTTAAAGGAAAGTTTCAACTATCATACTACCGGTAATAGTAAAATTCCAGAAAGAAAGATGTTATGCCTAAAGGTCTAAAGAAAGCCTGCTGCAATGTGATGCAACAAGTCCAGACGAGTTCAAGGAATCAGAGGAAAAACCAGAGGGAAAGTGAAATTTCTGCTCGAGTAGATGAATATCTACACATGGGGTGCATCAAATTCCTGCTTAATCTTGCACATAAGGAAGTCAAAACAACCAACCAAAATAATATGTTCAAAGTTGCTATTAAAAGCTATCCAGGCCCAGATTTAGTGTTAAAATCTGTCAAATTAACACATTTTTTTCTGTAAATTCTAACTTTCAAATTACATACAAGTGCATGCAGATTTGTTCATGTAGTGCCTCTTTGGGATGACAACATTATTTCATGGTCTCAAATGGTAGCAGGAACAGAAAATATGGGTAAAATAATATAGAATTTCTTTAGCCTCATAACATAATTGCCTAAGTCATATTTTTTCAGGTGACAGGAAGTAATATAAATAGCAACAGTGTTAGGAGTTGATAACATTATGCAGATATCACTATTTGACCAAAATATGACATAAGTAATTATGCTATAAGGCTAACGATATGGAACATTAAAATGAACAAAATTACTTGTTTTTAGGCAGTGCCACCACCATTATTAAGGCCAGACATTTGAAAGGTTTAACAATATTGTATAGTGTTTTGTATTGTCGGGTCACATCACAATCTAAGAATAGCCCATACTTAAACATATCGTCATTTTAAATTAGCAAGGAACTAACCAGTTACTAACCAGGAAAACAAGTCAAGATTTAGTTTGAAAGACCATATTTTACATTGTTACCTCCACCATGTTTTTGCCAGAGTTTGTTTGTCTGCCTGTTAGCTTGCAGGATAACTCAAAAAGTTATGGACGGAAATGAATGAATAAATGAATGAATGAAACTTACAGGGTAGGATGGTAATAGGGAGATCTGGAAATGATTATATTATGGTGGTGATCGGGGTTGTGGTCTACCTTGGCAGAGGTCTGCACTCTGAGTGCTTTTCTAGTTTTTGTTGTTTTCATCTTATTACATCTTTGATGGCATGTTTTTAATGTTGATTATACAACATTAAAAACAGGAAAGTGCCTTCACCAATCACATTTTTCTATTTGTTTCACTAACAAGTGGCAACTTTAGAAATCACTACAGCAATACATTCATGGTACTGGCCCTAAGTGTAGGACAGGAAGGTGGAACAGTCCATCAGGGAAAAGAGAAAAAACATATTCTGTAAACAGAATGTTCGAATATCTTATTAATAGGGGACATTTTCAAAGATGGGCCACTCGAAGACTTATTACAGCATCAAAATAAAAAGAATTAGACCAACATCACCATGGAAAAAAAATACTGACACATTTTTGGGAGAAGTTCAATGCAAGTCAACAACAGTAAAGGGTTTTTACAGTGAGCACCTAATGGTTGTCACCAAAATGATAACTTCAGGATAGCTCTTCATTGGCCTCACTTTAGATCCATGATCCTAAATGGTCAAATATTTAAAGATGATATTTAAACTTTTTGAAAAATGGAAATTCAATTAAAATTTTTTTTTTTTTATTTTGTTAGAAATTTGTATTGAAGTCTTCAGCAGGAAACGACAGATAGCAAGTCAGAGAATGTTGATGTCTACTGTACACCACCACAAACTGAGACCTGAAAAACTACAAACTCAACATGGATAAAAGAGATTTATTAATTTGTAGCGAATTTACCTGTGCTGGTGTGCCTGTTATTTTATCCATTACATCTTAAAATATGATAATAGAGCTTGACAATTGACAAAATCTAATATCATATTGAATTTAAAGTTGTAACTTGATGCCAATACATATCATAGTAACGCGATTACTTCCTACAACAGCATGTCCCAATATGGACCCCACAAGTATTTTCAAGAACATTTTATTAATTATATTAGGGAATATATAATAACTAAAGATTCTTTGGAATTACATCAAAGCATGTAAATGTGACCTTAAAGATCTGGATGATGCCAATTAACTTTTATCACAATTCACAAATGCACAGATGATGATAAAACCGAGCCCTTACACAAAATAAACATACTGATGGTTCTGACAAAGTTCTTCCTCAAATCTGTCTGATTCTTCAACATAACTTCCTTCATTTGCACTCAATGAGCAGTCTTGTCTTTTCCAATAAGCACCTGAAGGCAGCACAATGTTAATCTACTAAAGTAAAGTTGGAAGGGGAGAGGGATGGAGACACAACACACAGAGATCCCTGAGTCAACCAGAACTAGGTGGGGCCTGTCAATAGTCACTGTGTGTGTGTGTGTGTGTGTGTGTGTGTGTGTGTGTGTGTGTGTGTGTGTGTGTGTGTGTGTGTGTGTGTGTGTGTGTGTGTGTGTGTGTGTGTGTTGCTGACAGCACAACAGCAAAAGCATAAAATCAAGCCTTGTCTATACACCACAGACAGAAAGACAGACAGAAAGACAGACAGAAAGATATATAGGTAGACATTTTCTTCCAAACTCCTGAACTCCTCAGTCTGCAGCAAGTTACTTCTCATTACCTCCCCTTTTTCTTCCAATAAAGCAGCGGCAGTTCCGCAGCTCTGTAACCGCCTCAGAGGATTCCCGACCCGGCCAACTCTGCCAACAGACCCCGCTAACGGACCGCGGGACCGGAGACAAACTGTAGACTGGAAGAAGACGGACCTCTGCGGACGTGAGACAGTCACACGGACAGACGGTTAGCTCTCACGCCCGCCATGATGGGGCTGAGCTGTCTGTCTGTGTCTAATATCAACAGTATTATCGTCAACCGACGTCCTGTCTGTCGTTCCGTCTGTCCGCCGGTCGCTTCCGCAAACCCAACCCAGCTCGGCCTGTCTGCTTCCTTGTCTGTTTCTGTCTGTCAGTGTCAGTCCCCGGTAAACCAACATCAACATGATGGAGGGAAGAAAGAAAAGAGAGGAAATAGGGTGGAAAAAAAGAAAGGAAACGTTACTTACAGTCATCCACTCGTCCGCTCCGCTGGCGCTCTCCCCTCTCTCTGTTTCTTCCACTCTATGTAAAAGTCTCTCTACCAGAGCCGCTCCCTCCTGCTGCCGCTCTTCTCTGACATGAAGTTCACGCCAACGACGTGCCGCTTCCTGTTACGTATTTTCAAAATAAACCCGGTGTTGTGTTCAAATAATTGTTTCCCTTGGTCGCGAGGGCACAATTTCGACTTTTCCCGCTCATAATTATGACTAATCACGGGATAGTTCTTTTCAGGTTGTGGTTTCATACATACAAATATGCAACTATATTAAAAAGTCTAACTGTCAGATAACAAAAAACACAATTATGACATATGAAATAAAAAGTCACATTTTTTAGATTAAAATATAAAAAATACGAGACAAAAGTCATAATAATGAAGTAAAGAAGTCATAATTATGCTTCCGCGACCAGGGGAAACAATTCTTTGCGGGGCTCCGTACACAACACTGTAAAATAATTAAGTACAGTGCACAGCACTTTATATAAAACTACGTATAACAATGACGTATCGGTAGTAATCTAACACTGCCGTGAAGACAACATTAGTCTATGAAATTTATTAAATCCACACCGAGTCCTCCGCATTGAATATCTCTTTTAACCATAGCTTTTAATACAGCTCGTACTTTCAAAATAAAAGCCTAACATTAAAGTGTTTCCTCGTTTAGGAGCATGGGCGTATGATTTGCTTGAGCACTGGAGATAGACAAATGTATTTGGGGCCCTCCATTAGAGAATTCTGAGTATTGAGTATTTAACTTCCTGCATTCTAGTGATTTATTTTGCATCCGTGTGTGCTATTTCTGTGTTATAACCTTGTTTTGCTGTTGGACCACAATGTTGGTTGTTCTCTATATTAAGTTCTGACTGCCAAGCATATGGGAAAATATACATATTGTGTCTTCCCAAATACATATTATGAAGTGACATCAGATCTGCATTTATGATAAACTGGTAAAAACGCAGAATACCATGAATTACAATGTATTTTATGTTGGTTGTACATCATTGAAATCAACAATTTGCTGAGTAGTCACATCACTTCATATTATACTTGCACGAAGAAATGCAATTATGTCTGAATCCATCAGTCATGTGGACTTGTCGATGGGGGAAAAATAAAACCTTCCATTTATTAATTATTAATATGTAAAGGTTTAGTTACCATTTTAACACAAAAAAACCCTCATTTTTTTCAACCACAAGTTGAACATTAAGCCACTGATTCTATCATGTTTTCACTGGAATAGATGCATGAGAAACTGAATTGATTTCTTTGAACCCTTTTAAGTCCAAATTGAGAATTCTTGAGGACAATTCTATAATTTACACTTGCTTTTCTTAATCTGCTTAAATGGTTTATTTTTTACCAACTGTTTATTGTCGAATGTGTGTGTTGTATGTATTTTAACAGTGTATTCCTTATAACTATGTGTTGCATTGCTGCTGCTTATCTTGGCCAAGACTCCCTGGTGAAAACATGTTCTTAATCTCAATGGGATTAAGAACATGCCTGGTTAAATAAAGGTTAAATATTTTTCCCTCCTTGCATTCTGGTCTATATTTATGCATCTTTTTTTTTTCTTATTTTCTGTATTGGTTTACAGTGGAAGTTCTGTGACTAATACTGTAACACTCGTCATAGATGATGCAAACAACTCCAGATCCTGAACTTTACCTTTTCAAAAATATTTGTCCTGAGGCAACAATTCTTAGAGGACAATAATAAGAGGTAAAACAAAAATCATCTTTTTTTTTTTTTTTTTTTTTTTAACTCTTGGCCATGATGTTTTAAGATGTCTCTATTAATTAAGATATTGGTATTTAATCCCAATATTAATCAAGCAATATCATGTAAATGCAGTGGTTAGCAGTCATGCCTCACAGACAGAAAGAGCCTGGTTCGATTCCCACACCAGACCTTTCTGTGTGGGGTTTGTATGGAGTTATTTTTGTTTCAAAATGGTCGAGAGAGGAATGTTCATGTTTGAGAGAGCAATTTTCATACTTGAGAGGAATGTTCGTGTTTGAGAGAAGAATTTTCATATTTAAGAGAAGAATTTTACATTGTCCTTTCTCTCTCAAAGTGCTCTTCTTCTCTCTCAGCTACAAGTGATATGCTCAACATCGCCCTCTGTGCACAAAACGCAGACATGCACACGCCACTCGTTTGTGCTCTCTCATCTCAGCCGCCCTGCTCTCAAAACACAAAACTTCTCAAAACACAAAACTCCTCGCAGCAAAAGCTTGCTACGTTTGTGTCAAAACTTCAGCCAATCAGATGGCTTCCTCTTTCAGCCAATCACAAAACGGATTACAAGCAGGAAAACGTGTTGGCGCCTGAATCCTCTTTCTGGCAACAATGGCGACTCCTTATCAGGTAATTTCATGCTAACTAATATTCTATTCTACTATTTTTTTCTGATACGACTTGTTTTACAATATTTTAGTCACTATATTCACTGGCTTGTTGTCGACCAAAACGTACTGCTGTGGTTAGCTAGCTAGCGTCAGCGTAATATATTTTAATTTGAATATTAGCCTACTGCAAGTGTCATTGACATTCAGACTAGACAGCGTGCGGTATTGATTGCTTTCACGTGTGTGAGTAATGTGACAGTTAATGTTAATTGTATGCCGTTAACGCAGGGACAGTCTGTTGAAGAGGCTGCAAGGAGCCTCATTAACATTATTAACCAGGTCAGTGGCGCACCTGGGCAGCAGCAGCAACAACAACAACAGCAGCAGCAGCAGCAGCAGCAGCAGCAGCAGCAGCAGCAGCAGCAGCAGCAGCAGCAGCATAATAGCATCACTGTGAGGCAGGAAATGGCAAGGTACTATACCCATTGGCAGGGATTGGCAGTTTATGGTAGCTGGGAGCAATCTGGTTAAATGAAACTTGTCTGGTAAATTAAGGTTCAGCCAGCTAGACACTAAACTGCCATTTTCAAAATTGTATTACGACATAGCTGTTATTTGTTGAAATAAAGATAGATGACAAACATTTTAATTAATGTATGTATATCAACAAAGTGACCGTGTATGCACTCTGCTTAAAGGTATTCAATATGCTTTTCGTGTACTATATGAATCAAACTTTACTAACCTTATCCAGTAAACAAATGTGTGTTTTTCTCCTTCCAGTTTGGGAGAGTTTAATTCAAAAACAAAATAATTATTTTTTCTTTCCAGAACACTTCTTTTTTTTTACTCACTGTGCAATGTAGTCATTTACAGAACACATTGACATGGATTGAGTTGTGTGTCGGTAAACTTTTTGAGTTTTTTTAGCCTTAAAAAAGATCAAGTTGGGTTAAGTTATTCATAAAAATGGAACTGTATGATATTAAAATGACTGACAGTTGCAACCTTGTTTAAAATGCTGCTTCATTGTTTACAACTGGACTTTGACTAGGAAATTGAGTCTATCTGGGGTTGTTTTTCTTTGCTACAATATGAATAAAAAAATAAAAAAACATCTTGTGAAATTTGTGTCTCTTTACCTGTAAATATGCTGCTTGTTGGTCACAGGTCATTTCCGGGATTCTTTCAAAGAAACACTAAAGGAAAGCAAAGATTTAGGCCCTACCAAGCACCACAAAGCCAAAGGTCCATCCCACTCCAATTTTATGCGTTAAACAGAAGTGTTGATCGTACCCCTAAACCAGCAGAGGAGATGGTTTTGCTGCAGGCAGGACTGGGGAAAAAGACAATCAATGTAATGGCTGGAGCTGATCACAGTGAAGTATGTTTTGAATCAATTTGCACTGCAGCCTAAACACTAACACTGTATATGTTGCCTGCTTAATTTTAAAATGTGTCTTGAATTTTCTCATTTTGTACAAAGATATCAAGAGTATTGATTGAACACTATCCCAGACTGGCAGATTTGGAGGGTGGGTGGCTGCTGTACAAAGCTGCAGGTATATCATGTGTCATTTACTACCTTAAATATTTTCACAAATGTTCTCTTTTCATCCATTTGACTAATGTCTGTTTTTCAGGGGGATCAGGTCAGAGGAAAATTGTTGTTGTGCCTCCAGAGGCAGAGGGATACAACATGCATTACCTTAAAAGTGTGTCTGGATGTGGCAAAAATATTTTGTACATTGTGCCACTACAACGAATTCTAGACACAACCCCACTGCCTGCTGATTCTCCTGAGTTACAGAAAATGCCAAGAGCCAAGTGTAATTCTTGTGGCTCTTACATGCCACTTCAACTCCTGGCTGTACACTGCCAAACTTGCAAAAATGACAGTAATTCACTTGACAGTGAGGAAGAGGTAAAGAAAACAAAAAAAAACATTAGCTGCATATATCTCTAGACTCGCGGTGTGTTGTATTTAAGAAACACCAGTTGTTTCTATTCTAACATATTTATGCATTTCAGTTTCAGATTAGCACTGCAGACTTTGCGTCTCAGATAGTGGAGAGGCCCATAACCAACATGGTAAATGTTGACAAAGTTGTTAATTATGAAAAAAGAAAAAAAAATCAACAGCAAGCATAACATTTGCAGGGATCCATGTGCCATTACAGGATATTTGTCTGTCTGTCTGTACTTGAAAAAGGATGAAATGACAAAAATTAATCCATTAATTTTTCTGCCTTTTGTTATTCAGGTTGACTGTCCAATTTGCTGCAAGACATTTTCAGAGGATTATGTATCTGTACATGCTAGCATATGTGGAGAAGGGTAAATAAGAAAAAAAAAAGTCTGTTTCTTTGTTCTGTTTCATAGGAGGTGTTGTAGTTGTAATACATTTTAATTAACTCAGTGATTCAAAACAAGTTGCTCAGATAATCAGGTGACCAAAAAAAAGGAAAAACATGCGAGGCTGAGGATAGTGGTACACTACTATTTACAAAATCACAATAATGGCAACTTTGCATATTCTCTAGGCCTGTTGATATGCCCTGCACTTCAGAGGGAAAGCGCAATCTGATGGGTACAAGTTCTGCCACGTTTGACTCTGGGGTTTATGCTCCCAAAAGGTATGTTGTAGTGACACTTTATTAGCAATATAGTAAATGGAATCAGTAGAATAGAAACTTGTAGGTGCAAAGATCAGTTATAGTGTGACCAATCAATAACTTCATTTTTATTTTGCTGATGGAATGTTGAATCATAATTTTGAATCGTATTGATTTCCATTTTGTTCCATTGATAGACTTGAAGACGTTCTTGAATGGATTCAACACCAAGTTGATGACGCAGCCATATTTAGTCTTTGTGTAACCAGGTGTGATCTGCTGGACAGAGGGATCCAGCAATGGAAGCGAAAAAAGAGTTCAAGTCCTGTTGGTGTTTTGAAAGTGACGTACATTGGAGAGGCTGGTGTAGACACTGGTGCAATCCGAAAAGAGTTTCTAAGTGGTAAGTTACATAAAGCTGAGATTTTTATTTGAAAAGAATGAATTTCCACAAATTTCGTCTATGTTCTAGACATGGTGTCTGGCATTGAACAGCGCTTTTTTGAGGGATGCAGAGGCAATGGAAAAGCTCCAAAATACTCCATAACAGATGTGGACAATGAGAATTTCAGGTATGTTCTATGTATTGACTTGTATTAGTAAAGTTGTTTTATTTTAAAACATGTATTTTGTTAACACCTGTCTCGCTCCCTAGAACTGTGGGTGAAATTCTTGCTGTCAGTCTGGCTCAGGGAGGACCACCTCCTGCTTTCTTTTACTCCTGGTGTTACACATTTTTGTGTACAGGAGAAATAGAATTGAATAATTTGACTGTGGAGGATGTTTCAGACAATGAATATTGTACTTTAATTAGCAGGGTAAGTGGTTTTGAGTGAAATGTATTTGTGAATTTATTGTTCTATACTAATGAAAGCAAAATGGCCACAACATTTTTTTGGTAGTAGAAGTTGCTAATGAAAGTGTGAATACAACTCTCCCAATTACACAGGTTGAGGAGGCAACAGCGGAGTCTCTACTTGATTTGTCTGATGACATCCTGAACTGTGGCTACAGCGGTCAAATTGCCCCAGGAAAGAAAGAGGACATCATCCGGTAGTTACCCTGTAACCTGCTCTTCTGTATTGCCTTTTAAAGGCTTCACGCACTTAACTCCCTGTGTTACTATTTTTCTGAAGGGCAATTGTCCTCCATTCGACTGTTCGACTGCTGCCAATGCTTCAGCAGCTGCGCAAGGGAATGGAGTTGTATGGGCTTACAGAACAAGTGACATTGAATCCTGATTCCTGTCGTCCTCTGTTTGTGCCAGGGAAGATTGCCATGGTAAGTTTTTCCATTTATGTGTAGCTGTAAATATTTGAAAGATAATATTTACATGAAAGACAAAAGTGTTGATACCCTTATAGTTAAATAATTTTATGAACAGAAATCAAAATACAAGAGAAATAGAACATCTGAATAAGCAATTACTTCTTGAAATATCAGTTCATCATAATTGAGAATTTTTGTGTGTTATGTGTTCAAACCAAAGAGAGATGTATACAGGAATGGCCCAAAACAGGGGTGAGGAGTCCTGGTCCTTGTGTCCAGTGTCCAGCATGTTTTAGACTTTTCCCTCTTCCATCACACTTGGAGGTCACTAAATCATTATCAGGCTTCTGCAAAGCTGGATGATGAGCTGATCATCAGTGGAATCAGGTGTGATGGAAGAAGGAAATGTCTAAATCATGCAGCATCCTAGCCCTCGAGGACCAGGATTCCCCACCCGTGGTCCAAAGTCTCAGCAGCAGGTAACTGCTGTCAAGCCATCTTAAATAGCTGAATGCAAGACCCAGACATACAATGTACTGAAGAGATGGTGTCAGTACTTTTGTCAGAAACATAACTTATGTCCTTATTTGTTTATTCATGTGTTAACATTTGCATACTTCATTTTCTGTTAAGCATTTAATTGATTATTTTGTCTCATCTGTAACAAGCTAGTCATACACCTTTATGTGACTTGTTTTATGTGTGTTTTACACACATTACTGTTTTAGCCTGATTCAGACTTCATAATGATGCACTGCAAACCAGTGCTCAGTGAGAGGGGCTCATCAAGAGAAAGACTTGAGATGAAGGTGCTCAACTTCCTGCAGGACTTTCTTCAAGACCTTGAAGCAGCAGGCAAGTTGTCCCAATTTCAGCACTTGTTTCTCCATAGGCTGACATTGTCTAATGTTATATGGATTACATTTATGCTCCAACGCAGAATGTGCAGTTCATAAAATTTAGCCATTTTTTTTTCTCCCATTTTGTGTAGAAGAGGATCCTGGGACATCACTCACTGTCCCTCAATTGCTGCAGTGGATGACTGGCCAGTCACACATCCCTCTCCTCCCCGCAGAGAGAAACGCATTCAAAATTACTATAGAGTTTGACCATAGCTGCAAAGAACGGTGGGGAGAACACAGCCTGTGTTTCCCAGTTGTAAGTGCCTGCAGTTCCACTGTAACATTCCCTGTTGAACATCTTGCAACTTACAGTGACTTCTCAAAAATAATGAAGAATGCAGTTACTTATGGTGGTGGGTTTCATCGAGTGTAACTACTTGTTTATGCCTTGATTAAAACCATGATTATACCCTCTTGTCAAATGTTTGAATTATTTATTTATTTTTTTAGAAACAGCGGGTCCATTTTGTGTAGAGCTGGGTATCGATTAAAATGTCAAGAATCAGATTCTGAAGATTCTTTTCGATTCCATCCGATCGAATTCAGATTAGTGTTCTTTTAAAAAAATCTTCAATTTCATGCCTGTCACAGTGGCATGCAGCCAGGTTTTGTTTTAAAGGGAAGCCAGAAATAAATAACTATTTTCTATTTTAACTACCTTTTAACTTAACATTCATGGGATGAACGAGTGCATTGTACCTTAAAACAATATTGTCGCCGACCTTCACACTCAGAATAGATAAAGAACGCAAAGCATTTAACAGCAAATCATAAGTATTGGTGTTTACTGATGGCTGTAAGACTGGTGAAAATGGTCGGGGTCAATCCATCTCCAAGAACAATAAAGGGAGGACATCAGAGGCGTCTATCTGCAATGATGGACTCCAGCTGGGACACTAACCAATGCATTGATTGACAATAAAAATTCACCCGAAAGCAGTTGCAACCAAATGCATTATTTTTTATTAATATAAAAAAGGCCTCAATCACTGTAACATGAAACAAATTAACAAATGTGCTGCAAGCAAACTTAATACTTTCACTTGTCTTTAAAGTGAAAACATGTAAACATCTTAAAAGTATTATCTGGAGTAAAAATAAGTTTAGCTCATTTTTAGATTATTGGGAGTACATACATATAGTTGACATCAAAAGCACACCATTTGGATATACATTGAGGAATTTTGATTTTGCTGTTTTAAGCCAAACACTCAAATCATGTTAGTTGAATGCTCAACTGCAGCACCTTAAAAGGCCATGACGCGTCTGAGCACATCCAGGTAGATATTTCGGCCAAACGTGTCAGATTCATCTGTTGGGTTTACTGTTTGTTGCAGAATTAAAAGTTGTTCCCTTGACAGAGGGCATGGAATGTGAGGAACGACCACTCCTTCCTCTTGATTGCTGGCTGCATCTTCAGTTGGGTCAAACTGTTGAAGCTTAAAATACACAATTGAGTACTATTATTGTTGTTGCATCAATCAAATATAGATGTACATTGCCAAAATGACTATATTGAAGCTGACTAAACTTTCAGACATCGAGTCCCTAGGTGATTTTTCCAATATGTATTATTTAATGCAGGTCTGCAAAGTATCACTGTCGTAATTACTGCTCTTAAAGATGGTTCACCTAATTTAAGAGAGGGTGGGATTTTGTATTTGTGAGAAATGGATGCGTGGAAACTAATTATAGATAAAAATAAGAATGTTAGTGTGTTTTTTTCTTTTTTTAACAGCACAATATATGTTGTAATTTGTTAGATGTGCATTTTTGAAATGCAGACTACATTGCTTACCTCAGCATAGTCTGGCTCTTCAACAGGTGTCTGGAACATTCCTAGGCTCCAGAGCTGCTGTGGCGTCAAATTTCCCTCAGTGCTTATGGGGTGGTTGTTCCAGCTATCCATGAAAAAGGCCAGATCAGCCTGGAGGCGAGGAAGGAACACGAAGTGAGCAGTGAAAACATGAAGGTCATTTGTTATGTTGAGAAATCCTTCCTCCTCAAGGTTGTGGAGCACTGTGTAGTATTTCCAGGTCACAGCCTGCCACAGATCTCTCCACAAGCGTTCTACCCTAATATTAACACAAAAAATAAACAAATTGAAACAATATTAAGGAAATATTCTTGCAGAATATAAAAATTCAAACAGTACATTAAGTCCTATTTACATAATAATTAGTTGTTGTGACAAAGATCTTCTCAGTTCTCTTATCATGAATGTGTGCTTATGTTTACAGTCTGGATTCAATAACATTGTGGACTGCGTTAGAACTGGGAGAGAAATTAAACAAAAAAGCCTTTCATTTATATATCGTTATGGGTCACTACGATGAAATACAGTGTAAAACCTGTTAGATGTATCCACTGCATGTTTACCTACTTGATAGACTAAAAATAAATGGCCAAAAGTACTTTGATACCTGAACACACCTATGGGTGAACATCCCTGTTACATGAACACATGCAGTGAGCTCCATAGGAATGGAATAGAATAGATTGTTATTGTCCACCAAGGTGGAAATTTATCTTTGGCTCACCATTTATCAAAAAAATAAAACAGTATTAGTTATTGGAACCCAGACAAGATTTCCATCATTTTGGTTCAGTTCACTACCAGAGTAGATTTGAAATAGTCAAATCAAGGTGTGTTTAAAATTCAGACTTTAGCTGTAAATTTAGGGTGTTTACATCAAAACTGAGTGAATGCTCTTAAATGCAAGACTTTCAATTCAACATTTTAGTCACTGTAGAATCTTTTTCCATTATTTTGAAGTGAGGGAAGGGTTTCTTAATATGTTAAAGACAATGACCATACCTTTGGTTGTGGACACTTCTGCCAGCAATAAAACTCCCGCGTCCTGTTCCTCTTACAGAGAACATACACTGGGCAATGTCCACATTTTCCACTCCTTGGTCTGCACGCACTCTGAAAATACATATCATTCAAATGTATTCCATTTGAATGATACAAATGGAACAAATTATTCATTTGTTTTTTGTTTTTCCTCAAGTCAAACAAAGCCTATTCTGGGGGCACTCAGGTGAATAAATGGCTATTGAGTTACTGTTTACTAATTTGGCCACGGCTTAAAACCACTTCCTGGCTGAGGTTCAATACCAGCGTAGCTGGTTGTTTTTATAAATAAAGTAGGGAGTGTTTATGGTTGGGAAGTCACAGTTGAGGTTTCTGACCATCTTAGCAGCATCAACACCTACTACATCATAGTGGCAGAAAAATGCAGCTAATGAATAATATCTTGTGCTTTTGTGAAGTGATGATCGTTTTAATGAATGGTGAAGAGAAGTGTGGAGCATTTTTTCATGACACGTACAAGAATTATGAAGGGATGGACAGTCAGTCAGTCACAGGCAATAAGTAATTGTAAGACGTGTGTTTCATTCGAAAGGTACCTGGAAGGCCATCCATTCCTGTGAACACCATCCATGAAAAATCTGAAGGCAGTTTCAGCCTTGTTATTATTGGCTGCGTCAAGGTAAAGGATCTATGCAAGATTGGATACTTTAATGGCACATTCATGTTAGCAAAAGAACACCTGGAAGGATTTTGTAAATCAATAACTTACTTTCCTGGAAAAACCATCTATTCCAGCAAAAATGACAATGTTGAATCTGGGGGGTAAAAAATAACATGAAAATATCAGGTGCTTTGATTAAAGCAAAGACAGTAGACAGACAAGATGACAATTTTATATCTGTAAGTGTACTTGCATTCACACCAAACAAAATATCATGAATTTCATGTGAGATATCACTGCAAATTATATATATATATATATATACATTTTTTGTTCATATTTAAGTATTCTACCATCATATCCATCTTCCCAACTGGTGACAGTTATAAAGAGTTAAATTAAATAGTACATGACCACAATAAAATACGGTGGGGAAATTAGGTATGACCACAAACTGTCAAAATAAGATGTGAACGAAATAATTAAGGTGGGAAAATTGTTCTTGAATAATTATAATTGTGAATTACAAGACTATATTACTTAAGTAAAATTAATACATTACCCAATCAATTTATGGTTGGTGTCAATATGGACAAGTGACAGTGGGGCAGGAACAGAGTAGGTTCTGCGGGCAATGCAACGCAGCTGGATCATCCTTGCAATGATGCCTGCACCATCCACACGCTGTACTGACCTCATAACCCTCTTCCACTGGACATGAAATCCCCTTGCTTGAAGACTCCCTTTCACAACTCTATATCCTGCGTTGGGCATGTGTGTTTTTATTATGCGTACTTGGTCATCTAAATCTTCATCAGTGATGATGGCATAACGCTTGCGGCCAGACATATTGTAGTTCTTCATTCTTCTATAGAATGTTGATCTAGAAATGCCTTGCAAGGCAGCTAAGTGACCAACAGGCAGGTTGGTGTCCAATAAACTTTGAAGGGCATTACCGCTTATTTCCAGTCTTGGTCGTCCTGCATCACCACTGAGTGTAATGGAAACATCATTTGACGGCTGGAGTTGTACACTTCTGTGTGCAACATTGTGATTGAGTGTGTCTATCAGTTGCTGCAGACTGTTGGACACTTCCAAAGGAACACTTAGATAGGTGGTAGCAGCTTGAATAAACTGCATCTCTTGACTGCAAACAAATAGGAGGTAGTCCTGGTCCACAGGTAATCTGTTAATCACAGAACTTATTCGATCCCTCAGCCTCTGCAAAATCTGCAGTGTCGCAAATTCCTAAATTGGAGTAAAAAGAAACATTTGCTTTTAAATTTGTGGTAATATACAGTTATGTTCTAATATACAGTTAACTTCCATGTGTTCCAAACCTCTTAATTAAAGGTGTGCAGGTACAAAAAATTAATGACTGTATGGTGCAAGTTAAGGAAACAGACACCAAACAAACGAGCTTTTGAATGCACCCACAGATCATGTTTTATAGCATTTCATCCTAGTTAGCCATCTGATCAATATATAGCTTCCAACACATTGGAAACAACTTTCAAATAATGCTTATCATATCTCCCATTGCGCTATTGATTAAGAAGTTGAGAAATTAAATATTGGATGCCCAGGCTTGGGATGGTTACTTTAAAAATGTGATTTGGTAAAGTTACTAATTACCTATTAAAAAGTGTAATCAGTAATGTAATCAAATGACTTACAAATTTTAAAAGAAATATCACTTGTATATATTTAATAATAACTTTAAAAAACTTATATGACCAACATCCAAAGACAAATCTTCATACAGACAACTCTAGAATCATCTTAATAGTGCGTTTTTACCACGCCAGAATCCACGCAGTAAGCACTGAGATGACAGATGAAAGTAAACAGCCTTTACCAGCTGCATTAATTAAATATCTGGCTGTGTAATATTAATTCGTAGCAGCGGTCGTGTTATTTAAATGTTAGTAATATTAACGTGTAGCAGAGAGATTCTAACTAGCGTTGAGTTTGACTATCTGGATTTGTGTGTAGCAGCAGTTCCTCTTTACAGTAAATGCTTCTTCGGATGTGATATCGATCCTGTGATGCGGATCGTGTTTTCACGCAGGAAGCCATGAATTACACTGTGATATTTCCCACCTTCTGCTTTAAAATCACAAAGGAGGTTAAACTTCCACCCAGTGAAAGGAGGTTTATGAAACGTGTAAAGCTAATGACAGATCTGATGTGAGAAGTGTTGTGATCTTTTTTTTTTTTTTTAAATAAATGTAATCCTGATAGTATTCACCATTTAAACATATCTGTAATCTGGTTACGTCTTTTTTTCTTTGTAACTGAAGCGGAATACAGTTACTCTTGTTTGTTTGATTACGCAACACCGTTTCATGTATTCTATTACTACCCAACCGTGCCTGTCCCATGGCTATTACGGAATATTCGTCAAAACCTTCTGATGAACTCTTCAACAGACTGAATCTGCGTTAACTGATTAAAATTAACATTAACTGTCACATTACTCACACACGTGAAAGCAATCAATACCGCACGCTGTCTAGTCTGAATGTCAATGACACTTGCAGTAGGCTAATATTCAAATTAAAATATATTACGCTGACGCTAGCTAGCTAACCACAGCAGTACGTTTTGGTCGACAACAAGCCAGTGAATATAGTGACTAAAATATTGTAAAACAAGTCGTATCTGAAAAAAATAGTAGAATAGAATATTAGTTAGCATGAAATTACCTGATAAGGAGTCGCCATTGTTGCCAGAAAGAGGATTCAGGCGCCAACACGTTTTCCTGCTTGTAATCCGTTTTGTGATTGGCTGAAAGAGGAAGCCATCTGATTGGCTGAAGTTTTGACACAAACGTAGCAAGCTTTTGCTGCGAGGAGTTTTGTGTTTTGAGAAGTTTTGTGTTTTGAGAGCAGGGCGGCTGAGATGAGAGAGCACAAACGAGTGGCGTGTGCATGTCTGCGTTTTGTGCACAGAGGGCGATGTTGAGCATATCACTTGTAGCTGAGAGAGAAGAAGAGCACTTTGAGAGAGAAAGGACAATGTAAAATTCTTCTCTTAAATATGAAAATTCTTCTCTCAAACATGAACATTCCCCTCAAGTATGAAAATTGCTCTCTCAAACATGAACATTCCTCTCTCGACCATTTTGAAACAAAAATAACTCCATAGGTTTGCATGTTCTCCTCGTGTCTGCGTGGGTTTTCTCCAGGTACTCCAGTTTCCTCCCACCATCCAAACACATGCACTGATACTTTAATTGGTTAATCTAAATTGTCCATAGGTGTGAATGTGAGAGTGATTGTTTGTTCAGCCCTGAGATGAATTCAAGACTCATACAGGGTACACCCCGCCTTCACCCATTGTAGCTGGATTAGACCCCCAGTGACCCTAATGAGGATAAAGGGGGTTCAGATGACGAGATGATACAAGACTTTGGGTTGTATATGGCAACACCAACAGTGCAGATAGTTTCATTTACTTGTCAGCCTGATGAAACTATCAAACTGATCATTGCTTATTCTGTTATTATTCTGCTTGTCAGGGGAATAAATAGATATATAACATGCAACAGGCAGTGGAGTTGCGGACATTTGACATTTACATATTTACATATATTCAATATATATAAAAGGTTTTCCTCCTGCTTATTTCTTTTGGTGGGTGGAAGTATGAACACAAACAATTAAAATACCTAAAAAATAATTGTAATGATTAGTGAGTAATAATAATAATAATTAATAATAATAATGATGATGATAGATTAGATTTATATAGTGCATTTCAAGGCACCCAAAGTGCTTTACCATATTGATCCATTATTCATTGACCTTCACATTCACACTCCAGTGGTGTTAAACAACGTTTGTAGCCACAACTGCCCTAGGGCAGACTGACAGAAGCGTGGCTGTCAATTCACACCAAACAGCCCCTTCAACCACCACTGAACATTCATACAGATTCATACACCAGTGAGTGACAATGGAGGTAAGGAGGGTGAAGTGTTTTGCCAAAGGGCACAGTGCACAGATTAGGATAGAGAATTAAAAAAGTGAATGTCCAATGTCAAGTCTGTCTTAATCATATGATTTGGATGCTCAAATTAAAAAAAAAAATGGTCAAGACTGAACACATCTGCAATTCATTCGCACACCCAAGCCAGAAGTGTCTGTAAGAACATGCAAGAGAGAAAAGAACAGGAGGAAACAGTAGCAAAACAAAGAAAAAATACAGTAAGTGCTTTAACACAAAAGCCATAACTAACTGATATTGCTTCTTTTCTTTGCTGTAAAGACAAATACAGCAAAGAATTTATTAAATAATGAGTATTGTCTCCTATCAAACTGTATTGTTATACAATTGGATGCATTAAATCTGGAAGTAATTAAACCTTGTGTGATATGACAAGGATTATTAGAGCACCAGTACATTTAAGAGTATATTGTTTTACCTGAATATATTGTGACTAGGCAAGGCAGGTTTATGTCTATAGCACATTTCATGTACAAGACAATTCAGTGCTTTACTTAAATGTTCAAATTATTACAGTGGGAAGCAATAAACGTATAAACATGAAAAAGATAAAACCAACAAAAAACAAACCATAAACAATTAAATGTTTAAAAGAGAGTGTAGATTTAAACTGTTGAATAAACATTACTCAAATATAGCTGAGTACAAGGTTCAAGGTATCTTTATTATCCCCAAAGGGCAATTTGTTCTGCAGCCATCAATAAAGTACATTCACAACACCATAAATACCAATACAATAAAAAAAAAAAACAGTAAAACAATAAATATGATAAACGTGTCACATTAAAGGTGTCGTTGAGAGGCCAGATGGCAGATGGAATAAAAATGTTTTTGAATCTATTAGTTCTGCACATGGGTTGGCAGGTGGGTATTTAAACTGGATTTAAATAAATTGAGTGTTTCAGTTGATCTGAGGCTTTCTGGGAGTTTGTTCCAGACATGTGGAGTATAGAAGCTGAACACAGCTTCTCTGTGTTTGGTTTTGACTTTGGGGACTAACAAAAAAACAGATCCAGTAGAGCTCAGAGGTCTGGTACAGTAGGTTCATATGGGGTCAGAAGGTCATTAGAATATACAGGTTAAGGTGGTATTTCCTGCCTGGCATTTCGCCTGTCGCACCTCCTCCAGTGCACTTTGGGTCAGATGCAGGTCTTCAACAGGTCAATGATGTATTCCTGTCTTAAATCTTTCAGAGGTTTATATAACAACAGCAGAACTTTAAAGTCTATCCTCTGACAGACAGGCAGCCAGTGTAAAGACCTCAAAGTTGGACTAATGTGGTCCACTTTTCTGGTCTTAGTGGGGACTCCAGCAGCAGAGTTCTGAATGAGCTGCAGTTGTCTAATGGATTTTTAGGTAGACCTGGAAACACACTGTTACAATAATCAAGATGAAATCCAGGTCCTGCTGAGACATCAGATTTTTTAGTATTACCTCCACCAAAGAGGTATTAAATTCAAGTCTGTCTGTCTGTCTATCAGCAGGATTATGCAAAAAGTTCTGAACAGATTTTGATAAAACTTTCAGGATTGATAGATAATGGGTCAAGGAAGAACCCATTAGATTTTGAGCAATGAAGGTTAAAGGTCAAGGTCACACTAAAGGTCAACAGGTAAAACACATCAATGGTAATATCTCTGGATTCAGACAAGATAGAATCTGGCGGGGGGTTTTTTTTCATTCACATCGTCACCTTCGGACATCAGATGGGTCAACACCTATGGCTCCACTTTGATGTCATATGATGTAAAGCCAATGGTGTATTTGCAAACTTTGTGAACTTGATCTTAAATGAGGGTTATTGATATATTTGATCAAATCTGACAACAGACTGCTACATATTAGATATTGGATAAAAAATATGCAATATGGTTGCTACGCAAAGTCGCATGACGTCACAGTGATGTCATAAGTTATCGAATATTGAAGTGGCCATATCACAAGAACTGAACTGAGGATTTTTTTTTAAACAAAATTTAGTTTAAGACCCTCTAAGGGATACCTATTGATCCATATAATAAAATCTCGAGTGAAAAATAATATCCTGTTTTGGATTTAACATGGAAAATCCCATTTAAATAATGTTTCATCAATTTTCTCAGCAACCAAGCATTGTAGAATGTTGCAGTTTATGTTACTAATATTGAGTTTCATTTAAAAAATGACTGAAAAATCAAGCCTATGCTTACTGCCTTGTCGTTGAGATGTTCTTAAGGTCATAGGAAGCTGAGTTTGTGACTGCCTTGATGTGTTTTTCAAAATGTACAGTATACCCAGATTTCTGTCTGGGTTGGTTGTTTTCAGGTCTATAGATTGAAGCTCTGTGGTGACTAATACAATTGCTGGTTCTCAATAGTGTTGTGTTATTTTGCCTTTGACGTACTGATGTTCAAGGTGTTAAAATACTGTATCAAACTGTGATGTTCTTAGGTGGTTTGATACAACAGTTGATTGCTGTTGATGGGAGAACATGTTACAGTAAATGAAGTTGCAGACTGTGTGCTTGCAGACTCACAGTGGAGGTCAAAGGTCAAAGCGACTGATGACTTCACCCAACAAAAGTGAACATTAAACCCCCAGTACCCAGTTGTGTGTAGGAGCGTACATTTGTTCAACTGCAGAATCAGGAAGGCGCGGAGCGTGTCACAGCATGTTGATGGGTAGACGCCTCAGCTTATTCACACACACAGTCATGTTTACTACAGTGTTACGAAGCCACACCCAAACAGGAAGGAGTCACCAAGAATAGAGCTGCTCCCCACCCATCCAGCTTCCCTTTTACTCACACAGTTCCTCTGTAAGGCTTTACTTAAGTACAGACAATGTTACTGCTGTAATCGAAGTACAAATGAGCAGATAACTTTTAGAAAACAGTGCAGAACTGAACTGACTGATGTTTGTGTGAGTTCACTAACACAAACTAAACATTCCTTTAGATATGAAGAAAAGCCTCGTAGTAGTTATAATATATGTTTTAGTGTGCAACCTCTTGATCTTTGTTTGTCTGTGATGGTATCCGATAATGCAAAATTTCAGATTATTGACATGATTATTTGTTCAAGTCAGTTTTCATTTGATTCCTTTGTTTTTACAGCAATATTTCTTTGTAAAAGTATTTCTTTAGTAATTGCTTGGTTATGTAATAAGCAGTATAATGCATTTCCTAATTAGGGTTCATTTCACAACAGTAAAGGCTTCACTGAGCAGTATCACTTACATCAGGGGTTCTCAAATCTTTTCAGATTAACATGGAATTTGGTTTGGTTTACATTTGGGATCCGAGTTTATAAAACTTCACTATGGCTTACCAGAACATTTAAAATTTTTTACCAATGCTTTCACCATAAAACAGGTTCCAGGCAGAACAAACTCCACATATTGTATCTTATTTTTGCATCGATCCAGCTGATGTCATCACGTCTATGCATGTGCTGATGTCTATAAATCATTTGCCTCTGTATATGTGCCAAGTATGAAGTACACTGAAATAAAATTGATGTTCTTGTAGACATTTGAAATGTCACCTTTATAAGTAAAAGGGAGGGGAACAAAAGTGAAACATTTATAAAAAAAAATGTAAAGTTTGACCTACTTTTCCCAAAAAGTAATCCCATTTATTCTGAATACAAAGACAGTGAAAAGCAGGACTCAGAATTTGTAAAATTTCAATCCAACATACCAGACTTCCTGTTGGTTTATGGGTGTGGCCATCACAAGTTTATATATAAGTCCTCATGACGAGCATATGTACAGATTTTCATAGCTCTAACTTCACAAGGGCATGATCTGGCCTAATGCAAACTATTTTGCTTTTTCTAGGGGACGCTGTAGACACATTTCTTTACCAACTTTTATGAAATTATATATACTTGCAGTTTGTCACACTTTTGAAGTGTGTGCAAAATTTGGTGAGTTTTCATGCATGGTCAGAGGGACAAATTAGAGCTCAAAGGGCTGACATCATAAAGAAAAGAGCAGGAACAATATAGCGTTTCCTTGAGTGTTTGTGGATGGTGCGAGTTGTCCCTGGTGACCGTGTCCCTGGCATATTTTATCCCCTTGTGATCACACAATAGGCCTTATACCAGACATTATTACCCCATATTGCTACACAGTGATGACTGGGTCAGAGCATCTCCATAACCGCAGGTCTTATTGGTTGTTCTTAGTGTGCAGTGGTTAGTACACAAAAAATATGGTTGTTCTTAGTGTGCAGTGGTTAGTACACAAAAAATAGACTAAGGAAATTCCAATCTGAGAACAATGATCATCATTGTAATGTTGGACAACTATAAGAGGGCTTCAAAAATGTTCATGGAAAAAAAAGTTTAAATTGTGTTTATTTTTCAGCATTTACATCAATACACTTATGTAAGCATTGATACCAGCCTTTAAGTCCCTCTGTGTAAAAGTAAGGGCCACACAATTTAAATAAAGCTATATTCTTTTTCTGCTCACTTTTTGAAAGTCTGATTCATGTCGAGCCCACCTCTCTACTGCCAGGACTTCAGGGATCTGTTGATATTTTGGTCCAGATACCACAGCACACCTTCAGAGCTCTGGGGGAGTCTAAGCCTTGGGTCAGAACTGTTTTTGTCAAAAGAGATCTAGAGATGCTCTGATCTATCACAGTTTTTCCCTTGTCAAAATCCACATCCTTTCTCTTACTTATTTTGTAGTTTCCAACATGTCAACTTCAAGGTATATGAAAAATATCTGTCTGATCTTTTGTTTCAATGGTCAATATCAGCATGTGGGATAGGTATCATCACAAAATTAAAGACACCATGTGAAAGTACAGGGATTGCCCTACATTTTGACACCAAGCACAACTTGTTTCTATAAATTACATGTTACATGTTATATGCTACAACTGATATTGACCTTTGAATTATATATCATACATAATAACATAACATAACATAACATAACATAACATAACATAACATAACATAACATAACATAACATAACATTCCTGAAAGTTTCATCAAGAATGCGTTCAGAACTTTTTGTGTAATCCTGCTGACAGACAAACAAACAGACAGTCAGACAGACAAACAAATGGACCCATATTTAATACCTCCTTATCGGAGGTAATTAAGCCTTGACATTTTGGATTTTTCCATCATGTATATACAAATGTAGAAAAATCTGAGAGGGTCAGGTGAGGACCACTTGATAAAATGATATGGAATGATTCATGTTTTTACTCAGTAAGTCAATCAGTCACCAAGAGAGTTGGTAAAAGTACTCTAATTGTATACTTTAATTGAAGTACAGCTACTTGTGTGAAAAAGATACTGATTAAACTCCATTACTTGAGTAAAAGTTAAAAAAAAAAAAGTACAACTTCTCTACTGTAATAAAGTAAAAATGCTTTTTTTTTTTTTTTTACTATGAATGAAATAATACTTATTTAAAGGGGAAAAACCAGAAAAATGTCACACACACACACATGTGTGTGTGTATATATATGTGTATATATATATATATATATATATATATATATATATACATACACATATAAAGACTTTAAAAGTGAGTTATTGTGCAGATGATGTGTTTTATTGGGTCGTGGTACTCAGTTTAGTGGGTATGGACAGGAACTTTAAGACAAATGTTAAAGTCATAAATAGGAAATTTTAAAAAAGCATAATTATGAGATGAAAAAATAATTAAAGTCAGAATTATGAGAAAAAAGTAGTCAAAATTATGATATATTAAGTCACAATTTCTGATTTACAACATATTTTTCATACTGTCAAATTTGTCTAGTGTGGAAAAGTAATGTAACATTTATATAAATGTAAGGAGTAAAGTACAGATGTTTATGTTGATGTAAAGAGTATAAAGAACAGATACTTATGCAGAAATGTAGGGAATAACAATGAATTAAAGTACATATACCCAGAAAACCTACTTAAGTACAGTAATGAAGTACTTATAATGAAGTACTTATACTTCATTACTTCCCACCTCTGTAATTAGATGCCACTTAATATTAAACACTGAACCTTAACTGATGACAAAGTGATGCCAATAACTTTTTAAATGAAAAGAAAGTATATTTTCTCACTACTTCCTGCACTTTATTTTTGTCATTTTGTTTGATTCTGTGCCCAACAGATTCTACCTGGGAATAAAACCTAGTGAAAAAAAAAGAAAGAAAGAAAGAAAGAAAGAAAGAAAGAAAGAAAGAAAGAAAGAAAGAAAGAAAGAAAGAAAGAAAGAAAGAAAGAAAGAAAGAAAGAAAGAAAGAAAGAAAGAAAGAAAGAAAGAAAGAAAGAAAGAAAGAAAGAAAGAAAGAAAGAAAGAAAGAAAGAAAGAAAGAAAGAAAGAAAGAAAGAAAGAAAGAAAGAAAGAAAGAAAGAAAGAAAGAAAGAAAGAAAGAAAGAAAGAAAGAAAGAAAGAAAGAAAGAAAGAAAGAAAGAAAAGTTCAATAGCAGTTTTTAAATAATTTTTTTTATACTTTGAGTGTACTATTTTTGGCAGCTTCACTGAGGAGGTTTGAGGCGTAGAGACTTGTCTAAAAATCAGTCCATCAGAGCAGAATAAATTACTGAACTTCAGAGGAAAAATCACCAGCATGTCAATGATCAGCCAGACCCCCCCCCACACACACACACACACAAAGCGTAACAGACACATCAAGTCAGCTGTTGCTAGGAGACTAGATAAATGAGCCTCATTTGTTGTGTTTGTTCCTGAATACAGCATCCAATCAGACCTGAGTTTAAACCTCACAACAGATTAAAAATAGTTTTAAATATAACGTATATCAGACCAGACTTTTCCACCTACCTCACACCATCTGAGGTCAGCACACAAACCTGTTCAGCTCCATTAAATCAGCTCCTAAAATATAAAAAAAATATACACAAGTGATAGAGCTCAGATGAAAAACCTGAGAAATAAGTCAGTAACATCTTAGCTTTTGCTGCTGCTACAGATTACGTCTCAACAGAATTATTATTATTATTATTTTTTTTTTAAATACATGTGCCAGTGTAATGATTGTTCATTCTTTTTATTTTAATGTTGTATATGCGTGTCTTTATTTTAATGAAGCCATGACAGAGGAAACATTTCTGGTTTTAGCTGAAACAGACAATACAGTTTTTTATGTGTCTTATCTATAAACGATGGTGTATTTGAGGCAAATGTGACTTTAATGTCTTTGTTGAAAATAAGAATGAATAACATCCTCTCTTTTTAGTTTTTAGTGCACTGGTGTATAAGTGCTGCCTGGTCTGGTACTAGTAAAACCATGTAAAATGCTTTACTTTATCACAGCTTTCAACACCTATAAATGCAGAGACTTCCCTCAATCCTCTGTCTTTATGTAGGCATTCCATTACGTGGGAAGTGATAGACTAAAGCTGTAGGAGGCTGCACTGAAACACTGAGGCCAAGCTTTAACACAAAGAAATGAAAAACTAAATGAAGACTATGAATCAGTAGGATCATAAACAGCGAAGATAATCATGTTTGACAAACTGTAAATAAAGCCAATGCAAGAGAAAAATGACATTTTAAGTTATTTTGGAATGTTAATTATTTTCTTGCTGCATAAAAGATAGAGCTTAATTCAAAATGCCCTTTTTTTTAACAAAAAATATGTCATATATATGACTAGATAAACATATTCACAATTGATATATTGCAAGAAATAGATGGTTTTGAGTTTTTGTTGAGCAAGAAAACTCTTTACAGGAATAACCTTGACTTTGGAAATCGTGAAAAATGACAGTACAGTACTCACATTCTGTACCTAAGTAGAAGCACAGCTCCTTGTGCAGAAAAATACTCTTAAAAAGTAGAAGTACTGATTCAACTCCTTCACTTAAAAGTAAGAAAGTACAACTTCTGAATTGTAATAAAGTACAAAAGTAAAACTGCACTGGGTCTGGTACCTGCAAAAACATGTGGGTAAAATGCAGGTGGGTAGCGGGGAACGATTTGAAAAAAGTAAGATTGGAAAGTTTGTAAAAAGTGGACCTGTGCAGGACTGTGGTACTGACCCTGTGCTCCTTCTTTCCTCCACTGACTTTTCCTCTGAAGTAATTTATTTTGCTTACTTACACATCTGTTTAGTTTTAAAAAGTAATGAACCTATTTTGAGAATGTATGGAGTATAAAGTACAGATATTTATGCAAAAAATTTAGGGAGTAATAGTAAAAAGCTACCATAAAAATAAATCCTACATAAATATAGTAACAAAGTACTTATACTTAGTTATTTCCCACCTCTGCTATTGGTTAATGAAAAAAACTACACATATTAAGTCTTTAAATATGGTAATTTTTTCAAAACAAAAAAAACAATCTTTAAAATAAGTTTAAAAAAGACAAAAATCGGTGACTCATTTTGCACTGCAGCGTCACTGACACCAAAAGATTTCATATATCTCTGTAGTTGATTGTGTTTTTGTTAAGCCCTGTGAGACGACTTGGTTGTGATTTAGGGCTTTATAAATACAATTGAATTGAATTGAAAACATCGAGAATAAATACACTGGGTGTTTTAAAGTATTTTAGAGTTATTAACACAATAATGTGTATTTGGTTCATTGTGTTCACAGCTCTAGTATCACAGATGTATTAAAATAAATATCACATATCCTTTGTTGATTCTACATTGAATGAGCAGGAACTTTCTGCTCAGTGGCTAGTTTACTTTAATGAAGCAGACACTGACAAATGGACCTTCCTCAAATGGAAATTGTAATCCATCCATTGAAATGGAGATATCTTACAAAAATGACTCAAAGACCCCAGAAACAATTGTATCAAGTGGGTAGTTTTTGAAGTGTTGGTCAATCTTTGTATGCTGCTTTGAACTAACACACTACTACACCAAAGTAATAATGAGCAGAGACCAGTAACTCCTGAACTCTGAAGACAGCACTGCACACAAGGGTTTAGTTCCTCTTCAGAAAGGGCCATCTGCTTTTACCTCCAAGGACGTATTAGATTCGAGTCATTCTGTTTGTCTGTCTGTCAGCAGGATGACGCAAACATTTCCGAACATATTTTGATACATTTTTCAGGATGAATTTTACCTCAATGTAAAATGTATGCACTAATCCTAATACTAATCCTGGTGACAGAGACAAACAGACCAACAAATGGACTAATAGAACACCTCCTTGGCAGACCACTCTTCATTTGGAGAGATCTTCTTTGGCAGAAGTTTGTAAATGGACTTGTATAGTGCATTTTATACACCAGTTGGTGCCCAAAGCGCTTTACAATTCCTCACATTCACACACACATTCATACACGAGTAGACGGCTACTGCCAATACACCGGCGCTTCCTGACCCTACTGGGAGCAACTTAGGGTTCAGTGTCTTGTCCAAGGACACTTGGACATGTGGACAGTCAGAAGCAGGACACGAACTGCCAACCCTTCGATCATTGGACGGCCCGCTCTACCTACTGAGAGCAGTTTGTCAGTGCTTTCATGATTTTTTTTATTGTTGTACTCTGGCTATAATGAATACCTATATATATGCAGATCATTTATGTAGCATAAATATAGTACAGGTCTCAGAACAAAAACAGGACCACAGCTTTACGATTATATGCGGTCATCAACCTCGGAAAAACAGCTACAGTAGGATGTAAATTATCAGCAAACAACTACATTCAAAATAAATCCTATAAGTAAAAAACTTAAAATAGGATGCAATGGGTTTTATTTTATTTTCAAATTTGCATTATAATCCTCTATTCCACTTCTGTCAATAGTTCAATTTAAAAAATATGGACACTTAATGATTTATCTTTTAAAGGGTGGTGTTCAACAGGATTATCAGTGTGGGTCTGCAACTGCAGCTCATCTATGTTCTACACTCACTGATGTTACGCAAAGCATGTGAGTTTTTTCCACTGCCTATATAACATGTTCATTGTAACCATGGGGATAGAGTTTGAAACTTGTCGATATATGCAAAAAGAAACGAGCCAGAGTATGAAGGCAGGCAGAAATGGACCTTTTTATTTTCCTTGGGCGATAAACAACAGTGGAAAGTTCTGACCAAACCAGACTTAACCCAATTTCAATGGACCCATCCAGACATAAACCACTGTTTATCAAACTGTACTGGAATGACCAGGTCCTGGCTGACAACAAAAAACACTATTGACAATAGTGTGACTCCAACACAGATTTGTAGGTGACATTCACAACATGTGTTGCCACTGTAACAGTAACACAGCTTTACAGACTTGTTTAGTCTGGTGTGGCCAGAAGACACCTGGTCCAATAATCTTTCCTTTCCTCTTTCCTTCCTTCCTGGGAGAGAAAGGGTTGAGGGCAGGTCTATTGAATCAGGAGGAAAAAAAAAAGTAGCTGATTGGTCCATTAACAGTTAAATCCCGCCCACCTGTCATCAACCCCCAAGCATCCTATTGGTTGCCTACATCATTCGCAAAACAGAGCGAGCCCTTCTCCCACTGGTCAATGCAGCCTCAGGCAGGAAGGCCGTTTTCCCATTGGTCAGTTTTGATAACACGCTGTCAGTCACTCAGCAGCAGCCAATCAGGTTACAGTACAGTACCTGTGGAACTTTCTGAAATTACAAAAAGACCAAAAAGAAGAATGATGATGATCAGAGAGATCAATTAACCCGATGACCTCACTAGAAACAAACAGGAAGTGGGAGGAGCTTCCAAGCCTCAGAATGAATTTATTTTTCTGGAATTTATTTATTTTTTTCTTTTTTTGTTCTTTGTTTTTTGTTCTTTTTGTCCGTGTGTGTGCGAGCCATACATCAGTCTTCTTCCTTTCTTTCCCAACAGCTGATTTCAGTGTAATGCATCATGAAACAATTGATTGCTAAGAGAGGGTGTGTGACTACAAGTGTGTATGTCTGTGTGAATGTGTGTTTTTGTGTGCATGTCTGAATCCTGTTGTCATGAAAACATGCTGCAGGGTTAGCGCTCCAGCAGCTGGGTGGTGCTGTGTTGCATCATGGGTATATGTCTATCTCTTTAGCTGGTGTCCATGGATTCCATATTGGCAGAGCTGGAGTCCCTCTGGATGGAGTCGAAGATGGCCGCCAACTCCTGATTGGATGAGATCTGGGACTGAAACTCTGACATCAATGGGGACTTCTCAGCCTCTGGGATTGTTAGCAGTGCAACAACGGCACGCATCGCAGACCGCTTCAACTCATCCTGCTTCTCAAATTCTTGTTTCACCGAGTTTGCCTTAACCTGTGGAAACAAAAACATTTTTATAGTCAAACAAAGCTGTGTACATTTATCCACTCACATTACATATTAAAGAGTCACTGACATGATTTTACAACTATACATAATTTGAAAGTTCTAAGTCAATTCACACATACATCACTAACAACGCTGCAGATTTAATGATATTTAATCCACAAAGCAATTCAAGTTGGCCGCCTACAAATTTCACCTACTTATTTCCAGGACTCTGAACTTTGACCCCGTGACATCAGCAGAGGAAGACTGTTCCACTTTGCCCATGTGGAAACATGGATGACATAAACAGCAGCGATTGCAGCGACAATTTAAATGATTTTTCAGTTGAAATAGGAGAAACAACATGTGATTCAGTTGAAGAGGAAAATATTCTTCATCCATACGAGACAGACCACGAGAGTGTTGAAGTGGAGGAAGAACAACTAAACTATGCAGACATTGACTGGGATCGGACGGCTACAAAACACAGAATGGTAGGCATACTGGTGGTCTATAAACTTATAAACTCCCACAAATTTACTTATGAGTCTTATTCCTACACATTCACTATAGTCTGGAGGTTACATTATCCATAGATCAAGCTTTTTCACGCCATCTTTTGTGAACTAAAGGCAGCTGATTGAGCCCTAGTCCATTGCGCAGATTACAGACAATTCCATGGGAAAAATGACTGTCAGTGTCGACAGTAATACTTCACCCCCTGTAATATGAAATCGATTTCAGATTACCCCCTAGGGTTGCCTGAGCTCAATCCCTTCACTATTTACATTACCCCATCATAGTTCAGCTGTTCTTCCTCCACTTCAACACTCTGCTTGTCTGTCTCATTTGGCTCAAATTGATATGGATGAAGAATATTTTCCTCTTCAATTGAATCACATGTTGCTTCTCCTATTTCTACTGAGAAATCGCTGAAATTGTCGCTGGAATCGCTCTTGTTGATGTTTGTGTCGTCTATGTTTCCACACAGGCAAAGCAGAGCACTCTTCCTCTGCTGATGTCACGGGTCAAATTTCAGGCGACCCGGAAATAAGTAGGTCAAATGTAATTGCATTGTGGATTAAATATCATTAAATTTGTAGTGTTGTTGGTAGTGATGTATGTGTGAATTGACTTTAGACATGATGAGCTTTCAAAATATGTAGTTGTAAAATCATGTCAGTAACACTTTAAACTTCATTTTTTGAGGACAGACAGGACAGTGTGAGAGGTGAAAGTGAATGACCTTCAAGTTTATGCATGTACCTTAGTGGTGCAGGTGGCTCTCAGCGGTTCCACCAGTCTGTCCAGTCTCTGTAGAACAGCACTGGGACACAGAGACGACAGTCTCGCCAGCATCAGGAACGTCAGCATCTAAAAACACAACAGCAAAACAGTCCAGTCAGCAGGTGCAGATACACAACACAGTAGTTGCAATTTAGAGTTCAAACGTAGACTTCATATACTATGGATTGATCAGTCCCAATAGGACAAATTTTGCTGGGGGTCTTTCAGTAAGAATTACAAAATATATGGTTTGATGTACATCGTGATAAAGTCTCGGCAGAATATAGATTTTCCTCCATCACCACTGAAGGAGTTAAAAATAACTGATAGAGAGAGTGCAGCATTTTTGGATGATTGAAGCCTTAAAGCAGCAAAGCTCTCTAGTATCAGTGTTTTTAACATAGCGGTACGTTATCAGAATTTGGCCCCTTTGAATGATTTGGTTTCTGTCGGGATTCAACAGATCTTCTTTCAAAAAATTATTTCCTCTTTAATTTGCCTTCACCAAAAACAGCAGACATTCAGCATGATCCATCTGCAACTAACCCCAAATATTACACCTCTACTGTGGTAAATGTAGCTTCAGCTATGACTTATGTGAGCTAAATTAGATTCAGATTACTTTATTTATCCTCTAGGGGAAATTCAATATGCATACATTGGTCGCAGCATGACATTAAAAAAAAAAAAAGGAAGAAAGAAAGGAAAAACCCGAAAAGAAATAATGCATCATATATTAAGCAACGAGTGACAATGAGTATATTTCATATAATTAACATACTACAGCACATTGGTAGTTTAGAGCATACAGTTATTCTGAAGCACAGATGTTAAGACAGCACTTACAGAAACATGGCTGACAAAGTCACAAGTTGGAATCTCTGCACACATAAACTCTGCCATGAGCTTAATCAATCTCTTCTTTCTCACCTTCCTTCTATATCCTTAGCCTCAAATTCTTGTATCCCATAAAAAATTCCTTTCTGTAAATCTGTGTGACATTAAATAATCTAGGACAAGTATTAAAAAAACAAACAAAACCAAACAAAAAAAACAGGTGTAGTTGCAGTAATCTGCTGCTAAATCTACAAGGTGAGTTGTGGTACTAGTACCTTGATGTCGTAATGGTCTTTCAGACCATCCTCTACGTGGTTAAGGAAAGTGAAAATATCTAGCCGGTCCAGGCAGCTGTCCAGCAGAGTGTACATGCACTCAAATGCAGCCTTCCGCAAGTCTAAGCCATCATCCACTGTGTGTTTAAATGGACCCATCTCCACCTGCAAACAGATGCAATCTGATGTCAAACCCTGAAACACTAATCTATTGTCTACATTTGTGTGATCATCATGGCGACTAACCTCTCGGATCAGCTCCTTTCTGACTTTAGTTTCATTGTACAGTTGTGGTAAAACTGAGTCCAGTAGCTCTCGGATCAGACTGGGTTTATTGTGGGCTGCTGAGTTAAATGTTACCAAGGCAACACGACGTACGTTCAGGTCTGGGTCCTCCAATGTCTTCAGGAAATCACCTAAACAAATATATATTTAAAGCTACAATTTATCAGCTTGTTTCATTTTATTTTCCCAGTTTGTAGTGAACTGGACTATTGCACTGTGAACTGGGTGTATGTGTGTTACCTATGCAGTTCTTCAAGAGTGGGTCGATGGGCTGCGGCTGATCAGAGATTGTGAACTTTACTGCTGTTACCACAGAGCTCCTGGCATACGACGAACCTGCAAACACAACAAAGGATCAATAAACCAGTATTTCACATCAACCAGGTCTTCAGCTATCATTTATGACCAGCTTTCTATGCCAACAATTTCAGCCATTAGTTGTGTCCGTTTTATTGGGAGCAGGTTTCCATCAAGAAATCATTGTTCACTGTATTTTATATATTAACTATGAAGCACTGTTAACCACTTGAAAATTTCCAGACAGAAAAGAAAACGATTTAAAGTCTTAATGACTGAATGTTTTTTTTAGGGATGCAACTATTGAGTAATTTTGTATTCGAGTACTCTACTAAAAGATTTCTTTGAAGTAATCGGATAACATCGGCCATAACAATGTAAACAAACTTTCAGCAAGCCGTGTCCTATTTTGTCTGTGGTTTTGGGAAATGAACCATGCAAATCACGGTGCACAGCTTGCTGCCTAAATCTATGCTTGTCACAATTATAATAAACAGCCACACATTCACTATAATTAACAGAAACCTACCCCTCCACAGGGCTAATGGTACTTTAGTAAGGTACAACATTAATGTTAATCTCAATGATTTGTGCTACATCAATTTTCCTCCGCTCCTTTCTATGTGTTTTTTTTAAGAAAACACAACATCACAGATGTGCCGTTATGATTTGGAAGGGCCATGTTACAGCAGGTAAATGGCCCTTCACCTACAGTAGGCGAGCAGTCTGAAATGCTTCCACCATTTTCTGTCTTTCGTCATGACCGTTTTCACTTCTCTCTTCCATCCTCCCACTGCTTTAACCAAACACTTTCACACCCTCCGTCATCTTCCTTTGTATAAGTGATGCAAGCGTGTTGTGCCACATTAAGTTTTGTCGTGCTTTCAGCTTTCCAATTAAATTACCAATTTGAGGCAGAAAAAAATTATTCGATAAGTTTTTTTTAGTAATCAAGGTACTTTAATTATTTGTATCATTTCACCCCAAGATTTTATACATCATTTAATCGTTATAATCTGACATGCACAGGACTTAATTCATTAGTTATTTAATCATTACCTGTTGTCATGTTTGTATTAAAACTTTGCAAACTCATCCTGTTGGTTGGATTAAACCACTTGGAGTGCTGGATTTGGCCTGCAGCCCACTCCTTTAAGCCCTGCTATAAATCTTTCAATGGTCCAAAATTTACAAAGAACACATTCTGTAATCTATAGTACCTACAAAGATTTTTAAAAATCCCTTTTCAGAGGTATTCTGTTTTTATTCAGCAGTTTTAACTGTCACCTCTGATTCACATTCAAACATAAAAATGTCAGTTTGCAGATACTGTATAAAAAGGGTGGAACCATTCCCTCATTCTAATGCAACAAAAACACAATCATTTACATTTTCATATAATTATACACACAAAATACCCTTAATATATATTTGATTTAGGGGCAGCATAGTGGTGCAGTGGTTAGCACTCATGCCTCACAGGAAGAAGTACCCTGGTTCTATTCCCACACCAGACCTTTCTGTGTGGAGTTTGCATGTTCTCCTCGTATCTGCGTTGGTTTTCTCCAGATACTCCAGTTTCCTCCCACCATCCAAAGACATGCACTGATAGGTTAATTGGTTAATCTAAATTGTCCATAGGTGTGAATGTGAGAGTAATTGTCTATATATGTTCAGCCCTGAGATGAACTGTACCCCGCCTTCACCCATTGTAGCTGGATTAGGCCCCCCACAGACCCCTGTGACCCTAGTGAGGTTAAAGCGGGTTCAGATGACGACATCTTTTATTTTTCATAAGTCAGTTAATATCAACAGAAAACATTAATTCATGGATCTTATGTCCAATGTACTGACACAATGGGGACTGCGGTTTATGGATTAGAGTATAGATTACCTGACAGGAGGTATCCTTTGAGGCGTGGCAGTAGGGTTTCAGGGTCGATCAGTGTCAGTTTTCCCAGACACTCAGCCACAACATTTCTGGTTCCTTCTTCCTGACACTCACAGTGTCTGAGCAGCAGAGACCACACTGACTCCACATAAGGCTTCAGACCGGATACCGAAGCTGAACCTGAACACAGGCGCACTCTTTACCATTTAATTCACACAGACAGACATACTGACTGCACCTGAACTCTTCTACTTACTGATGATCTCTTTGAGTGAATGCAGCAGCAGGTACTGTCTCTTAGAGGAGGAGATCTCTTGCAGGACGAAGGGCAGATATTCTGGAAGGTTCCCTACTGCAATGCTACCCAATGCGTAGGAGGCTGCTGACTTCACCTGGAACACACCGATACAAACACAGAAAACATTGGTCAATATCCGCCAACTCATAAACCAAATAAACACCCTAATGTCCACATTTCTTTATAAAAGCATTACTTTTCCACTTATGCCCGTCTTTCCCCAGTTTTAGTGCAGTGTTAAGACAGAAAAAAATACTTTTTTGGGACACAAATCAGCATTTCTTTCTGTGAATAATCCCCACACAACAGCATTTATAACATTATGGGGTTTTGTGCTTTCCCTAACAAGCATTAGACAACACAGGAAAAAATATTACATAATAATAAAATAAGAATGAATTAGGATTAAAAAACAATATCAATATGCACAATTGTTATGATGTCTATCACGTCTGAATCTAAATAAAGGTTGTGTGTTTCTGGTCTTTTGTGGAAGCCGAATTTAAATGCCAGTACATCTCCACTATCTGCTGCTGTTCATTGAACTACTGACATGTTTGACAGGAAAAGAGATTTCTAACTTTTTTTAATGCCACTTGGAATTAAATTTAAGATTGATTTTGTAATAAGGAAAAGGAAACAATAGCATCACTTTTAATATTAGGTTAGTTTGAAACTTTGTAACTTTAATATTTATCAAGAAAATCAGGTCATAAGGACAATGTAATCACAACAATAATAACAAATGGTGCAAGGCACAACAAACCCCTTGCATACATTTTACCTGATTTGCCCTATCTCTTATCGCAAAAACACATTTTTGGTGACTGTGACCTTAGACCTATATGCACTAAAATGTAATGGGATCTATTCTGGACCTCCTTGCACCTTGCCTGAAAATTTCATAGCAATCTGTCCAGTAGTTTTTGTGTAAAGCTGCTGACGACAAGCAAACAAACCAACAACCCAGCCCAACCAACACAAACCAAAAACAATACCCCTCTCTCTTTTGGGGGGGCGGGGTAAAAATCCTACCATTACAGAGGGGTTGATTTCAATCAACAATTTCCTTGTTCCATTCTATTGTGTTGTGTCATAAGTCGATGGTAACACTCATCACTACAAACAATGTGTCATCTGTACCCTGAACCATTATCAAAAGACATGTTAATGGTTTATGGACTAGTCGAGGAGCCCATTAAGAGTCTCCAAAGGCACAGCCAATGCTCAATTAGGCAGCGAAGTTAACAGAAACTCCAGAAGCAAGATAAAACTAAAGGTTAGGTTGGTTTTACTAGCCACTTCAGTATGTATTCAATAACATGTCAAAGTAAAAATACTCCAATACTATCACATTTCATTAATTTTTTTTTTTTGCAATTGTAAAAAGCCATAGAAAACGCAAAATAAAGGGTTATTTCAGTGTCTTGCAATTTCTTATTGTATCATTATATCATTATTTGTCAATATCAAAATAATTTGTCTAAGAACCAAATCTTTTTGAATCAAAACACCAACATATTCAATTTAACATCATTGAGTAGTAAATAAACTACAAAATATTCACATTTAAGATGGTAGAATCACAGAATAATGATGATTTCCCAAAAATACTGCAAAAAATTACTGGTTATAAAATCTGGTTAATATTAAACTTGACAATTTACTTTAAAGATCAGTTTTAGTTTAATTCATGTCACATTTAGAGACATATTGATGTTTTACCACTTCATTGTCATACAGTTGCTTTAATATAGACTAGGGGTGTGCAAATCCAGTCCTCGAGGAGGAGTATCCTGCCTGTTTTAGATATGTCCCTCTTCCACCACACCTGGTCCAATGAATGATCAGCTCATGATAAAGTTCAGAGAAAGTCTAATAATGATGTAATGGCTTCCAGGTGTGATGGAAGAGAGATATATCTCAAACATGCAGGATACTGGCCCGAGGGGACTGGATTTTGACACCCCTGATATAGAGTATGTGACACTAATGACAGACAAATGAGTGTTACACTTGTTAGTAGAGATCTCCAAACCAGCTGATCAAGTGCAGCTTCTCTTACCTCTTCACTGGAGGATGAGAAGGCGTCCAGGATGACAGTCTTGAGCTCTGGTTGGCTGCTGAGGTCCACGTGGTGCCCCACCTCTCCCAATGAAAGTAGAGCGAGCAATCTGATGGAGTCTGTTGAGCGGCTGTTCTTCACATCCTATGAGACCGGTGCCCCCACCCCAAATATTTTAAATACACTTCCTTCAGAACCTGATTTACAATGACACGTGCAAGTAGGCAGTTATGTTACCTGGATAAACTGTCCAACCACAGCAGGTCCTTCAGTGGGACAGGCTCGAGTCAGAGCAGCCACACATTTGGCAATTGAGCAGTAGGCTTGTTTATGAGGCAGAGCAGCACTCTGGGAGTAAACGGGACCAGTCAGCATCCTCAACAGGTCCATGTAGCCCAGACCAGGAGTGTCTGTGGCCACCAGTGCCTGAAAACGCATAAGAACATACATAATGGAGCCAACTGAAAATGAAAAACCTGACGATTAGAAATTACTAGTGGTCTGCTGAAATAGCTATGTGTCAGGGAGTTGTTTTATTTCATGTGGAATAGCTTGAGAATCAAAGTATATTTTATACAGAACCTAAAAAAAGTTTGCTTAACGAGCGCTACCTGGACTCAAAATAAGTAATAATAATTAGAGGTGGTCTATTGGATAGGAAAATAGCAAAAAGAAAGAAAAATTCCAAGGCACTCTCTTATAAGTGAAGATAAAAAAGCCTTTATTAAACTGGCTTGGTTACAAAAACCTATAAAAACCCCAACGCGTTTCGGCATCATGGCCTTCATCAGGGAGTCAGACTGATCATGGCCTTCCTCAGACTCCCTGATGAAGGCCATGATGCCGAAATGCATTGGGGTTTTTATATGATTTTATAGGTTTTTGTAACCAAGCCAGTTTAATAAAGGCTTTTTTATCTTCACTTATAAGAGAGTGCCTTGGAATTTTTCTTTTTTATATTTTATACAGGTTTAAAGAAACATTTAGCTGCACCACAAAGACCAACTAAGTAAAACATAACAAGGCAGTCAGACACGGCAGACCTCAGTTAAGGCTTGATTTTTCAGTAATTTTTGATTAAACTCATTAAATTGAAACCGGGACATTCTATGATGCTTGGTTGCTGAGAAAACTGATAAAACACTGTTCAAATGGGATTTCCCATGTTAAATAAAAATAGGATATTATTTTCATTATTATCTTCATTTCCGTGTTCACTCGAGATTTTATTATATAGATCAATGAGTCCCTTAGAGGGACTAAAAGAAAAAGGAAAAAATAAATCCCCAGTTCAGGTTATGTGATATAGCCATTTAAAAATTTGATTATTCATGTCACTGTGACGTGGTGAGATATCCTGTAGCAACCATACTGCATAGTTTTGATCCGATATCTAATATGAAGCAGTCTGTTGTTGGATTTGATGAAATGTATCACTAAACCTGATTTAAGGTCAAGGTCACAAAGTTTACAAATACACCATTGGCTTGACTTCATACGACGTTAAAACATGACGCGATGGAGCCATCTGATGTCCGAAGGTGAGACAATGTGAATGCAAAAAAACACAAGATTCTATCTTGTCTGAATCCTGACGTTTAGTGTGACCTTGACCTTTGATCTTCATTGTTCAAAATCTAATGGGTTCTTCCTTTACCCATTATCTATCAATCCTGAAAGTTTCATCAAACTCTGTTCAGAACTTTTTGCGTAATCCTGCTGACAGACAGACACACTGACTTTAATACCTCCTTGGTGGAGGTAATAATGACATCGCACAGGTGATATTACTGATACATTATCCAGCATCAACAGTTAGCTGACAGATTGAAGCTGTAACCATACATGATTTGTTTTGTTTGTTGTTGTATTTTTAACCATCATTTTATGTAAAAAATTAAAAAATAAAATAAAAATAAAAAATTATATGTTTTCAGTTTGCAGCCCTCTCCCCTTTCCCTTAAAGTGACTCCGGTCTCTTGACAGGATGTCATTGTAAATAAGAATATGTTCTTAATGACTTGCCTGGATAAATAAAGGTGAAATTAAAAAAAAATAATTATCTGTGATAATGTGTCCTGGCAGTCAAAGTGTTTAGTTAGTTCACTTCAGTGTCAATAGTCATACTTTTTCATGTATGGAGCAGCTTTACCTGCAGAATTAGATATAACACACGGCAGTGCTCATCAGTGATTGTGAACAGCATCATGACCTCAGCTAATATGCTAACAAAGTAGTTTTACTTGCGACAGCTGTTTGTAATGAAGGACAGCAGGTTTCTGTTTTCCAACATCTCTCTCCCTCTCTTTCCCTCACCACCAGTAACAATTTCATGTTCATTGAAATCAATAGTATGCACTATACTAGTTTTTTTATGATATATGATTTTATGATAGCTGAATATTCATCACCTTTTGTTCGTACAGTTTGATACAGGCTGTTTTAATGTAAAAATATCAAATTAATGTGAATTAACAGAGTAGCCAAAATCTTTAAATGTTTTTCTTCCATTTCACTTAATTCTATATAGGCTACTACAGCTGTCCCCAATACACAATTATGTTTGTTATACGAGATGGGATACATATGGAAAACAATGCAGCTCTATCATAAAACCAATATAGGCCCTTTCCCACTGTAGGAACCATTTGTAGTTCCGATAACCTTTTTAGTTTCTGAAACCTTTTTCACCCTTTTCCACAGCATAGGGACTACATAGTTCATAGAACCTTTTTAATTCCTCCTGGCAGACAGGGTCTTTTTTTTAGTTCTCCAGGAACTATATAACGTAGGTGATTGGTGGAGCTGAGACAAGGCCTATTTCAGCATTTCAGATTGCTAAATTTAGAACTTAAAGAATGAATCACTGTGGCGTACGCTAGTGTCACATTGGCCACTCCCGTGGTTCCTACTGCCCTGTCGGAATGCAAACCCGAAGGTTCCCTAGGAACTATAGTTCTAAGAACTATTTAGTTCCTAGAACTAAGTTCTTAGAACTACTCTGTGGAAAAGCGCCTTATGTTTCTGGTGCAGAAACATAAAACCCTGTCTTTCCCTTTTACCTGGTAGAAGTCGAGCATGGCAGCAAGAGCTCCTCCTTGCAGCAGCGGGGATCGAACCAATGCGATGAGCTGCTGTAGAATGTTACCACCACTCAATTGACCTAGTGAGGACGGATGTGTCACCGCCAGTGTGGACAAGAAGCTCAGTGCCATCTGAGACACATGCATGTCACTCTCCGAGATCAGAGGCGGGAGCTCAGCCAGAACAGCATCCACCATGACTGGAGTCACAGCCGAACTGAAACACATCCATATTGTTATTGAATTTTTACATTTTTGTTTGTACCAGGGTCATCTTAAATGTGTCAATATTTAAATGAATTTTACTAGGTAAAAATAAGTAATCACAGCAACAATGGTCTGTGGTTTCTAACCTGTAGTTTCTGAGCAGGATGTCCAGAGCAGCCAGTGTGCAAAGCTTTAGAGCTCTCTGGTTTTTCCGGAGGAATGAGGCGAGGATAGGAACCGCATCAGGTAGAACTGGCCTCAGATCAATTTTTAGCGGAGAGCCGGCAATCATTGTGAGAGCTGCACCAGACACACACACACAAAGAGATACATTCTTAACAGGAACCCAATCCAGGCTCCATTTCAGAATTTGACACGAGGTAAACTATAAGTTTGCTTTAAGATGTAGTATTTGCCCAGCAGGACTTCTTTTTCAAAATATTATTTTGTTGTCAGTTATTCCAGGGGGTGGGTATCTCACAGTCATCATTGGCTGGAGGGTGGGTTTACCTTTCACGGTCGTCAGCCTTGTGATCTCATTCTTGAGGCGTTCTAAGAAGATCAGCAACGTTCCAGGAAGCTCATTAGGCAGGCGGTCACCTGGGCAATAAGACAAGGAAAACAAAGATGATGAAGTAATACATTTAGCTTCATTACAGATCACATAGTACTGGTTCCTACATGTTTCTACAAGTCAAGGTTAAGATTACCAAGAACAGAATTTAATACCCACTTCACAGTTTATTTCATGGCCATGCTGGCAAAACTCATAACTCAGAGAATTTAAAAACATTTATTTATTTAATCCAATGCCTTGATTACTGCCGTTCAGTTAAGTTGATTTCTTGTTGATAATTCGTTTCCAATTTTAATGTCAGTTGTGTTGGAACATATGGACGTGAGTAGTCCATTAGTACATTACTTTCTTTGAAGTTTGGATACAGTTTAATACAACAAACACATTTATGACAAAATAACTCAAGTTGTACCACATCAAATTGAATACCTTTTTAAGACTTTTCTAAGGCATTAAACACAGATTTGTAAATTCAAGTCTTTTAAAACCCAAAGGAACCTTGTATTAATGCATCTGATGGCAGTTGTTACCTAGGTTACAGATGATTTGACCCATGCAGGAGATGGCACGTTCTTTAACCTCCTGGTCGATGTCAGCGGCTTTCAAGCGTCTGATTGTGCAGGTGAACAAGTCGTTGATGTAAGGTGAAGGGTCAAAGCTGTCTGAGCCCTCTGATTGGCTGTCCAGAGGTCGGATCACCTAGTTCACGTTAAACACAACTGTCTGCACAAGTACTGGCACAAGAATTTGAAAATAGTAGGGGACGGTTTTGTTCCTACCTTAACAAGCTGCTGGGTGACGAGCAGAGCCTCTGAGGTTATCTTGTAAAAGGGGTCCCCCACACAAGCCACCACCGGAGGGACAAGGGCAGGGACATGGGCATGGAAGGCGTGGGCGGGGTGTGTTACCATGATGACGTGGAGACACGCCAAGGCGTCAATTTTCAAATTAGAGCTGCTTGACTTATCGTTCAAGGAGAAGATGATACCTGAAAGACAAATGACTGTTAGTCTGCAAAATGCATTAAATTTGTGTTAAAAAATAATATACATGTCCTAAAATATATAATATCTGTGTAATAAACTTTAAGGTAAAATGAAAACACTGATATTTAGTTGCACTGTCTTTTTAGAAGTTATACAATTAGTTGGGGGCCACTGTAGCTCAGGAGGAAGAGCAGGTAAACCAATAACCAGGGGGTTTAAAACCCATTCTGTCCTAGTCATATGCTGTTGTGTCCTTGGGCAAGGCACTTCACCCACCTTGGCTCCAGTGTCATTCACACTGGTGTACAAAGGTTTGGTTGTGGTCAGAGGGGCTGTTTGACATAGATTGAAAACCACACTCTCATCAGTCTACCCCAGCATAACTGTGACTACAAATGTAATTTAACACAGTGTGTGAAGGAGGAAATGGATAATGGATCAGAAATGTAAAGCACTCAAGGCAATCGTGGCTAATTATTACTATACATAGCTGTTGCAAATGATCAATGTGATAATTTCTGCTATGCATGAAAGATTAGATGTCTCTATAAAATATCAGAGCAAGGCAAAAATTATAGTTGTATAGTACAGAACCCGGCTGGGGTCATGGTGGAAAATATTTTTAGACTACGCTTTTGCATTCCCTTGCAATCCCTTTTGTGTTCCCTCGCAATAGTTCTGCATTTCCCTTGCAAAACCTTCTGTGTTCCCTCTCAGTGCATTTTGGGTTAGAAAGGCTCAGGTTCCCATTAATCAGTTGACGTCAGAGCCTTGTAGTTCCCTCTTTATGAAGTGCACAGCATCTGCCAGTGCATCGTACTTTTGTCAAAACACCATTTTTCTTGGAAATGCTCTTCAAAGTCTTTAAGCTTAGAATTATATTGTCTCACAGACAAAGCCTCCTGTATTTTACTGTATGTGAACAATGTAAAACAATGAAGTGTCAGCTATCCTCCATGACTGCGACTCCAGTACAACCCAAATTAATAATATTGTATTCCAATATGTCGCTTCTTGCACTGAACGTATTGCGAGGGAACACAAAAGTACAAAAGTGTAGTCTAAAAACATGACCCCAGCCGTGCTCCGTAGTATAGCAACCCCCCCCATTTATTATGAAATGTGAGACATCATCAATTTCTAAAATGTATGAAACTAAAGCAAATTATTTTTCTACCTGCTAAAAAAAAGCCTTATGGTTAAAATGAAATCCCTCAGTTTACTAACTGATCACTTCATTAACACGTTCATTTCAAAAACTTCCTTGTCTTCTTGCATAATTGACCGGCAGTGAAGTTGTGATTGCAGTATTTTTAGTACAAGTAATAGTACGGGTGGTAGTCTTACCTGGTATTAGTACTGGGATGTGCTGAGTCAGGGCTCCTGGCAGGACATTTACCAGCTCAGTCAGCATATTGAAACAACACTGACGTGTTTTGACACTTTTCTCCTTCAGCTGCTTGTGAAGTGCTTTTACAATCATAGGCACCTGCATGGGGTGAGAAACATTTATGGAAACTGAGGTTCTGTTGTCACCTGGCATCAACATGCAACCCTAGTGATTTGACCACAAGTGGACAGATTGTGCGTGATCACACCTGACATTAGACTGTGTCTCTGAATGTATCTCACTTGGGCTCAGATTTGACTATCAAAGTATACACACTGTGGACAGTTTTCACAAACAACAAAAAAATTTAGGATTGTTCTGGTGTCAGAACAATACATACATACATAGGCAATGTACATATTATAACATTCACGTGTCTGTAAAAAGTTCAACCTGATGTTGCCTGTAAGCTGGATTTCACTTATACACCAATCATCAACTGACTGCGAAGTTCCTCAGTCCATCCTAACTCATTTGTAGTAACAGTCATAAAATAATGTAGGTACTGTACATTCTATTTGTCCCAGACGATCTGTCACTCTGTCCTGAGGGCTTTGATCTCATTGCAGCCTTAATGCTTCCAAAATGGACCACAATAAGTGTCAGACCTGTTGGTATTTATGTCCACATGGGATTGGATAACTTGGATCACATCTTAATGCCAGACTGAACAGAGCTTGAGTGAGATAAGTGACAACATTATTTCCTGCTGCGTGGGGTTCACAGTGCAGCACACTGAAGATTTCTTGTTACCATGACTGCACCTAAACTCTCCAACATCATCCAGGTTTACCAAATAACAGCACCATCTGCTGCATAAAAACAGTAAGACAACCTATAAGGGGTTAATTATTCATGTACAACTACTGCGTGTCCTTTAGTTTCACTCAAAAATAATGTGAAAGCCTCAAAATCAGTGGTTTCAAACCTTTTTCACTTATGACCCCATTTTCAAAATTCTGGAGACCTCAGGCATTCCAAACAGAGACATTTTTTCTTGCCAATATTGTTGTTGTTTTTTTTATCATGTAATTACAACACTATGTTGCAAATAAACATACATTTTAGATATAATTTAGTCTATATAATGTACATTACAAAGTGCAAATTTTATTTTCCTTGGTTAGGATATGTACAGTCGCTCCAACTTGTATTTACAAGGCTACAAATTAATACTAGAGAAATAATAACTCAAACTATGAATTATGAAAGAGGTGCAGCATTGTAAACCAACCACAATGAACATTTGATAGATAAACAGTACCACAGTGCTTTAGTTTCAGCTTCAGTTTGCCATGTTTTTGTTTATTGTGATTGTCTCTCTCAACTCCCCATGTATTTATTTTCTAAGAAAGTTTAACATTTTTATCAGTTACTATAAATTTCAGACGATCCCATTTGAATTCCAGATGACCCCAAGGTTGAAAAACATCCCTCTAAACCCAGACAAGCATTGTGCTTGTTTGATCAGGCGAGCTCACAATCATACTAGTTTTATACGTATTGCTTCAGTTACTTTACCTGGCTCTGCAGCATGGTCAAAGGTGTGTCTCCCTGCTCCATGGCATCTGGATCAGCCAACCAGCTCTGAGCTGGTCTGGTCTGTTTGAGCAGTGACAGGTATGCATGGAAAACATCTGCCTTCACATTCTCCTCTCTTTCCTGAAGACAGTAATAAACAGGTCAGTTCCACTGACAAGTAAGGCTTAATATTTTAAAATCTGGTCTAAAAAGGTCGAGATGAACCCAATATACATGTATGTGTGCATGGTTCACCTAAATTCCCAAGTAGAGATAATTCTAAATAGAAAAATCTAATGGAGCAACACCAAATTTGTACAAGATTTACAACATCTCCAGTATTCCCCTGAGATTAAATAAATAGATAAATAAATTTCACCATTTCTAAGCTCTTGAAAAATTTGTCTGTTATTCCTGTCAGAGCTGGCACCCTGGTGATTTTGACAAATTCACTGTCTTATTTTGTTAATCAACATTTTTTTACTACTATAAATGACAATGAACAACAACCTGCATTGTAATAAGGTTAAAGTAGTAAGAACTTAGTATATGGTTCGTACACATTTTTCAAGTTCAAATTAAAGCTGTTTTCGAGCACTTTTAAGGGTCATTTTCAAAATCTTCCAGCACAGCACCCTATTGCTGAGGTAAAACACAAAGTTTTTTTTGTTTGTGTTTTTTTTAGTTTTCATCACAATCATGTACAATGAACTATACTATAAACATCTAACATTACATAATAGCAAAAACTTTAGAAATTAAAGGAAACCACAAAGTATATCCAAAAAAAGAAGCCATTTGGCATGTTTTAGGCACACTCACACCGAGACGAAGAAAGATAAAAATGTACCTTGAGTCGACCTGAGAGAAGATGTTATTTTTTTATTTATTTTTTTTGTCATAAATTGCTTCAAAATGTCTCACTTTTTGGTACGTAGGTTTGGCGTACTGTCTGACCTGACAGGGTTTCTTCAGGGTTTACTCGACAACATTGATATTGTGACCTTTATAGAATCAGAAGTCTGCACTGGGCGTTTTATTGTTAAAAAGACATTCTGTGCTACTCATGTTTCTGATTTCCTGTTCATCTCATCTGCTCTATGCAACACTACGTGGTCACATGACTTTCATCAAGAATAGATCACACATTTTTAGCAGATTGGAGTGTCTTTTTTTGGGAAAGCTTCTAAAATATAATGCAGCTGGACTGATCTGGACTGGAATCTTAAGGTTGCAATGGTATAAAATTACATAGTAAGGTAATGTCTCATCCCAATTGCAGTACAATATTACATAATTACTATGACCATCAAATCAGGAAATCAGAAATGTTTTGATATGGTTTTGCAGCAAATCTAAATAAGAAAACTGGAAACCTTATGTTAGAACAAGTGAAATTAGGAGCGGCCAGGAGAAGCATTAAAGAGTGTCTCTAAAAATACATTAAATCGTACTTCCTTATCTACAAGATGAGGAAAATAAGCATGCGTGTTTCCACAGTTTAAATGGTGTGTTGAAGTAAAGGAAAGCCCAGGATGTAGTGACACAGGAAATCAAGAATTTAATAGTGAGGCGACTCGAGTTGAAGGAGGCTGACGATACCTTAAAGCGACAGACGAGTGCAGGAGAAACGGAGCGATAAAACTCGGGGAGCATTTCATGACGAGTAGAAACAACGGCGTCCAAACACTTGGCTGCTGCCCGCCTGACCTTCCAACTCATGTCATCATCATCACTGTACTCATCATCACTGCCTGGACAGAAACAATGACACACCGCAAAAACTGTGATTTGGAGGAATCTGACTTTTGATTGTGCAGAACTCTCCTCCTTCAGGAGTGGTTTAATACCTTGGTAATCTTCATCATTCTGCTCAGCGTCCATAGCATTGTCATCCTCATCCTCATCATCAAAGTTGTAATTTGGGTCGTAGGTCAGGTAGCGCAAGCAGATAGAAATGATCGTGGGAACATGTTGGTAAACTTCTTTAGGACACCTGAGGGGACAGATCAATAACCACATTTATTTTAAAACCAGAACCAAACGATCAAAACGATATTCTTAACACCACCAGGTTAGAGGGGAGAGACAAAACCAATACAGAAACTTAAAATTGGGCCCCATGAGAACGTTAAAGAATGAAAACAAAGCAATATTTATGAACAATACAAATTTTTCAGTGCATTTTACCTTCTTACGAAGGACTCGAAGGCCTGGATGCAGTACTCTCTGAGCTCATCATCGTCAACATTACAAAACTTTACAACCAGTGGGATAATCTTCTCCAGATACTCTCCTACAAACACAGACAGCAGTGTGTTAACATATTTGAGAGGGTAGGTTGTCATCCTTCATAAATCAAAACATCTCATAGAATACAGGACAACTGTGGAGCCACAAATGGACACACACTCTACGATGTAATTCCAAAGTTAGAACTTGACTTTCATTTTTTTATGTGACCAACAGGGATGACTCTGGGATAACACAGTGAAATAAAACCTTTGAAACTAAAACTCTGTAAAGCCCTGTGAGAAAACCTTGCTGTGATACAAGACTCTACAAATATAAGGTGAACTTTTAAATCAAGCCCATGTCAGACAGGAATATTTTACTCACTTCCTGTCACAGACTGTTTATCAGTGACATACCAATGAAGAGTTATTACATACCATAACGCATCAGTCAACTGTACTGTGTCATGGTGAAGAGGACATTCCCATTAGATCATAAAGCCATCAGTATTTGCTTTACACTGTTAGATCTTTGTGGATTTCTTGATTAAAATTATACTATGGTATCTTCGCTAAATCTAGTAAAATTGAGTTGATGGCTCTGTTTGTGGAAAGCAAACAAAAAATAGGATGTCTGTGAATGGTTTATAAATTATAAATTAACTGTGATTATAATAACAACAGATGTGACTTATCAATATCAACATACAGTTAAAAATGTAGTTAAATATAAACATAACTACTACTACCATTTTTAAATAAAAAGGAGAGACAGAAAACTGTGATTTTCTTTCAAATTGAAAAAAAATTCCAAAATGTGCCAAAACAATTTTCATCATCACTAATCTGAGGCTTAAGCATCTACCTTGATGAACAGCCAGTCTGAAATTATGCATACAAACTGTCGCAACATCTTCATAAATGCTTGTAAAGACATCATCACAGGATAATATATATATATATATATATATATATATATGTATAATTATTGTTAGGCTGTACTCTTTCGTGTTCTTTGTACACTTTGAATTCAACGTCATTCCTTTGTTTTCAGATAAATCAGGGATGGTACTTCATGCCTTCTGTCTTTGATGTTTTTAAATCAGCACTTGAAATGATGAGCATCGAATTACCTAATGGGAATTTGTAGAGACTATTGTGTCGGACTCACCAATCCTGTGTCCAGCCTGTCTGCTGATGGCGGCTGTGCACTGGATGTAGGTCCTGGTGGTCGACATGTTGTCATTCCTCCCCAGCTCAGTCAAAAGGTGTTCAATCAGATCGATGAAGACTAAGTTCCCACAGGACATCACCAGGTGACCCAGAGCCATGATGGTCCTCTGCAACATTCACATCATAAAAATGACATCATACACAACAGTCGCGTGTAGGAAGAAGTATAATCTCACCCCCATTTTGTGCCAATCTCGTGTTTCTATGACAACCCATTCTTGAATTACAGCCAATGTAATTTTGACCTTTCGGCTAAATGTGACGTTGATCTTTAACCTTTTGCAATATTGATAATTGGATTATAGGTATATGTGCGGCAGTGTGTGTAATATTATAATATAGCCAGTATTGATTAAGTTATAGCGTGATATGTCTATGCTTGACACACACAAATAGTGTTAATTTTGTTAATTTTGCAACATGTCACCTTTTTTGAGAGATCTCAAAAACTCTTGGTTGTAGGTGACAACACCAATGTGAATTGTAGAAATCTTCATTCCGCATTGTCTGGTACCAATCTGAAAGTTCTGTGATCTTGAGTTATAACCAATAATGGGATTTTGATAATTTGTTAATTGTGACCTTGACCTTTACTCAAATGGATCATTGCATCTGTTGTGCATTAGCTATCTGTATATGCCCATGTAATTTCATGGTGATATCTCAAGTATTCATTGAGTTATAGCATGATATATCTCTGCGGGGACACACACAGATTACAATAATCTCTCCCAACCAATGTTGGGCAAGATTAAATATACAGTAAAGGGTCAGACATACCTTTCTAACAGCCAGTCTGGGGGAGGTAAGCTGAGGCAGCAGACAACTCAGGATGGAAGGATGGAAGTTAACCAAGAGACCCCCCTGTCTGAAAGAAGGTTTTTTTTCCAGAAATGATTAATCTGTTCAGTTACAGGATTTCAGGACACATTAAAGATACAGAATATTAATTAATGGACAGAAGAACTTCAGTGTTCGTAGACAAACATTAAAAGCAATGAATGATTTACAACAAAAACCCACCTGTACAAAATTTTTAAAAATGATTCTAAAGGTTACCGACTATGAGTAAATGGAGAAACCAGGTACCTGCACAGCATATCAGCCATGATGTCAAGAGCCTCCAACTGGACTGAGACATCTTCTTGTTTGGCAATGGCACTTGTCAGACGACCGGTTATCTTCTTACACACACTGGCAGCTAGAGCAGAGCCTGGACACACATAGGTAGGAAACGAACCGTGTTATTTCTATCATTATTTCATAGGAAAAGGCTTAGTGTTCTGAGATTCTATTCATCATTTTGGTGCAATTCTTAAAAGTTGGCTCCTGAGGCTAAATTACAAATAAACAGAGCTCCTGTGGTGTTGAAATGACAACTTGGTTGTAGCAGCTGTAAAACTATGGTGATAATTGTAGGGCTGCAACTGGTTCTTTTCTTGTTGATTAATTGGTGGCGTGGCTTGTCAAGTAATAAAATGAGGGGTTTAGTCAATAAAATGTCAGAAAATTACAAACAGAAATTTCAGTGATGTATCCCAGAGCTAAAGATAATTAGAAAACCAAGCATTTTTGAATGTCCGGTTTTGTTCACAATTCAAAACATATTACAGATAACTGAAGTTAAAATCAGACAATCCCATTTGAGAAGATTTACTTTATGATGCATTCGAGCTGATGGTAAAAAAAAAAATAGTGATTAATCTATTAATTGATAAGTGTTTGTACCACTGGAGGCGGGTGGTAATTCTCCAATCACAGTTTTGAGACCGATGGATGAAATGTCTCGGAGCTGCTCTTTGTCCGAAAGCATGTTGGTGCACAGAGTGTCAACGATTGTCTCCACCTGATATTCTTTCACCTTACTGACCAGTGGCCCAAGGCTGATGAAAAAAGAACAAATACACCCATAGTTAGCGAAGCAATTTAATGATCAGATTAGCAAAAAAAACATCCGACCATATCAAACGAATGAGCTACAAGTTCTAAGCACTTGTGTTTTTACCATTTGACAGCCAGGTTCTGGACTTCTCCATTTTTGTCCTCCAGCAGTTTGAGAATCATCCTCACCACCTGTCAGTGTAGACGTCAGTATGTCAATCAATACAAACATTTCCTAGAACTCTTATTACCGACCAACTCAGGACTTTACACACATTCCCTGTTGTAAACTGGTTTAAACTGACCTTCCTCTCACTGTCATCGTCCAACTTGATTGAATCTTTTTGTAGCTCCGTCATCAAGTCATTAGTGGCCATGAACCTGAAAAGACAATGGAACTAATTAATCAAGCAATCAAATAATCTGGTACAAGATACCAGTGAAAAATAATAAAACAATGGTTTAATCAAGGCTGAGATAAAACTACACCAAACGCAAATACCCAGCTCCAGTACTTTAGGTCTTCTTTCAAAACTGCTCTAAATGTTTTGCTGGATCCTTTACCATTTGTTGTGGAGTTTGATGGAATATATGTCCTTGATTAGTTAAACAACAATCAATGATCTCATTTGCCTCCAGGATGATCAGTTGGACTTCTGACATGACTATAATTTCATCCAATTGAAGGCCGAGGGTTATGTGTAAACATTCAATATAAGCAGTCGATCTTCACACTGTGTATTCATACAGAGGCATAAAACATCTTTTAAATCAACAAATCCATGTAAAACACATGACTATAGAGTCCAGGCTTCAGCATATATCGTCAGCATGTATAGTCGAAAATACAAGGCCTATGTTTGATGTTGTTAATTAAGCCTCAACGCTCTGGATCAAGGTAGTGTATTCAGCAGAAATGGAAGAAAAGGCATGTAAAAAAACAAACAAAATAAAAACCCTGTGTGTGGAATATTTTGGCATGTGTATAAATGATGTGTCATAGAATGTGTTTTCAGATCCTGTTCATGACACAAACATTTTAATTTACAACATTAATTCAACCATGTACAAATGTGAAAAACTACCTTAGAAATAAATAAACAGATAAAATATTATATAGTAAAACAATATAATGTATATACGTCATCCCTGCAATGAACTGACAAGTTATACAGGGTGTACCCCGCCTTCGCCCATTGTAGTTGGATTAGGCCCCCAGTGAACCCCCATGACCATAGTGAGGATAAAGAGAGTTCAGGAGATGAACAATAATAGGGGAAAATAATAAAGCAACATATCAAAATTGATATAAGATGGAGATGACTAGGTATAAAAGTTAGAATAGTTAGATTACACACAGCACAGCGTGGATGTCATTGATTAGTCCATGTGATGCAGTTTTTCACCAACGGAAATGCGGTGATATGTTATTTCATGCAAGTACTTCCTACTTGCAAAAAATCCACTTAGAAGTGTATTTTTACAGTCTACTGCACTAAATGAACACAAGTAATTAGAGTATTGCTGAAAAATTATGTTTTTAACATGTCTCATAAATATGGTTTTACAGATGCTTTCAGCACATTTGACTTCACAGTATGAATGTGACATTAGAACTTTCCACACAAACTGAAACAGACTTTCGACACTATGTCCTGCTGCCACATCATCTTAAATCATGCATGTCATCAAGATGTGCAGACGCATCCAGGGGCCTTCTCAAGTTAATTGATGATCTGCTTCAGCTGAAACGGCTTGCGGTCTAATACATTAGTTCAATGCTAAATTATGCTCTCACGACAAATGCATAACCATTTTGCCCATTATTAGCATTTTTATGCTTCTGAAATGCATTTCATCTAATACAAGATTGTCTATCTCTACATTAAGATTTTCTCCAAGTCTGTGCAGGGAAAAGGTACTGTGAGGGCTTTGTCTTTCTAATTTCAGTGAAAACATTGCCAGAGCTCTCCCCAGACAGTTCAATTGAGGTGCAGTGCCTCCTTGTTACAATCCGAGTACTTCCTTGCCATATTTCAAACATCTGGTGTCATGCTAGCTAACTCTTGTGAATGCCATCAGCTCATGTTGTTTTCTGCATGAAATTTTCCATAACCTGCAGCTGACATGAATCATGACCAAGCACAAGGTGTACACGGAGCCTGCCTCCTCCCAAAGGGGGTGCAAACCACAGGGTTAGTCTAATGCACCTACTTGCTAATAATTTCTGGGGAGAGCCCTGAATGTCTTTTTCATAATTTTGGTTAAAAAACAACTCAAAGAGGGAAAAATTTGTTTTTATGAAGTCAACACATGTGCAATTAATGAACATGGGGGGGTACATTCCTTACCATTCATATTAACGGAAATTAAGTTATTTACCGGGGAAAATTTTATATTGCGATATATCTAATGAGGACTGTTCAAATGCAGCAGCAGCTGAAATATGCAACGTACTGAATGTAACCATCTGTCCTTTGGAAATACTTTGCATTTCTTTTGCTCAACATTATCTTTGCGAAACCCAGTGTCACAGATCAGCTGATGTCACATAGCAACCAGGTTTTACTGTGGCGCTGTTGCACTTTTGTGGGACGGGTGTACAGACTGCACTGCCCTATCACCCCATAGTATTTTAAGTAGAATGGAAAGTGACATGCACGGTTACAGACCGAAATGCACGGCTGTGTACAGCTGAACCCCCTCCCCCCAATTTATCGTACATTAATCGTTATCGGTTATACCGCCCCATTTATCATGATACTGATTTGAGGTCATTTCGCCCAGCCCTAATAGACATTCCTCGTACTCATCTTCTGCTTATCCAGGTACTGGTCACAGGGGCAGCAAGCTCAGTAAAGCAGCTCAGACTTTCCTTCACCCCCTGCTACTTCTGCCAGCTCCTCTGGGGGAATCCCGAGGTCTCCTCTCAGATGGACATGCCCGCAACATCTCCTCAGGGAGGCATCCACACTAGATGCCTGAGCCACATCAACTAGCTCTCTTGACATGACTACTCCAAGTCCCCCTGGATGTCCAAGCTTCTCACCCTATCGCTAAGGCTGAGCCCGCCCACCCTGCAAAGGAAACTCATTTCAGCTGCTTAGACCCTTTCGGTCCTTACCCAAAGCTCATGAACGTAGGTGAGGGTTGGAACATAGATCGACTGGTAAATCGAGAGCTTCGCCTTCTGGCTTAGCTCCTTCTTCACCACAATGGATCGGTTTAGCACCCACATTACTGCAGATGCTGCCCCAATCCGCCTGTCGACCTCCCACTCCATCCTTCCCTCACTCATGAATAAGATCCCGAGGTACTTTAACTCCTCCACCTGAGGCAGGACCTTCCACCTGACCTGGAGAGGGCACCCTACCCTTTACTGGCTGAAGACCATGGCCTCAAGACTTGACATGATGGACATTCCATTTATTTTAATTAAGACACACCATCTCGGCTAGTATGTTATCTTTTTACTCCAGAACGACAGAGAAATTAGAGTTGTATCAGAAAACTCTGCAAGTGCTGACTATAAGTGGATAATGCAATGTTACCTGATTAATCCTTTCACAAATTTTTCAAGCAAAAACTGCATATTTGCAGTTTAAACCTTTTTATGTGTAGATTCTTCTTGGACAGCTGGATGTCAAAATAAACACTGAGGAATGAAACTTAAAGTTGTGACTTACTATTGGAAAAAAGTAAAAAACAAACATACAAAAAACTGATATTAAAAATACAGTGACTCAACTCCAGGCTCATTTGAGTGTTAAGTATCCTTAAAGCTATCTCTTTGATGCATACTGTCCTTACTTTTTGTCTTATGTATGTGAAATCTGCTAAAGCTCTGTGTGATTCAATATTTATAATATGATCTGTAACATAGCATGCACTAGGCATACATGAAAACTGGACATGACAAAGCAAAAAAATAGAATCTCCATTCACACAAATATATCACCTAAAACAAAGTGTTATTTCTGTTGCAGACTTAAAATCAGGTTGGAAATGTCCCTTAGTTTTGCTTGGTGAAAGTCAGTAGCAATTTTTACAACAGCAGATCAAATACTGACAAGATTCTCACTACAAGATATCTATGAGATTGGCAGAGAGCTGCTGTCATAACCAAAGAAAATAATTAGTCTCCAAAACAGGCTGTGATTGTCCTCAAGCAGCAAACAAAATCATGTGATGTTCAGTGAATTTTGTCTATTCATGATTATTTTGTTCATGGAGCATGTTTGTTATTGGTGTTCACATTAATACATGTCAAAATTAACTAGAGCAGGGGTGACCAACGCTGGTTCTCAAGAGCCACAGTCAAGCATGTTTAAGATATATGCCTCATCCAGCACACCAGACAGTCATTATCCTTCTTCTGCAGAGCTTGATGATAGGCTGATCATTTGAATCAGGTGTGTTGGAAGAAGGATACATCTAAAACATGCTGGATTGTGGCTCTTGAGGACCAGCGTTGGCCACCCCTGAACTAGAGCCTGACCGATACTGGATTTTTGGGGCAGATACCAATATTTGAGGATGAAAAAAGCTGATATCCCATATGTCGGCCGATACCCAGTTTTGGCCAATAACTGAAATATTGTCCGATACATGAAATAACATTGGACAGGATATAATAATCTTATATTAGGTAACTATGGACATGTGGATTAACAGTTGTATAAATCTTTATCTCACAAAGCCAATTTACAACTGTACAAACAGTGTATAATATTCTGATAGACTAATATTTGATCCATGTGGAACCACGGGTTATAGATGTAGTAGTTTTTACTATTGGCAGAGCAGAGTAATGAAAAAGATGCTTCTATATTTTACAAGTAGTGAAATTAAAATTGTTTTGTAAATAATTATTTCAAATGTCAGTAAGACCTGTCTTTAATGAGTCCAACTACAAACAAACTATGAATCACAAAAATAATTACAGAAAAAATGATTATTACTGAGCACACAATGATGTTTTCCCTCATAAATGTGGATGTAAGGACTAAACTGAACATGTGCAGAGTGAATGAATGGATTGTGAGGTAGATGGGAAGCACGTGTGGGGATTCATAAAAGGTAGTTCATAAGATTTTTGGATAGGGTGGCAGTCCATGTCGGAGCATGCAGGGTGAGGGTGTTTCGGACCGGTCCTTGTCGGAACGCGGTTGTTCGGATTGAGGAACTCGAAGTGAGGGGGTATGAGTCTGTGATTTCAGATTTTCACATGTGTTAGGCTGATTGTCAGAGCAGAAGTCAAAGCAGAACTGACAGGCTTTACTCTGCAGGGCTCTAGAGTGTGACCAACTTTCTTGAAAATGCGACTAAAAAATTTTTTGAGGTCACACTGGTGCGACCAGCCCTTGGGAAGAAAAATGTCCGCAACTCCACAAGTCTCCAGGTGATCAACAAGAGACAAGACTCACTATTTTCATGCCTGTTCATGCAGATGGGCGTGGTTTGGTTTGTACGTAGTCATGCACGAGAGCGGAGAGTCGTACACATTGCAGAGTACATTCTAATAACTTTCTAATTAGTTTAACACATACACTTGCATCAACTTTATACTAATGGCCATGGTCTACAGCTGTCATTTGCAGCATCACACACACTCATACTGAATGATGTAAGTACATCTGAGCGTCATGTGATTGTAATGGAGGATAGTCTATAATATATGGAGCTGTTCAGATATTGAGATGTTTAGTTTGGAGGCTTTAAGACACTTGCACTTTTAATTTATAATTCTTTTTAAATATATCTTGAGATGTTTTAAGTGTAAATTTCAGCTCAGTGAAGCACTTTAAGCAATAGCACTTTTCAGTCAGTTTTAATCTTTCTTGTAGAGTTGTGCTCCAAATAAACAACTTCATCAAAATTGTTGATTAATCATTTACAAATCAGTATTCTCTGTATAGACAATGATTTAAAAAAAAAAAAAAAAAAAAAAAAAAAAGAAAGAAAGAAAAAAGTGAACATGCAAAACTGCAGTGTTTAAATGCAATGCGGTTGAAAATTTTGGGTGCACCTAAGAAAAAAAGTTAGGCGCACCATTGCAATCAGTGTAAAAAGTGAGTCTCCAAAATCACTGCGACTTTCCTGCAAAATGCTGCTCCTTCTGCCTTTTCCCGTTTACCTTATAGTACGAAGCAAGATGTGCATGGCCAGCAGTTCGCATTTGCCGGCTAAAATTATGCACTAGTATATAGCTGCCAACACTCCTGTTCCCATATTTCAGACCCAACTCCGCCCCGTCCCATTTTGTAAATTCTCCCGGTAATCCCCATAATTCATTAGGTCTGAACGTCAATAACAAATCATTTGGCTAATGTTCTCCAGTTGACACAGATCATGTATGGAACGAATAGACGTAATTTATTGACTGACGACTCATAGACGCACAGGTTGAAAATGTTCCCCCGAACAGTAGTGTGCGCGCGCACACACGAACGATGGCAGCTCAGTTTTAATGCCAGAAAGCACAAAACATTAATATCTTTGAAGATTCCCACTCAAGTTAAATCTAACCAGGGGATATATCTGTGTGTGTGTGTGTTTTGTCAGGAGAAACTGCAGTACTAGTAATACTGTTTTTTTGACTGGCTGAGACATTTATATTATGTTTTATAACTTCACGTAGTGTTGTGAAGTCATATTAACTTTATCTTTTGAACCAACAGGTTCATTTGGGGGAAAAAAATAGCATTTTTGTAATCCTCATACTCGTTTATTTGCCATCTTGATAAAAGGTAGTTTTGAGGACCATATCATAGTGACTTTGAATTCATTTTCCAATAAATAAATATTACTTAGTTTTGACTATAAAATGGGAAAATTGCAACTATTTATCGCAACTTTCACTTCTTCCCACAACAAAAGCCTAAAAAGCACCACAATTTTCATCACAATTCTTTTTTAAAATCTCATGCAGCATCAGACATTTTAGGCTGCAACAATCTCAAAAATGGCCCGGGAAATCCTGGAGGGATGTACCAACGTGGTGGAATTTTCAGGCTTCATCTCCTTTCACATATCCAGGCGTGTGCACCTGTGGATGGATGTACGTGCACACAACTCAAAACATCTCAGTCTCCTCCCATCCCCATGTATTGATTGATCTAGTTTAACCCTTTATCTCTCGAGACATTATTTCAGGTAAATGTGCTGCTGTGAGTCTGTGTTCCTTTTCTTCAAGGGTTTATTTTTACTGTATTTTAGGGTCAAAACAGGTGGAAAAACAGAGAAAAAACAAAGACAGTGTAAATTGAAGACACTCAGAATGTCCATCAATTTAGAATGTTGAACATAGACTGAACTGGAACACATTGAACAACAAGTATTTGAATTTTGGCCAAACAGGTTTTGTTTTGGGCTGTTCAAATGTTTTCTAGCACTTGGTTCAATTCCAAAGAACAATTACATAGTCAAAAGTTTGTAAAGATACAGTGGGGAAAAAAGGAAAATCACAACAAAACTGTAAAACATAGTAAAAAACAAACAAATCCAAAACCATTTATTTTTAGTCTCACTCACTGCTTTGTTTTGTTCCATTGTATGTTCAGAATTATGAATATTTAGAATAACTCATACATATAGAACACTCACCAGTGATGTGTCAGAAGTTAAAGGGGTTAAAAAAAAAAGGAATTCATCCGATTAATCGATGAAAAAAAAGTCGAGAATACTCACATACAAAAATATTAAATAGTTGCAGCCCTAGATGTACCCCCTGCTAGATGAAAAGGTGTGGAAATTTAAAATTCATAATGTGATTGACAGATCAAGTTTTTCAGTATCGGGCCTAAAAATGCTGATCGGTGCATCACTAGTTACGATCTTTCTGCTCAATAATGAAGCGATGAGAGCTAAAAGCAATGCAATGACAATCACAGCCTAAATTGAAAGCAGACATCACTGATAACATGACAGAGTAGCTTTTAACTTCCATTGTATAGTAACTGAAAGCAATGACTGCAAAGCTACATGTCAGACTAAAAATCAATGCCTTGTTTTCGGACCAGTCACTGCACAAATAATTATAATAATAATAAAAAACTCACAAAAACAGAATGGCAAAGACACGAATATAGACGTCACTCTTAAAGTCTGACAGTCTTGGAACCAAGAGAAATTGGGTCTGTGGCAACTTATTTTCCAAACAACATATCTACAACGTAGAAGCTTCAAGTTTTACCACACCGTAGGTTGAATTTACTGACTGAGGAAAAGGCTATGGGCTGAAATTTAAATTAATGTTGCATTAACTAAATCAAAGTTAATCAAAAACAGACTATGTAAGTGGCACTACATGAGTACAGAATCATTCTAGGTATGCACAGAAAAATACAAGATAAAAGATATACAAGTATGCACATAATTCATTGAAATAAATGTGTGTCTGGTACATTAACAGACAAAACCGGAAAAACCTGATTACATTGCTAAGTATTATAAGACATGTTTCATCAAGTGTGTAGAGATTCAGCCAACAGCTAATTCACGTATTTAACGTTTTTAAAAAAAATTGTCCAAGGAGGCAAATACATCCAAATATAATCAGAATATAATTGGGCTTTCAAGTAATTAGTAATATTTAATATTTTTGAGAAACTGATCAATAAAATATTATAAGGCAATTGTCCAAAATGAGAATAAAGAAACTTATGGTAAGTCTTAATATTATATACACACTAAAAACCCAAAATGACATACAAAAAGACGATATGGATGAAACCATGAACAATTTCACATATTTAGAGTTTGTCTCTTTATACAGACTTTAGGTGGTAAAATAAGTATTTAACAGTGGTCACGTACATTTCATTTCCCAGCACGTACACATCCCGAATTTGGTGCACAACGTTAAACCCCTGAAACAAATTTCCAAGTACCCACTCTTTACTTGGTGATGACCATATATTTGGCATGCCTCAGTGTGTTTACATGATCTTACTACCCGAGTTACCAATGCTACCACACCCCCAAAACAAGGTTAGCTGAAAGCTCAATCTAGTCTACAACACAACTTCACATGCTTACATCGCAAAGTTTAAATTAGCTCCCAGGCCTAAATGTATATATGCATCGACATGCACCGTAAAATGTCACATACAGGCGATAGCTGACATCACGCTAGCTTGCGGCATGACAGAAGTTGATGCTGGTGATAAGCTAACTACACCGTTAGCAGGCTAACTAGTGGCTTCTATCTTGCAGGCAGCCATCAGATAGACACAATGACCATCACATTGCCTTGCTAGAAAGTCATTCAAGTTGTTGTCAATTTTCAATTGCTGTCGGACCAAACGCTAGCAACCACAACTGGTGTTAACTAGCTAAGTAGCTAGCTAGCGGTGTGACGATGATCAGACAGGTGGCAGGCTAGCAGTTAGCAAGACAACTTGAGGCCTGACAGAGAGACCGTGAACAGCACAGTCACTGCTTTCCCCAAACATGCATAGTTTGGTGTGATAATGCACACCATGCACAATGTTCACCTTATTGTGGTTGTATTTTACCTGAAATCCTTGTCGCTGGAAGTCATTTTCTCCAGCAGGTTGGAGATGTGGTACGAGGCGCTCGCCATGTCGGTGCTGTTAGCCGTTAGCCTGCCTCCTGCTAGAAGACTGCGCTCAGAGTGTGTGTTCCGGCTGCCGACTGACTGGATGGCTGTTTTCTAACTGCGTGTTTGTTGGTGTCGTCTGTTTGTTTTTCGAAGTAAAACGTGTGTTTCTGCTTCTTCTGTTGTTCCTGCCGCCTTTCTCTTCTTCTACAGCGACTGTCGCATCGCGGGGCGCGGAGTTTGGTGTGTTTGAATGGAGCTCCCGTTCTCTCTGCAGAGGGGCGGGGTTAGAAGCGCAGGACGCTCAGGGGTCGAAGGTCAGTGCTTGTAGTTTGTTCACATTTTCTTTATTAAAAAAATGTTCGCTGTTAAAATGCGACATTTAAATATTTAATGTCTCAAAGTCTAGGTATTTAAACGGCAAACCACAATTATTCACTAATTTTCTGTCTTGACATCATGTATTAAAACCTGGCGATGGAGTAGATTTAAAATGATCAAACGATTGAAGCTAATAAAATAATAATAATAATAATAATAATAATAATAATAATAATAATAATAATAATAATAATAATAATAATAATAATAATAATAATAATAATAATAATAATAATAATAATAATAATAATAATAATAATAATATTTATTCCACAACTGAGTTATCCTTGTAATAGATAGATAGATAGATAGATAGATAGATAGATAGATAGATAGATAGATAGATAGATAGATAGATAGATAGATAGATAGATAGATAGATAGATAGATAGATAGATAGATAGATAGAAAAACAGACAAATATGGATTTTTCACAGAACAATAATTTGATATGTACCAAAAAGGCTTATATTCCAATAAACATACACAGCACAAGTTGCTCCTCTGTATTCTTAAATATCTTTAAAATGTCTTAATCTTTTAGGTCCATTATTATTTTTGTTTAACAGGGGCCTCCTGTTTCCAACGTGATAGTTGGAAATTTATTTTTTAGCATACGAATACCTTGAACCTAATAGTAATCAGGTATATTCACTTTTAAATCTGTGGCCTCACCACCTCAAGGTTCAGTCTTGGAACCATTACTTTTTACTATTTATATAAACTGTCTTGGGCAAAATATTCCAAATGTTGATTTTAATTTTTATTCTTATGATGTTGTTATTTATTGCTGCGCACCCACACCTGCACAAGCTTTTATGTATCTTCAGCAGGCTCTTGTTCAAGTTCAGTTTAGCCAGCTGCAACTTGTTTTTCATGTTGACAAAACAAAACTGATGTTGTTTACATCCTCAAGAGGAGCAAAAGGAGATATATCTGAGAAAATTGACACTAAGGATATCTGATGACCATGAAAAGATGAATGACTGTAGTTTACACCCATTATTGGAATTGATTGGCAGGATTATTGGATCAACAGTTATTAAACAGTTTAGATCAGTAGATAGTGTTGGACATCTGCAGCTGTTTGAGTTTTTATGGGTTAAACCTAAGATGAAGCATAAAGTCTGGATCAGTGTTCCACAGAAATCAGACTACAGAAAGTGCTCTGCAGGAATATGGTGGATGTTTGAGCTCTGCAGGATTGTCAATGTCCTTCCTTCCTAATGTGGCTGTTATTTGTTTGAAAGTCCCGCTCATTATGTGGTAGAATAACAAACTCCAAGCACCAGTACTTTGAAAGTAGTACCAAGTTTTTATGTGCTCTTTTCTTCTGTAGAGATGTAGTTATTTTAGTAACACGATGCACTTATCCTCCTCAAGTACACATGTTCCATCAAAACTACTTCTCTCCATACAATATTTTGTAAATACACTGTCTTAACATTCCATGTCCAAGGCTGACAAGGGCCGTAAATGTATAGATAGTTTTGGCTACGCAAGGCTACATGAAGATGAAAAGATAGTAGTGTCGTTTTGAATATAGTATCACAAAGATGTACTGTAATCGATAAACTTTGCACATTTTTCAGTGAGTGAGAGTTCTAGTGTTAATTTGGTGGAAGAAATGGGCATTTTCTGATTTTCTACTACTGTTAATATAAAGACTTTATTTATGAATCTCAGAACTCCAATTGTATTAATGTAAAGGTATGTGTAGAATAGAGCAGATCTATAAAAATGCCATTAAAGGTTTTATCATCATCCTCATCTTCATCATCATCAGCAACTTTATCATAATCATTTCCTTAGAGACATCTCAAGAAGACTGTGTGTCTTTGCGATGCAGCTGGAACACAATTTCATAGATTACCGTCAAATGCTGTCATTGCATTAACACACACACACACACATAGCATGCATATGTCAGTAGCTGCATTATGTGTCAACAGAGAGAGGATGCCTGGGGGTTTGTAAACATCCCACTCAACTGATCTGTGACTCATCACACACACACACACACACACACACACACACACACACACACACACACACACACACACACACACACACACGTGTTCAACCAGCTTCAATAAGCATGAGCAGCATCCTGAATATCCTGAATCTCTTTCCTGCACGTATGAAATTACTGTGTGTCTTTTAATGTGTGTGAGTAGTGTGTGTTTATGTGGGTGATTCATTATTTAGCAGAGGATAATGTGCTGAATATAGTTCCATCACACACAAACATTGAGATGTGGGGCTCCATATATTTGAGTTTTACTCTCTTTTATGTCTCCATGGAGTTTATTCTTTGAGTAAACAAGAAGGATCTTTTACTAAGGTGTTCAAATGGAAACACCTGGCACAGGTGAGTCATATCAGCAAGAGGGATCAAAACCAACCCGTTTTACCTCAGTACTGCAGACTCGACAAAGAAGAGAAAAAAACTCAATACAAAAATGTACAAGAAAAAAAAATACTCCTCCCTCCGCAGTCAAATGCGGAGGTCATACACAGTTTAAGCAGTTTCCTAAAGTCATCGATGGAGTGAGAATATAAATACACAGAAGGAAGGATTTCCATAATTTGACTCCATCACCTGAAAACTTTGACAGTCAGATGGAGTTCAGGTTTCTAAGAAGTGGCACGAGTCCAAAAATACATTAAGACATTTGTGCACTTCTTTATACTCTATTTATAGGCACATTCTGATGTGTAAAATCAATGTAGTTCCCCTTCTGTGCTACAGTGGTCTAATGTTACACTACAGACTGTATTACACTTACCTTGATATACATATACCCTCGTACATTATAGGAAAAACCTGATGGGATGACAGCAATTCCATGCATAGAGTAATTTTATGAGAATTAAACTTTTGAGTCTTATGTCATGGTCATCACAGTAACACGATTGTCAACAACTAGTTAATATTTTGGACCACATACTTACCACTCACAATAAATCAAATGAATTGCATGTCTTCCTATACACATACAACATTATGGTCATTAACTTAAGGGGTGCTTACTATGAAAATAAAGAAGTTTGACATTTTAGAAGGAAAGTTTATATATTTATGAGAGTTTGGACAGAAACCAATTTTATGTTCCAAGCTTTGGTTTACATGAATAGCTTTAGCAACACCTGAGGGAATATGTGATGATTTTCAGCCATTTGACACAAATAATAAATCATTTTCCACCTGTTTGCAGCAGTTTAGTTGTTCTAATGTTTGGTAAAAATCCTCTAAATTCTGAGTATATTGTTGTTACCTGTAGTTTGTGTTTAACATAACTCGAAAACTTATGGATGGATTTTGATGACACTTTCAGTGTTTGGTGGTAATGGGGAGATTAACAAATTATTAGATTCTGGTGGTGATCCAGCCCACAGGTCTGCCTTGGCAGAGGCACTCTCAGCGTGCTTTTCTAGTATTTGTATACATTATTATTATGTAGCTTCAGTTTTATTGAGTTCCTTTGTCTCTGACAAAATAATATGGGAAAACATTAACATGGTTCATTTACTGTCCATCATTTCTGCTGCCACAAATCTTTCTGTTAGATGTAATACTAAAAGACATTGAGAGGAAGCATGGGATCATGGGAGTTTGCACCATCCATAATTACCAAAGAAAATTTCATATGACTCGGTTAGAAATCATAGCATGTACTGAAATTTTATTTGCACACATTTGGTCACATTGGGCTCTCGTTTCACAGACCACAGTGCAGGCGAAGCACAGACCAGGTGGGGTGTGTCCAAACGAGTTTTGCAAGTTTTGTCCACAGCCCACACTGGCACAGGTCCTTCTCCTTTCCATCCCCTTTCCACCCACTCATATAAGTGGAAATGAGGGAGGAGAAAGGGTGTGCAATGGATTTAACACAGCCAATTCAGATTTCCACCAATCACATTAGTGCCTCCTCTCACCCTTAAATGCGCTGCAGCGAGGCGCACTGAAAGTTTCGTCATTTCGCCATGGATGGCTAGACTGATTCACGGCATCTGGCTGCATTTTGCTACGCTCACCAACCATCTGAATACTGTGAGGTTCAGGTTTTCTTCAAAACGAAGGAGCCAATCAGTGTCGCTGGGTGGGACTACCCAATCAGTGTTGACAGGCATTCCACAGACAAACAGGAACACTACAGACACAGATTTGCTGAATTATGGATAGAAGATGATGTTTGACAGTACACCATCTCTGCGTACGTCCTCCTTCATCTCCTCCTCCAAGCAATAATGTACTCCATCTCTCTAGATCATGTTAAGCAAAAGTTATGACATTTATATGTGGAATCACCTGAAGCACATCCTTAAGACACAGAACATAACTTACAATACATTGGCAGTGTCTCTCTCTCTCTGTTTTTCTATGAATATTTTAAAACGAGAGATGCTGAATACATTCATACATTCTCATTGAAATGTCTCTGACACTCTGGAGACCTGCCTGTGAAGTTGTGGTAACATACGCACTCTGCACGCCGGTCAGCCAAACTACCACTCGACCAGCTGCGTTCACCTTGCACCAGAAGTACACCTGGTTTCAGCTAGTGAGCTTTTGGCACACTGTCGGAGCGGTCTAAGTCAACAAAACTGTCACTCCGCCAAGCTGAATCAGTGGTCATCTCCCATGGGTGCGCTGCCACACCCATCTTGGTGGACCGCAGTCTGCCAAACTACCAAACTGATTGCATGGTGTCCTGCGTTGCACAAAACTAGCACCGCGCAGGGTCCACCAGCCTGCACCGCACTGGGAAAATAGAGCCCATTATGTAATTTCATTATAATTAACTGGATGAGGATTACACATTAAAGTAAATATTGTATAATTTCATTGGTTAGCATTGAAATATGTCATTATTAATATATTTATTTAATCTTAGATGTTTGTTATTTAAAAGTTTTTGATCATTGATCTATTCCTTCAGTAGTTTAATATAAAAAAATAAATGATAATCTATGGTCAAGTGATTAAGAGCAGTGACCTGTAATGATTTTGGAACAATTTCTGGTCTATTTTTATTTTTATTTGTGTTTCCTTTCGACTTTTAGAGATAAAGGCACAAAATGCACCAAAAATATATCAAATTATGTTGGTAAAATTACATTTATGATGATTCATTCACACATGAAAAAAGGTTAAGTTAAATAAAGGTTAATATTAATAAACTGTAAATAAACTTTGGTGCTTAAACAGACAAACGGTTATCACCCAGATGGTTTCACGTGTCAGTCTGTCTCCTGTATATCTGTTTGTATCTGTCTGTCTCCATATTGAGGTCAGTCTCTGCTTTTTGTCTTGTAGCCTGCAGAGACTCATTCTTCCACTTCGCTGCTCCTGTTCCCCTCCCTCCTCCACCCATATTCCCTCCTCAGCTCCACGGGGATGAAACATGGTCGCCTGTCACATTGAACGCTGTCAGTTAATCACTCTTATTGTCAGACAATTAATCTGGTGCAGTTTGGAATAAAAGCATTTTGATCCTAGAACCAGCCAACTGTAAAACACGAGAGACTACTTTTATACTTCTGTAACTGACGAGCACTTTTATTTTTACTGTTTTAGTCTTTACAGAAGCAATAAGTCTTGATTTGACTGATGATAAATGATAATAGAAAAAGTAAAATCTGTCATTGCAAACTTAACTTCTATGTCTCATTTAGCTATGGATATTCCTATTTATTTTGGTTTTGAAAATGTTTTGTGCCTGACTTTGTCACATTGAAATTAATGAAGTCTGTGTGTGTAGCTATTGTCTTCTAAATCTGCAAAAAATAATACATTTTCATTCGAAAATGGTCAAAGGTAAAAGTCATTATGTCAGATATACTTATTGGTTAATGCCTATCTTGTATCACCTACACTGCTTTGTAGAGATTTACATTTACCAGAAAACCCCATTTAATCTCCTTTCAGGTGGAGATGGGGCTGGATTCCTCAGAGGCAAGTCAGAACAGGAGCAAGACTTCAAATACCCGTTCATGAGTGTGTGTGTGTGTGTGTGTGTGTGTGTAATTTGAAAAAAAATATGCCTGCAAGTGTATTATTTTAAGACACATGGCCGGAAATCAAAATGTTTCATCGTCATCATCATGCATTCATTGTGTTTCATGTTGTTCTGTGTGGAGCAGAAAAACACAAGTTGTTTGATGTTTGAGGGTAGCTGTGAGATTGCCACTTGTATGTGTTTCATAGGTGTTTCTAACATTTTATTCAATTTCAAAGGATCAGAAATTGGAGTTTAACTTGCACTATGATAATAAATGAAAACGGCATAAAAGAAGGTTGTTCATGTAAAAATAGAATAATGCTGTGTAGTTCACTGTTAACTTCCATAAGATGTACAATATAAGTCACAGGGCTCTCCCCAGAAATTCTGAGCAAGGAGGCACACTGCACCCGACGCGATGCACAAAGTATGACCCTGAGGGGTGGTCTGGAGGGGGGTTACTGGAGGAGGAAGCTCTGCATTTTGACAGTTTCAAATGAAAATTGAGGCCATTTCCTGCAACCTTAGACTGTAAAAAAAAGGCAGCTGGACTTGTTTATGGAAAATGGCCTTTTAAATGTTGGCATAACATCACAATTTTTTTATTATTATTATTTCTTAACACCATACTTAACTAATCAATGTGGTGAGAGTTTTGTGTATTGAAACATTGTGAGATGACAGCACGCACAAGAGTTTGCTAGCACAGTGGTTGTGGAAGGAAAACTGGGTAAACTTGACAAGGAGGCGCTCAGTGTGCCCCAGTGTGCATCTGGGGAGAGCCCTGAGTCACTGTATTTGGTATAAAGATCTACAATATTAATCCACTGAATGATTAAAATGATGTCTTGTTGAATAATTTTGCTTCCCTTTTTTATTATTACCTCCACCAAGGAGGTAATAATGTTTTTGCTGGGATTTGTCGGTTCGTTTGTCTGTCTGCTAGCAACATTACTCAAAAAGTTATGGGTGGACTCTGACATGTTCAGGGTATGGTGGTAATGGGGAGATCATCAAATGATTACATTTTAATGGTGACCCCCATTATGTGTTATTCAATACCATTTGATGATGTGTCAATTCACACTAAGATCTCTGGTTGACCAAATCCTAACATAACTATAAAACTAACTCTACGTACATGGTATTTGATGGATTGAGGTAGGTTGGAGAGGCTGGTAATGACAGTGTGAGCATACACATGGAAAGGTTATAATCCATACAGACAACACACCAATTAAAACGGATGAGGCACTTTGGTTGTAGTTTGATACAGGATGCAAATATGACAACCTCTAGCAACAGTAACAAGCTAGGATGCCATTTATTTAAAAGTACTAACATGAGGACAAAATGAAATTATGTTGAAAACTCCATTGTGTTTCCAAAAAAAGGAAATATATACATTGTAAATATGTCTGTGTACTCATGAACAGAACACAACTACAGGTGCTACCACTTCACAAAAGCCTAACATGTGTTACACAAACTAAAAAAGATGTCCCTGAGGAGTATTTATATCAGTGTTTTGCAACCTTGGGGTTGGGACCCCATGTGGCGTCACCTGTAAATCAAATGGGGTTGCCTGAAATTTCTAGTAATTGATAAAAAATGTACTCATAAAAAATATATGGTGAGTGAAACCAACTTATTCTAAGAAGAATAAACTGCGCCATTCTTAAAGTCCACCTGCATCGGAAAACAAGAGAAGATGTCTGGCAATGGAGTTTGGAGTCGTGATGAGGTACTAGTTTATTGTGTATTATTGGTGAGGAGGTGGTGGAGCGGGACTTGGACGGGGCTGTTCACAGTGAAAAAGTGTTCCAGCTGGTTTCAGCTAAATTGGCAGAGAGGGGCTTCATTTGATCGACGGCCCAGTACTGGATTAAGCTAAAAAAAAAAAAAACTGCAGCGATTATCGGTGGGTGAAGGACCATAACAGTGGGAGTGGCTCAGAAAGAAAACACGAGAAATGACTCTGTGCTATTCCTCTACTTTGCCGGTTTGTTTATATTTCCAGCTCGTGGCACGCCTCATAATAAGTGATGACACTTCCACAAAACAGCATGCCTCCTTCTGAAGGTCTCCCTAGACAAAGGAAATGCAAGCTGTCCAGAAGAGACCCGTATCGTACCGCATAGTGGAAATACTGTTACCCTCTGACTCTATACTTCACCATGATTCGTCGGCCAGTTTCAGGGAAATCTAGCCAAAAGTTACATTGAGTATAACTAGACCTTCTATGGTAGCAAATTAGATTTGCTGTCACCAGGGGGCGTCTAGTGCGGCTAGGCTGGAGACGCCCAATAGTTTTGTAATTATTAGTTGTTTTTAAAATGACAAGGGGCATACAGATGGCCTGCAGATAAGTCCATTCACAGCCGCAAATAGAGGGAGGACCTGGATCGGGATCAACGGAAGTAATCATGACAGGAGAACCAGATCACATACTGATAACATCGGTCTGCCCCCTTGCTGTAACATGGTCACATGCTGTTCTGTACAAGTTTCGATCAGGCAAACCAGAGTTCAGAGGATCATTGATGGTGAATGACAGCCGAATCTAGCTGTGATCACACACTGACAAGGTTGGTCTGTTTCTTACTGTGGCCTGGTTCCACTCCACTGGTCCCATTTTATCAACTCTACTGCTTCTAGAATCCCACAGGTCAATGCACTAGTAATAATATGATGTATAAGCAGAACTTGATATAGTAATCATCGCTACAGTAACATTAGGCATCTACCCTGAAATTGCCCAAAATTGGCTCAAAATAGGCCTGAGCGATTTGACAAACTTAGATCCTGGTAACACTCATTTTAGTATATGAAACTAATACGTTGACCTGTGGAGATCCACAGGTTCTAGTTGTACTGGTTTTTATGCTGTTGTGTATTTGTGCACAATGTACCACATTTATTCAGCAGAATGCCAAGGTGTTTTGGCCATAGCAATGTGATTAAGGCTAATTGTATTCCAAAATTGCTGTTTCCCAAAATATGGGTCTAACAACTTGCCATCTTTGTTTCTGTGTCCCTTGACCCAAAATACATAAGCAACAGTCACCTTTTTTCTGGATTTTGTGTAACACACACACACACACACACACACACACACACACACACACACACACACACACACACACACACACACACACACATTTTCAATAGCTTGTGATTTTAGTACAATTTTGCAAAATGTGTATCACAAGCCCATCCTTTTTTAAAACATTCATGTATTTAGCAAAAGCCACTGTGCTACTGAGTTAATTTAATTTACAAGTTATACTTAAGTGGCAGCTTTAGTCTGCATTAATTTGAAGAGTTTGTGTATTGTGTTTTTTGCTTCAGCTGAAAAAATAATTAAGAATTACTGTCCCTTTCCGAACTGTCAATGGGCTGTCAATGTGACTCAAAGATACTTAAGAATTATGTATGTGTGGAAAATGTTTTTGAGTCATCTTAAACCACAAGTGGGACATATTAGACCATCACAATCTAGGTATTCACTTGAAACACACAATGCTGGATGTACAAGAAAATGTGGTTGTTAATTTATCCAAATATTGTCAATATTGTAACAATATTGGTTCAAAGTGATGTAAAAATATTGAGTCTCTAGTTAGATAATGACAAAAAGCCACTGCACACAGCATATGTCTCCAGAAACCAGGGGGGATTGGAGGAGATATTCTGGTGGTTGGTTATAATTCACATACATTTTACAAGAGGTAATACTCATGAATCATCCTCAAAAGATCATGGAGCAGAGCACCCAATCCCAGCTAAAAATAAGTCTTACTTTTTCCATTTTCTCATGGTTATTTTGCTACTGTATCTATTTCCAGATTTAGTATTTGATTACAATGAACTTGATTCTCTATTTAACACTTAATTATAGTCAAATGATGGTTCGATTTAAATAATATACTTTGATTTAGAGTGAGGCATACAGGGAATTCATACTTCAAAATTACCATTACCACCCTTTAAACATAAAATACCATCAAACTCTTATGGAGCAAGGAAGATGATGAGCTCTAAAATAATAGATTAGTTTTGCTGCCTTGTTTGCCATATGGCTCAGGCATTGGAATAAACATTTTTTGTACTTTGCTCCACATTGGTGGCATCTTGTAAATGTCTTGTTGACATTTTATCAAAAACTACTTCATACAGCATTAGTATAGATCCAACACTTAAAATAGCAGGGTAAAAAAAATACACAGAACATAAAAGCCTTAGGTGGATTATTAGTGTGTTATTAATGTTATCGATCCTCTGTCCACTGGTCTTTCCTCTGTGGTGTAAATGAATGAATAAATGAATGAATGAAGGGTGGTGGAGGAGCGTGCTCACCGCTAGCTTAAAACCCATCCAAGTAAATGACTTAAATGACAGCGCAAATTAATGATATTTGTAGAAATTTCACGACCGAATCGCCGTGTATGGAAAGCCGAAGCAGCAGATTTGTTTAACAGTGAATCTCGTGGGGTCTCGTGTAGTGCCACGGCTACCCGGTGCTCCTATTACCTTGCGGGCTCCTTCACGGTCATCACGTCACCCTCTCTCACTCTCCCACTCCCCCGGAGAGCACAGCGAGGCTCCAGGGGTAGAGTTACAGAGAGGGGGAGGGGGTAGAGAGACATACACAAAGAGAGGAAAAGCAAAGAGAGAGAGAGAGAGAGAGAGAGAGAGAGAGAGAGAGAGAGCGAGCGCCCGTGTGAGGTTGGAGGAGTGAGAGAGTGGTCGAGAGAGGTAGGCTCCGAGTGCAGGGGGAGGTGGTTCCCAGTGTAGCAGCTTAAGCTAAAGCTAACTAGCCATGTTGCTGTCGCTGCTCCTGCTCCTCCCGCTGCTGGTGGTGTGTGTCTGTTAGCGGGCCGCCCTGGACTCCCTATCCGCTCTAAGGTGCATCATGCCCGGCTGGAAGAAAAACATCCCGGCCTGTCTCCAACCGGACCAAGAGGGAGGTAAGATCAAACCGGTCCGATCCGTTCATGTCCGAGTCTGTCCGTGAGCATACCTGTGTAGTGTGCAATCATGTGTATGTGTATGTATGTATATATGTATGTGTATGGGTGTATATGTGTGTTTGTGTGTGGGCGCGTGTACTAATTATCACCGGTGCAATCTCTCGTGCAGCGTGGTTTGGCGCCGCCGGTAGAGCTCGTGCAGACAGTGAGTGTCTCAAAATTAGTGAAAGTTGGTAACTGATACAGTGTGAATACGAGTGTGTGTGTGCGCGCGTGTGTGAATGTGTGTTGTCTTGCGTTAATCTGACGCAACGGGGAGGTTACAGTGACGTTACACTGATTTTACGTTACAAGCTACTTGTGTGTGTGCGCTATCGGGTGTATTAAGCGCGAGCACAGGTTACCGGTTATCGAGTGAAGTTAGCAGGGGAGCTAACAGGCTAACTAACGGTTAAATTGGACGGAGTGCAACGGTTTGTTGGAGGGTCAGCCGGCCGGGGGTCTGCCCTTCTGCGTAACGTTGCGTGTTTTCATGTGTGTACTTGTGTGTGTGTGTGTGTGTGTGTGAGAGACAGAGGACGACCACTTTCGTCAGCGGAGGTGATGTTTATTCGTTATATTAAAATTCAGTTTCATCTACTGTGACCCTACCGTTTCTGTGACGCTTGAGGGTCAAGTGTGGGAAATAAAGACAAAAGCTAATGGGTTGTCTAAACATTGACAGACATGGTGTTAATGCTCTACGTCCAGGTCTGTACGTTACCGTCAAATTCTGACTGTAACGTTTTCCAGCAGCACCTCCTCACAGTTTTCATAACACCCGTCCTTTAGTATGGCTGTAAAAGGCTGTGACAACATGCATTATGGTAATCTGTCCTTTATTATGAAGTAATGGACTATTTTATGGTGTAATGCCTAATTTTGTCATGAAATTGAAGTTGATTAATTTTCAGAAAATATTTATGATTTACATTTTAACCCTTTTATGCATATTGGTCACTATAGTGGACAGCTATTCTTCAGCTGTTCTCTTGTATGTTCATGGATTTGGTTGTTTTGTTCCACATCAGCCAGCAGAGTGGACACTTATTCACCATTCCGTACTCTCAATTCATACCTTTACTGTAACTTTGTTGTCATTGATAAACCTGATCTGCAGTAACATGTTGAGTGTAAATCAATTGTTGAATTTATTTATTGCATATTATCTCTACGAAGTGAGTAATAACTCATATTAAAATAGAGTAGAAATGTCAGAAAACACCAGATAAGCACTATTAAAAAAACATGTCTTGGTTTTTACACAGTATATCAGGAAATACATCTTTGCTTCAAAAAATAAAAACAGTAGTATCCATCTGAGTGGAAATTTTTTGCAATAGGTTCATAAAAATGTAAATTGCATATTTTTTTCATGCCTAAAGAGGGACAGGAACAACAAATCTTGATTAAGGTTATCATAATTCATGCATGAAATGGTCCATCATTTTTTATGTTCATTTTATTTGTATGGTACTAGTGTGACAAAAGTCTGAAAACTAGTAATGTCATTTATTGGCACTGAACATTGGAGCACAGGAATAAATATTAGAGACACATCAAGCCAATATTATTATTGTATGTGTATTTTGTAAATAAAAGACTGTATGGTTCTGGGTACATGTTAAGAACTGTGAATAATTGCAGCTCTTTTTCTTGACACATTATTTCATCTGCTCCACGTTGTGGTTTTTGTACTGTATGTCATGCCCTGTGGACAAACCTGACAATTCTGAGTAAATTTTAACACCAGGAAATATTTAGGATGTCTGGATTGATTAAATTTAGGTTAAGGCATTTTTTCTCAAGCCTTTACTGCTTAAATTTATTTCGAATTAAATAATGATTGGCATCGTTACTGTCAAACATGCTGAACTAAGTGCAGATTGTTAATCTGGATATAGTACATACAATAATTATTATGCAAATTAGTGATATTAGGCATAATTGGTATGATAATCACTAAACAAATACCAGTAACTGTTGATGGATAATGTGACGTGAGAGTGGTCTGATAAACGTCATGCTCAAAACAGACATGTCTACACTTACCTTAACTCTAGTTAGATTTGTTCTTTTATATGTTGTGTCACATTCAGCAAACCATTTTTAGCTCACATTTACAAGGTTGGAACTTTAAAAACTGGACAAGTCCATTAAATGAGGAAGTCAAACAATGTCCTTCTGAATATTTTAATACTGCTGTTACTACCACTATAATACATTTCTGGTCTCCATTTACCATTCAAAGCAACAAAAAATGATACAAACAATAAAAACCCAGTCAGACAGGAACAATGCCACAATGTTGGGATTATTATTGTACTACAGGTGCTGATTAGATACTGATTACTTTTGCTATAAAATTAAAGAAATTTGATTTATACCACATTTTTGTGACAACACCGGTGTAACAGAAACACATATTAGTTAACATGTCTAATTGTATTTTCTGTGACATTTTTTGGGGAACAGGTCATTTGTGTTTAAGTACCCCCCCCCCCCCCCCCCAAAAAAAAAAAAAAAAGGGAAGAGGGGTATAAGGTGGTCCAGAATAGATACGCTCAGAGTGAGAATGGCAGCCGCAGTCGCTGTAACCATAACAACCATTGGCTGCTGGGATGCGAGAACTTAGAGTGATGATTAGGGTGATTCCTACAGTAGACGCAGTGCGAAGGTGTCATTTTATTATCTGTTAGTTGTTGAATATTTAAGTTGTTTTTTACAGAGAAATATATTTTCTGTTCTCTGTAAAAAGCACTACATACATTTATAATTTGTTGATGTTTTTAAGTGCTGAGCATATTTACACTTAATATTGCGACCTGACAATGTAAGGAACACATGTACAGACCCTTATAATGTTAATGAGCTGGTTTGTTTGACATGTTAGTGTCTTTAAAGAGTTCGCCAGGGACTTTTATTGATGAGAAAATTAGCCCATTCATTCTAATCCTATCGGGGTGATGACCCATCTGAAGCTCCGAAGATGACAGCAGTGAAAACTCATAGGATGATATTTCACGAGAGTTATGACACTCCTGCCTAGAACAACCGTCAATGGAAACACGTTAATAGCGGAAATATACTTTGTTGAAATTTTAGGAATATCTGTATTTTTTTGTGAAAAACAGTAATGGAAACACAGCTTCTGTCTGTAGTGAGTCCTAACACCTGCACAACTCCACCAAATGATCCAAAATTTGGAGGGTGACGTTAGATATTTCTGTCCACGTTTGTTGCAACAGATTCATCCCCACCTTTCTCAAAGCAGATCACGTCGTGGTGGTCAGCAAGTCTGGTTGTGACCAAGGCTATTATTACGCCACATTCGCACGAGTTAAGCAAAGTCCGTAATTTACTGAATTAACAGGTGGACCGTCTGACTTATCATTACGCCAATCTTAATGACTGTCGGCTACATTACTACCTCATTTATCTGCCGTTCATCTTTATCACTTCACTTTTAGACCCTTTTCATTTTTGGTTTGTTTGCTGTTAGTTGTAGTTTAGTAGGCGGACGCACATTGGCCAGTTTCCTGCTTTTCATGCATTGAAGTCTGAAGGTAGACATTGACATTTCAGTGTTGGGTGAGCGAATGGCGGCTCACTTCACGGTCATGATATATCTTGCTGGGTGTTGATTGGTGTTGTCTGCGTTAGCATGACACAACCCACTACAGTGGTAGGCTGTCTGCCTGAAACTTTGTTTTACTAATTCCACCAGCAGTAACAACTGACACCATTAGCATGATCATACTCACAGATTCCAGTACACGCTTCCAAAACAGCCCCAACTAATTATTATAGTCTTTCTTTCTATTCCTTTCAACTCATTTCACCTACTTCCACAACACATTAGTAGCAAATAATCACATTTTCTATGGGCTCTGCACTAGTTTTCTTGGATTAATATTGCTGTCTTGCGATGTCATAACATTTATGTAAACAGACAATAATCAGCGACAAAGTCTTCAGGGACCCTTTTGCTTAAAATAATCTCATCAGATTGAACACAACTGATGCATACTGTCTGTGGACAACTAGTCACAAAGTCTCAGATTCAGTGAATCATGTCCTCATTCACACTTAACTGGGTCCAAAATTAACAGCCACCAACCACTAAATGTGGGTAGATTTTCCATTTGGCGAGTAATGAGGATTCTTGCAAAGGTATCTGCTATAATGATGAGTAAATGTTGTACCAAAATAAGCATGTAATTAAAAACTAAAATTAGGTGTCATTTACAGGTGTGCTACCTCTCTCCTCTGTGGTAGGTGTTTGAGTTTAACCCACATACCCATTTTCCATGAAGAGCCATCCGTGCTTTGCTTCTGATTGGCTGTGGTATAGGGCTGTCAACTTTCCTCTTCAATCCCATTCGAATTTCATTCCTTTTTTTAAAAAAATTCGAATAATATTCGAATTTCTATGTTAAAATATAGCCTATTTATGCATTACTATAGGTTTACATGTAGGGCATGGGGTTATTATACTTTTGGCCAGTAGAGGGCGATGCACTCTGCGACGTGTTCAGCTGTGTGGGTTTCCTGGACTTCGGCTGTTTTAAGAATGATGTCCTTTAGTTCCCAATCATCGTTTATGAAATGTGCGGTGACTGTCACATATGTCTCGGTGGCTATCGAGGTCCATCCATCTGTTGTCATGGAAATGTTTTCTCCGCTTAGCATTTTTTTAATGTTGTCCTTAGTTGCATCGTAAAGTTTCACAACCCTATCACTTATGGTTGCGCGAGAGGGAACCTCGTACCTGGGTTCTAACTCCCGAATGAAATCTTTAAACCCAGACCCCTGTGATATATTGATTGGTCTCATGTCTTTACAAATAAATTGTGTCAGTGTGTCTGTTATCTTTCTTTGACGTTCCACCGATAAGCCCCGTGAAGAGGAGGCAGGCATGAACGAGGTGATGCGCGCCTGCTTGGGCTGAGGTTCAACAGGCCTAGCGCTATCCGAAGTTAGCTCCACCTCGGCTAACTTGCCAGGGTGTACGGTTAACAGGTGTGCCCGCATGTTGCTGGTTGTAGTGTGATACTTCAATCGAGTCTGGCACAGCTTGCATATTACCGTGTCCTTGCTTGTTATTTTTCCGTCTTCTAAGGAAAAGACAAAGTATTTCCATACCACACTTCTGTTGTGCTCAGGAGTGGTAATCTCCGCCCGTGTATTCTCCTCGCTCGCCATGATCAAATTCTGATAACTGTTGCCTAGGCAACGCTATGATAACGTTCAAGCATTGAAGTAACTCGATAACTCAACGTGAGATTTGGATTCAGTCAAACTCAGACTCATGTGACAAAAACGAATAGAAGAACGGCAAAAATTACGTCATTACGTTGTCTTGAGGGGAAAAAAACATTCGACTAGTAATTCCTGCGTTCGAATTCTATTGTTTTTTTTAATATTCGAATTATATTCGACTAGTGAAATTCGTTCCAACAGCCCGACTGTGGTATTAACATTTTTTCTAACTTAGCAACTGTCACCCTCACCAAATGATGAAGTGTTTATTTAGAAAAGAGGCCAAGAAGCTTGTCTGTTGTGAGCTAACATTAACTTAATGAAACGGGTGGTATTAAGGAGTAAGCCAAAATTATTGGAGATGAATGTGTTACAAGAGCTTGGCTAACTTATCAGACCCTCCAGGATTTTGCGATGGTGCGATTTGCAACTCCCAATGCAAATTCAGTCAATACCTGTGAATTCAGCGTGATGTTGCAATTTTAAGCAATCACCACAGGTTTCCTGCAAAATGTGATCAATCATTTGCGATGTCTTGAGCTGCTCCTTCTGCCTTTTCCTGTTTACTTTACAGTATGAAGCAACATGTGCGCGGCCAGCAGTTCACATTTGCAGACTAAAATGATGCAAGAGTACGAGCAGGTGCATTTGGAAGAGTACTTTTTTGCTGCATTTTTGTCATTCAGGTAATATCTTATTTGCCATATTTGAAAGGTTGTCTTAATATCTTAGTGTCTTTGTTCTATTTTTGTCAGGACAAACTGCCTCTATTACACAGTACACAGTCCTAGTAATAATGTTTTTTTGACTGGCTGAGACATTTATATTATGTTTTATAACTTCATGTAGTGTTGTGAGGTCATATGAACATGTAATCGTTTATTTGCCATCTTGGTAAAGTTTTTTTGAGGACCATATCACAATGACTTTGAATACATTTTCCAGTAATGAAATATTTTAAATATTAAATCGCAACTATTTATCGCAACCTTCACTTCCTCCTGCAACAAAAGCCTAAAAAGAACCGCAAGTTTCATTGCAATTTTTCAGAAAAGGTCATGCAACATCAGACATTTTAGGTTTCAACAATCTCAAAAAAGGCCCAGGAAATCCTGGAAGGACTGCCTTATGACACTGAAGTAGTTTATTAGTTCACTGGTATGCTATATTGGTAAATACTTTATATCACTGTCTACCTGATCAGTTAGTCAAAATATTGTTTCAGAAATTGCATTGAGTTCGTGGAGTAGAATAAGCATCCTCATTATAAATCAAGGTGAAACACATGTCAGCAAACTAAAATATGTGCATTAGCATCCGTCTGCTGTTAAGTAACTTGCAAACATGTTAACTATGGCTAGTGTTGCATGGATCTTAAATTGTTTTACTATTGTTTTCTACTATGAAATCGTCAATATATTCTAGAAGAATTATCAAATGTGTTTAATCTCTGTAAAACCCGTCGTACAGATTGTCTTTTGAGGTGTCTGATCAGTAAATTCAGTCTGTGTTATATGAGCCTCTTAAGCTACAAGACATGTGTTCATTACATGACAATAGAATTCAAGCCAAAGCTGCAGAAGCCAAACCAGAAAGGAAAATGGAACCTAAATCTATTATTTATTATATTATTATCTATTTATTTATTTATTTATTTTGCAGTTCTCTCCATTTTAAACCAAATTAAAAGACTGGGACACTTTTCTAAGATTTTGTATCAAGCCATTAGTGTAGAGCAGAGTAGTATTCACTTCTGAGTAATGAGTCAATCATGTATTGAACCCTCCTTTCTGTCTGAACACACCTATGATTTGCCTAAGTCTGCATCACAGAGTAGATTTTCAACAGTATGAAAACAGTCCATAGAACTGGGTTGAATTCTTTGTTCCACTCATGATATACTGAAAGATAACTATTGACATTTTTCCTATCAGTGTTAAAATCCAATCAACCATTGCAAGTTTAACTGAGTTGAATTAAAAACTGTGAAAAGGTCCATTAGATGTTCAGAGTGCCCAGGGTGATGTCTACAAACTGTTTTGTGTCATTAGTCTGACTGTTTTTGTTGTAGGCCTGTTGTTGTAGTAAGGCTTTAAGCAATGCCAAATTCCTGAGATGTCCATCATCATCATCATCATCATTATCAAGTTCCCCACTGGGCACGTTATCCTTGGGGTGCTCCTGGTGAAGGCAGACTTGCCCCCAGCAGTTGCATTAAGTTCTGTTTGTTCATCATGGCCCGTCTAGCCTGGGCTACATCAACGGCCAACAACTTCTCTATTGTGCTCCAAACCCTGTTTGGTGTTTTACAGTCAAACAGAACTTGTTTTGGTAGTGCACAATTCGGTAGTCTGAAGATTCGTCCAATATATTTAATGTGCTGTCATTGGCAGAAACTGCCGATAGGCTGGGTGCTGCTAATTATCCTCAAGCGCTCGTTAGAGATCTTGTACCTCCAATCCAGTTCACTCTCGGGAATTACTTTTTTTCTTTTCCCTTGGTGGCTTTTCTCGTTGGTGCATTGACCCGTTTGTATCCACCTTTAACCATTTTTCACAGGAAACAGCTCCATATTGATTAAATTTTGTTGCACTAACATTTAACTAAGTACAAATTGTAAGGGTCTGAATGACTGATTGGATATAATTGATATTTTAATTTCTTTCTGGTTTTTAATTATCTAAGGAACCAGTTACTTAGTTACTTAGTACTTAGTTATTTACTTTCAGCAAATTCCTACAAGATCAATCAATTATGAAAATTAATATGCTTCTGACCAACCAGACCAGACAATAAAAATTCCTGTCGGAATTGTTTAGTCTGGTTGGTCTGATATAACCTTTAACCAGTGTTAGTTATGCTTTACATGTTGTTGTAACACTGACATTCAAGTACGGGACAGGTGCCTGTGTGCTTTTTGAGATCATCATTTTAAACATTTAAAGTGGCTAATGATTTAACACAGTTGTTACCAATTCATTTTCTTAGTACCATTGCCAATGTGGATAAAAACTTTGGAAATGAAGGTGACCTCTATTTGCAAAAGGCACAGTTAGACAATTAAATGCAGCTTAAGATAGGAGGTGTTTAATGTTTTCTTTTCTGGGGTTATATAAATTTCAAATATAGTGGTGATGTGTTGTAAACCTGTCTACAGAGCACAGGGAGAAAAGGTGTAATAAGTAACCGTCAAAGTGGGATGGTTTAAGAATAAACTAATCATGTGATAGAAAAACACCCAGCTCCATACTGTAAAGGACAGAAGCATATGGAGAGCTTACAGTACAGTACAAAAAACAGACATGGAAAAGCAAAGAGTAAAAATAGATATCAGGTAAATAATAGAATAGATAGACAAACCATAAGATGCCCCTTATTCTCTTGTAGTAACATGTCAACTTTATTTGGACATATCACATACTAGGTCTCAGTGGAATTAATATTCAGAATCTCTCAGTAGACAGGTTATTAAATCTGAAAACATAAATTAAAGAAGAAGCTTCAGGAAATCTAAAAAGAGTTCTCACCTCTGTAGATAGGCCAAATATGAAGAGCTATACATGGGAAATGAAAACCAAACTGAATAAAAAAATCCTGAAATTATTATATGTTGGCCTAAATTGTTGCTCGTTGCAGCTCTTCAGGTCCACGCTTTAGATAATTATGGTGACATCAGGTTTATTGAAAATGCGTCAGGCCTGCACACAATTGATCTTTGGCAACCGCTGTGACTGTCCCACTTGATCCTGACACCCTCTGATGTCATGCTGACATCAGCAACCTCAAAGGAAACAGCTGCAGTTTTCAGAGCCCAGCACTGTAGATCGAGAGCTCATTGGCTTAGATGTATGACCAGAAACTCATTAAAGATTTGCAGCATCCTGTTGCACACATTAAAGGATCAAAGCTTCTGTCTTGTACACACAATCTGTGTTTGATTTTATCTTCTGGGGCAGTTCAGGAATTGATAGAAAGTTGTGGGAGAAAGGAGGATGTGACTGGAAGTCCCCAGAGGTGACTGTAAAAAGTAGTGCTTACCCATAAATTGCATTTTAATCGTCACAGTGATATCGAGATGTGTAATAAACTCTTTGCAGAAAGTGCCTGAAACGATGCATAAATGAAAGAAAAATTATTTCATTTACATTCACCAACAGTTAATTTCTTGCAGATTTTTATGACTTTGACTCCTTAAGACAAGATATATATATGGTGTCTTATTTCCTCACATAGTACCAGTAGCCTTTATTTACCTCAGCTGCAGACCATAAACAGCCCTTTATTTAAAACATGCTTTCAGTAGAGACAGGAGTATGAAGCCCTGTGTGGATCTGCTCATATTTGTACTATTAAAATTATTGCATTACATTTTTCATATAAACTCAACAGTTCCTTAGAGCAGCATATGACTTTTATCAAAAATGTTTCTTCAAATTTGTAAAACCCTAGTGATAGCCTAATTATCACTTATCCATTAGTCTTTCCATGCTTATGCATATAAATCAGTCCGTCCAGGATTTCACAGGCCTTTTTTGAGATTGTTTCATCCTAAAATGTCTGATGTTGCAGGAGCTTTTCTGGAAAAACTGCGATGAAACTTGTGGTGCTTTTTAGGCTTTTGTTGCGGGAGGAAGTTAAAGTTGCAATGAATAGTTGTGATTTCCCCTTTTTGTAATAAAAATAAAGTAATATTTCAAATATTTAGTTACTTGAACATGAATTCAAAGTCATTGGGATATGGTCCTCAAAACTACCTTTTACCCAGATGGCAAATGAATGATTACGAGGATTACAAAAATGCAACAAAATGGATATATTTTTTCCAAATGCAAATTTCCAAATGACCTCACAATGCTACATGAAGTTATAAAACATTATATAAATGTCTCAACTAGTAAAAAAAACTCATTATTACCAGTACTGTGTACTGTGTAGTAGAGGCAGTTTCTCCTGCCAAAAATAGAACAAAGACACTGAGATATTAAGACAACCTTTCAAATATGGCAAATAAAATATTACCTGGATGACAAAAATGCAGCAGAAAAAGTACTCTTCCAAATGCACCTGCTCGTACTAGTGCATCATTTTAGTCTGCAAATGTGAACTGCTGGCTGCACACATGTTGCTTCATACTGTAAGGTAAACAGGAAAATGTGGAAGGAGCAGCTCAAGATGTCGCAAATGATTGGTCACATTTTGCGGGAAAGTCGCACTGAATTCACAGGTATTGGCTGAATTTGTGTTGAAGTTGCAAATTGCAAAATCCTGGAGGGTCGGATAAATCACTTTCCTCACGGTGAACAACTTCACAGCTGACTCCATCACAAGCAGTCCATTTATTTACATACCAAACTGATACTTGCCTTTTCAGAAACGCTGGCGTAAATTGCATTGTGGGAATGGGAATTCCATGCAGCAACAACAAACAGAGACTCATCTTATACTACAGGGTGTGTTATCATGAAAAAGAATACTGGCACATCAGTTTCATGGCAGTTTTGGAATATGTCTTTGTGTAGGTTTATCATACACACCATACAGGCATACAGGGTATGATTGGGCACTCACTCCTTATAGCACCTGTATAAGAAACCTATACAATGACATATTCCCAAAATACCATGAAACCTTTGTGTAAGTGTTGCTTTTCATGATCACACACCTTGTATTATAAGATGACAGTTGACTTACAGTGATTCTTTCCATTTATTCTAACATGGTAGGGGACATGCTTTTATTATTGGTTGTCTCTGTGTTTCTTGTAGCCGCATGGAATTTCCATTCCCACAATGCACTTCATGCCAAAATTTCCAAAAAGGCTCAAGTGACATAAGTTTAGTATGTAAACAGACTGCTTGTCATTGGATGTGGTTTAGGTGTGTAAGTACAGAAAGACTTGATGGATTAGGGATAATTTTAATGTTATAAATATTGGAAAAAAATTGTGATAGTCATATATTATTTTCATCATTTGACTGTTAACATCATTTGACATTAGATACCATCATTTGCATAACAGGGCATTTGTTGTGGAAGCACTGCCATCCAGAAATAATTGCAAGTTACTACAAACTCCAGTTTGACTGAGATATTATGATTCAGAGCAGTGGTTCAGTTCAGGGGAGAGTAGCTTAAAGCCAGCTTAAGGTTTTTTTTGACAAAATCCTCTTGTGTCTTGTCAGCTCCTCGATCAACAGCTCAGGTAATATATTCTTGCATGGAACACTAAATCTCATGGTGGTGACGGTGGTGGCTCAACTCTTAATGTTCACATAACAGTAGTGGATGGAAGTTAGTATTTTCTTTAGCAGATTTTCTAGATGATACATATATTCGAAGGTGCTTCTCCTTCATTCACCCTGGCTGAATGTAGCCTTGGCCAGGAGGAGTTGATGTCATCAGGTGGCATCCACCATTGATCAGCTGTTTCAACCCTGAACCACAACAGCCTCCCGGTGGTGGGTCACTGCCCATCTCCTCCTCCTGGCTTCCAGCTAACCACCTCTCTCCTACTCCATAGCTAACAAGAGGCTTTTTCCGCTGCCTCCCCCAGCCTTCCTGCAGCCTTCCTTTCCCTCCCTCGCTCCCAGTCCAATGGCTGTGAAAATTCCCCATACAGACTGGGCAGGGATCCTTCGACCCTTCTTAAAATTCTGTTAAAATTTGCAGTGCTTTTGAATGGAAATATGACTGGTGATGTCACACTCTACACTAACGGCACTTGATGGAGGAATGTAAACATTATCGACTCACAGGTCATGCAAACTCCCTCAGGAGTTAATATGTAAACTTGCGACAGCGCAGTTTAGGGCTTGGGCTACAGAGTAGGGACATGTCACACATGTTTCACAGTAATGTGTGTCAGTCTGACTCAGTCAACACCATCTCATGTTCACAGGTTCTTCAGTGAACTCCTCTCCTCTCTTCCGACAGTCTCTGTGGGATCATACACTGAAAGCCTGTGATGGAGGAATTAGAGACCGGAAAACCTTCCTGCAGCCATGTTTTAGTAAAGCACATAACACTGCATTTCTGACATTCCCATTCTCAGTGGTTCTTGGTAAATGTTCTGAGCTGGTCCATTTTATTTATTATGGGCCAAATCTGAACAATAGAAGGAGGAAAGTATTTCTATTGTTCTTCCTTACTGTCTGATCTGATTTTACATGATTATCAGTTAAAACTAGTTGTGTTTTACCTTTTCTGCCCCTGTCTGTGATTTTGTGTGAGGATGTTTTCATGATTGATTGAGTTTTTTGCCCAAAAGGTTTTTGATACGAGACCAGAGACAAATGAGACCCACATGCAAGACTCTCAAACCAGAATAGATTTTTAACAGTTTTATTTAGATACTAAGGGTGATGTACTGCAGCTGCTTTGAAAGAAGTCAGAAGAGAGTTAATTGAGGCAGCAACTGAAGAACAGGGCAGAGACAGGGTCAATGTACAGAACAGGGTCAGAACCAGTAATCCAGCCAAAGCACACAGGGAAAATCCAATAAACGTTACCAGTGTACATGTGAAGGTTATGAGTCCTGAATCCAAAAAGATGCCGACAAGGGGGAGGCAAACTCAACATCAGGTGTAGGTTCCAGGTCCAGTAACGCGAGGCAGAGTCCAAAAGACAAAACAGACAAGGGGGAGACAACAGACCAAACACGAAGTATCAAAACTGATCAAAAACCAGGTAAACAAAGACGCGAAAGAGACCGCTCATTTGATGTGCCAGGACAAACAAATTCGCAATTTGTCAAAGAAACAGGGGGAGCTTAAATAGGGCTCTAAACAGGTGAGACACATTGGGATTAATTAATGGGCGGAGACACACCGTGGCCAGGAGGAAAGTAGGTAAAGGGTGAACACAAACCCACATGTCAAAGTAAAAGCCCAGACACTCACAATGACAGAACAGGAAGACAGACAGAAAACCACAAAACAAGATAACAAAAGTCCAGATTGTTACAGTTTTTTATATGTGATGTCTGATGAAGGTAAATCGGCACTAAAGCATCCCTTTAGAAACCTGTGGAGGAAACCCTGTAGACAGATTTTTACAGCATGCTGATGGTGGCAGCATCAGGTTCGTGACCCCGATTTCTTACCTGGCAGGTCTAGAAGGGACCAACACCTGTCCTCCTTCAGGCCATGGAGATTCTCTGAGCTGAGGCCAGACCTCTGTTGCTCAACATGAGTGTCCTTCCTAAAAATGTGGTCTCAAATATGAAACACAGCTTTGGTCACAGTCATGTAACAAGTCCCCTGGTAGTGAGTCGGTAGTCTTTATAAATGGACAATATAATCTTTTAACCTAGTTGATATGAACAGTTTGGTCTTGGAATATTTAAACACATATTAGTCACACTCATATCTGTTTGAGATTTAAAAAAGTGTATAGTTCTAAAACTGATTAATTTCTACAGGAGGTATGGTGTAAAGTAATGCTATAATTAAAAATGAACAAACAAAAGCCATTTGTCTAGTTGCATCTTGAAACTTATTTAATCACCCATGAGATTAATTTTGTATTCTTTTGAGAATAGCTGCTTTAGTCCATGAAATGTCTCTATTCACTTTTCAAACAATTACCCGCAGCGGGTAGCAGTAACTAATCATTACTTTCTCCTTGAAACACTCTATTCTATAGAATAGAGGTGTCAATTTACACTGGCCTTATAATTGTTGTTGATTCATGAGTGATTCACCAACAACTCAATTTATGGAATCCTCAGTTTTCTATATTACTGTGCATTTTTCATATCAATTAATACAAGCAGTCAGATGAATCTATTGTGTTAATGGCTGCACCTTTTCAATATCATTTTCTATGTGACCGGCCTCAAAATATACAGTGTGGTTCCTTAAATTTGTCGTTTTGCCAACATTAAAATCCAGGTCAGTAGGGTGATATTTAGTTACAGTGGTTCTGATGAGACCCACTTAGAAGCTTAATCTACTGTGCCTGGTCATCGGCACCTGTGGGAAAACAACCCCAGTGACAAACCAGAATTAGAACCTCTGCAGGGCACACAGGCCTAGAACTTTTAAACGAAGAATGAGTCAGCAACATTATTTTAGTGCTTAAGGAATGATGTAGTCTAAAATTCTATAAGGAACACCATCAGAATAACCTGGCCTACATAATGGTATACAGATGATAAGTAAAAAAACACTAAAACATTAGTTTTGATTTCTTGATTATTTAGAAAATATCAGACGCAATGAAAAATACAGTAGATAGTAATTGGAAACACTTTGCCCTCAAAGTCCAAATTACAGGAAAATACAAAAAAGATAATGTCACAGTGGAAATTGTAGAACCATAAAGAATTAAACGTATATTGATTTAAATTATTCATTGATGTTTAAAATAGTTAAAGTACTATTCTGTCAGTTGACTGAACTGCCGTAGCTCTAGTGCTGGTAGAAATTCCTAATTTTAGAAACTCCCCGACAAAGCCAGTAGTAAACGTGATCAAAGAAAAGACTGGGGCAAATCTGTTCTGCAGAGGGGCGTTATGACTCAAAGCTCTGGAACGAATGGGCCTTGTGGGAAGATTTTTTTTGACACATTTAAGTAAAAACATTGCTCCAACTTCTCAGAAACATGTTTTTAAATGAAGACGTAACACACAGATGTGCTATTTTTAGTGTATAACAATGTCGGTGGTGCTGAGTGTGTAGCTGTGTTTGTAGTGTTTGTCTGTGTGTGTCCAACAGCATGACATCATCCTGCTGTTTTAAGCTTTTTGACTAAGAAGCAGAGAAAATGGCTCGCACACACTGAGACACAGAATCACAAACCATTTTCTTTTCAGAAACACACACAAAAGACACACACAGACACACACACAGTGTCCTTTAGGAGGTGCTGATGTCAGAACTCTGCTCATCTTTGTCCTCAGGATTACCATGGCAAACCTGTCTCTTGTGTGTGTGTGTGTGTGTGAGTGTGTGTGAGCACATCCATTTTCCTCAGCTTAATGTATTATCCCTATCGTCTCTGACACATTTTATCAGGAGACTCTCTCTCTCTCTCTCTCTCTCTCTCTCTCTCTCTCTCTCTCTCTCTCTCCTCCTTTCCTCATTTCTCACTCTCTGTCTAGGTCTCTCTCCCATCACGTCTGTGGAACAAAATGCTGACTGCGTGTGTGTGTCATTGTGTGTATCAGTCTAACTTCATCCTCTTAAATTGGTGTGTGTTAGAAGTGTAAACATTGCTGTACATGGTTGCACACTACCACTTTTCGCAACAACACAGTACATGCTCAAAAGTTTGTAGATGTTACACAATCTAGTTTGAAATATAGTGACTGTTTTGCAAACAGGACAACAATTGTGATGTATCAGGCTATGTTATAATTATTTTACAGTTTATTATAATGTTTATGCTATTCCATTTGATACAGAGCTACAACAACCCACACTCATAGAGCCTAGGATATACAGTATCTGGCAACTGTAGAAGATGCCTGTCATACATTTAATGTGTTTCATTCATTCGCACAATGTGGTTCTTGTCCTTCATCTGTTATAGCCTTACATATGCACACACACACACACAGAGCCCTGGGCAGTGTCCAGGTGGATAGCCGAGCTTCTGGCATCAGACACACTTACTCATTTTCTACTTGGATAAGCCCAGCATGGGCACACTAACACAAACACTTACACATATTAATACATCCTCACAGTGTCTCAGTGTGTCAGCCCGGCAGTTGGTCTGACACGGAAACCTGCAGTGAGAGCATCATAGTTTCTCTCTGATCTGTTTTGAACTATTATTGTCCTTAAAGGATTCACAAATACACTGCAAAAATGCCACCACCTGGATTTAACTAAGGAAATGAGCACCAATTGGTGAATAATTACAGCAGTGATTAATATATTTTGTCTGAACAACTTATTCAACCCCAACTGATGCAGTAAGTATATTCTCATATCTGAAACAACCTTGTCAGAGGCATATATAACTGTGTTTCAAAAATGTCATATATTGGCCTGTATTGAGCAAGGATAACAGCTAAGGAGATAAAATGATCTAATGTGTTATTCAAACCAGGTGGGATAGTGATGAACCATCATCGTCGAGAATGGGGCGTGATTGGAAAAAATGTTGAATAATCCGAGATCATTTAAACACTTTTTTCAAATGGTAACTGTCCAGACAGTGAACAGCCTAACTCAAGGGATTGAAACTCAAGAGCTGTATAACCTTAAGAAAAACACTATTCAGAAAGAAGGCAATGGAAAAAGGTCATATGTTCTGAGAAGTCCAGGTTTACTCTGCTCCAGGGTGACGGGTGTATCAGGTTGAATAGAGAGACATAGGAAGTGACTACCCATCATGCCTAGTGCCTGTAGGACAAGTCTGAGGAGGCAGTGATATGATTTGGGGTTGATTCAGGTGGTCAGATCTGTGTCCATAAAATGACATCAGTTGAACCTGAATATAGACCAGGTTTGATCATCAGTAGGTTTGTTCTCCCCTGACGACAACGACATATTCCAAAATAATGATGACAGGATTAATCAGACTCACATTATGAAAGAGTGGTTCAGCAAGCACAATGACTTATTTTTACACCTGGGGTGGCCACCACAAACTCCAGACCTGAACCCCACTGAGCGTCTGTGAGATTTACTGGAGAAGACTGAACTTGTATTAAGGAGTTCTTAATACGACTCTGGACAGAAATAAATATTATGATATTGTTGAAACTCATTGAAACAGTGTCACAGTAATGTGATGGTTCAACAAAATATGGTGCTTTAGCTTATCTCTTTCTCTGATGTCCACTGAGAGAAAACAGCCGAGGTGCATTCAGGAGTCAAAGCTGTACGTTGAAGCAGTTTTGTGGATCAATATCACAGCCAACTACTGTATATGTACAGTAAGACACTTTACAGGATCAGATGTGTTATCTCACCTTCTCATGTTGGTTATCTTAATGCATTCTCATTCACATGCCTTTTATTGATGCAGATGATTTATTCGTGACTAACTTATCCTGCTTCAGTTTGATGTATGATGTGTAATGAACCAGAAATGTCTGCATGTTGCACTTCAGATGGGTCCTTTGCATACAACCTGATAATTGCCCAGCTGCACTCTGAATCCTATCATTTTCAATAGCAGGCAACACTTAACGATGTCTGACGCTTTACCACACAATGCACACTTCCCCACAAGATCACTGGCTCACCCGTCAGCATTCAGTCTAGTTAAAAATGTACAGTGTGATGAAAACCTGCACAATCAATGAGAACGCATCCTGTCAGGGAAAAAAGGCAGAATGGAGGAAAAGTCAGAAAAACCCTCAAGCTGGAAGTGTCCAACATCACTCACTGCACATTGTATATCAACTCTGCTAAATAGAAAGTGATTTTGTTCACAGTCTACGCAGCACAAGTATGTTTTTTTTTTTTTTTTTTACCAAGGTTCTAGGAAGAAATGCCACAGATTGTGATAAATAAGTGAAGAAAAAGCATGAAAATCTTTGCCAGCAAATGTTTTGCTTCAAAGTGGGGTTGCAATTATCCATTAATCCATTAATCATTAGTTGGTTAACCTTATCGATTGATTAACGATGAATTGATAATCTGTGATTTTACTGGGAAACTGAATTTCTCTTTCAATAAGATCTATATGAATAAAAGCTAAATATTGTTTATATACTTTATGAAAAAAACATGCCATATTCCTTAATGATTGATTTATTGTACCTTTGGATACAGTAGAGGCAATGACATTTATGGAGTACAACTAAATAAATTCTGCTGGGGAAAAAAAAATTTCGGGAGAGGGGTAGTTAAGAAATGGACATTTATGACTTAGCATCACTACACAACGGAACAAGATTCCACCACCCACTGGGGTGACAGACATAACATATACACTGTGCCCAGGAACAGGAGCCTGGAGAAGGTTTTCAACTTGTGTCCCATTGACTGGATCTGATACCAACCCCACATTTGTGTGTATTCAGGTGTGTGTGTGTGTGTGTGTGGGGGGGGGGTGCTGCTCCCACAACCAGACAGGCTGGTCTATGTTTTGCTCCATCATGTCCCTAAAGTGATTCCAACTCATCAATGCCATGATCCGATTTTTTTGTTTGATTTTTTTATTTGATATTTTGAATTGATATATTGTGCCTCCATTTTGAATGTATTGGCACAACTTGAACACCATACAGAGACAGGGACAGTTTGGACTGCTTATTGCACATGTGTGTGGCAGGACGAGGAGAGACATGTTCGTATGCAGCAGCATTAATGTTTGCTGTTATATCAGGTCCAGCTTTCATTGCATGGATTCCAGTTGTTTCTACGAATTGCAGAGATCCATCTGCGTCTCTTTTCTTTTCCTGTAAAAAGATATTTCTTTTTAAACCTGTCAGTGGCACAACAGCTATGACCCAATTTTATATTGTTCTAAAGTTTGCGCAATATTTAAGTCATCGTCACCACATGTCTCGCTTTTTTCCACTCGTTGGACGCAACCATGGTGACTTCTGCTACTTCTATCACATGCATACTCTCTATTACACTTCAGTGAAGAAGCCTAGTTTAGGCAGTGGCATCCCCTATTGTAAACGTCACAAACCCTGCCATGAAAAAAAAGCAGTTAACCGACAATTATTCATTTCATCGAACAAATTCTTATTGCCAATTAATCAGTAACCAATTCATTGTTTACATCCCTACTCCAACGCTATTCACACTTATTTTGATGTGAGTTTGTGAGAGTTACAACACTTACTGTACTACACAAGTCATTTCAGTAAATAGTAATCAATTCAACAGGAGCTGAAGCAGCATCTGCAGGTTCCTCTGGATCTTATGTCCAGTGTCCAGATAAAAAGACACCCAGCACAAGCTGTAGAGAAGAAGCTCCTCACTATCCTGAAGGAGTAAATGTTTGTTGATGCAGCTCTACATATTGTCCTTCATTCATTCATTCATTCATTCATTAAAGCCTCATTAAGGACACAACAACTTGGTCCACACCTCAAGATAAAACAAGTAAAAAATAAATAGTATTCATCCATATGTCACTTATACTATAAAGGCTTGATCACCAGTGAGACCACAATTTTGATTCACCGCTTCCAGAACTAATATTGATCAGGGTAGGAGTTGTACAATTGAGTTTGATCATTTTGTTCTGCACGTGAATTAATAAATAAAATGTCATGTTGAATATTGAACACCACAATCCACAAACACCCTTCACTTCATTATCTTCATCATCTGTGTGTTTCAGTTAAAAGAGTGTGGCTAAAGGTTGATAGGTCTAGGTCCATCAGTGTTGTTGTCACTGAGTGCCTGTTTCACAAATAATTTCTCAGACTTGAATCACATTTCAAAAGCTCAGACAAAATTGACTGTTTCCACAAACACATACACACATGCACACAAACTATTTTAAATGTAATCATGTGAATTAATCACATGGAAAACGCAGCCACGTTGTAATGCAATGAATCAGAATCAGAATTCTTTATTTGTCACGTGTGGATGAGCATCCACAGTGAAATGGAAGCAACACTCCCTTAAGAATGCAAAATATAAGTATACAAATATAACAATATACAAGATAAGAAAGACTAGAATAAGAATAAGTAAAATATAAAGTGAGTAAAATATAAATAACAATATAGAGAAAAATATGAACATATTTATATAAATAAATCTAAATATAATATGCATATCCATATAAATATGGACATGGATATGCATATTCCTATAAAATAAAATACAGTAATTAGACTTGTAGTTGGGACATTTAAATGAATCTAAGATGAACAGAATGTTTTAACAGTATTCTTATTTTTTTTTATTCAGTGACATTGACATTCAGTGCTTTTTACAAATCTATAACCACCAGCCACTTATTTTATAACTGATGTTTTCTAATGGAATAGCAGATTGTAATATCCCCAATTATGATAATTATTCAATTGTATTTTTTACATCATAGTAACTAAGGTGAAATACTGATACTTTCTACTTTTGTGTGTGTTTTTAATAATGACCTATTTTATGCACTTGTAAAGTAAATTTAGCTTTTAAAGACTAATTATTGTATAATTGAAGAATTTCTCTGTATATAATATAGACACAGTTACTTTTAACATTCTTTCAGAAGCTCCCCAGTGGGCAAGCACTTAAAATCTTTGAATCTTTGGGAACTGCAGATAGCAAAAAGACGGCTGTGTCTTTTAAATCCATGTGAACGAGGCCTGAGGATTAGGATTAAGATGCAGTTTGTTTGAGGATGAGTTTGGATGGCGGTTGGCCTGTTTAGCCGGTTTAATTTCTTTTTCGTGGGTTTTTCTTTAAGTCGGGCACCCAGTTCCCTCTGGTCCAGGGTGTCTATTTGATGACTACATAGTTTCAGCCTGGATGAGAGCAGAGGTTTGTGTCTCTAATCCATCTTGTTGATTTATTTGGACTGAAAGCTCAGAGAGACCAATTTTAGAACTGCATTAACAAATGATTTCATAATTACTGTACTTAAATAACTTGGTAATTATCTTAGATAAATTATATAGTCTGGCTGATGTCAGACACCCGTGTAAACCATAAAAAACAGCATCTTAAAATGTGTTGCTGTCTAACCAACAAGAGAAATAACCTAAATACAAATGATATTACATCTTTTTATTTTTCATGTTGCTGTCTATTTATTTATTATAATTTTAAAAAAAATGTACTGTTTTAGAAATGTGTATTCTTTAGAATGCAACAGTTTCAGCTTCATTATAGAAATGATAAAAAAGGTTATTTTAATATTAACCATTACTATTTATAGCTGCAGCTTATCACCATCATCATTTTCTAAAGCCTAAGGTAACATCTTAGAGTTGCTTTTTATCCGTCCAAAAATATCACTTCATCTCTACAAAAGATGAAGAGAAGCAAATCCTTAAAAATCTGAAGTAGGAACTCGACGTTTTTGGCCGCATTTTCTGATATTATCAGTGAATTGACTTATTAATGTAATGTTTTTAAAGTAACTGACCTGTTTGTGTGACTTTGAATATATTTTGGGGTGTGTTTATCCTCCATTTGACTTCATGACAGTTTTATCATTGTCCAGGTTTTTGTCTCCTCTCTCTCTGGGTTTAGCTTCAGGTCAGGCTGAGTCATCTGGGAATAAATGGAAGTCAATGCAATGTGTGTGTGTGTGTGTGTGTGTGTGTGTGTGTGTGTGTGTGTGTGTGTGTGTGTGTCCATTAGGAATCAAGGTCAGTCACTCTGCTGTCCATTAAGAACGTGTATTCACTCCTTTCACTCTCTTTTGTTCCATTTGTTTCTGGGTCTCTCTGTCTGTCTTGCTTTCCCTCAGGCTTTATCAATCAATCAGTGAGCCCCAGTGAATTATGGGTAGTTCTTTCTCACTTATAGTCCTCTGAATGTTTTGAATGCTCCTGATACCTACACGCAGTTTCTCTCAGATACCAGTAGGGGGCGGTGGTGGATAAACAGTGTATATGTGCTTCTAGAGGAGCGTGGAGAACATGATTTTACACACACACACACACACACGCACACACACACAACAATGAAGCATCCAATCGTGTTACAGAGCAGCAGAGGGCTGAGAGCGATATGCAAATGAAGCTTGTCATTTTTAGCAGCACAAATTCATCTCTCTCTCTCTCTCTCTCTCTCTCTCTCTCTCTCTCTCTCTCTCTCTCTCTCTCTCTCTCTCTCTCTCTCTCTCTCTCTCTCTCTCTCTCTCTTTCTTTCTCACTCTTTGGGCCTGTGTCAGTAGATGTGACTTGACCATCTGTGGGTTCTGTCCGTATGAAACGTCACAGAACAGCTTCTGAGGCACTGATGCCCTCAGGGTTGTCTGACAGGTGAGGGGGACAGGCAAGGACTCCTCCATCTTCTGAGCTTACACTGACACTAATCTACAACATCACATATTTTACTTTGCATTCCTTCTTTGGTTGTTCCATACAGACAAAATGTCATTTGGTAGGTGGTTTGCTGGTCATCACTAGATGGGAATTTATTATTATTTGGAAATTGATTTAAAACTATGCATTTTTCATCTTTAGTATATTAAGATATTTAGTAAAATTTAATATTTAGTATATTACGTTGTGTTTACACAAGAAACTGCAAATATGTCATGGTATAATCCTTTACATTTTATAAACTGTACAAAACATGGATTCACAATGTAACCATTTTGGTGGATCATGTAACCAAAAATCTTTCAAGTTAGACTAGAGTGCCAGTATACTGGTGTGACTAACATTGATCACTTTTGCCTGTGGATGGTGTTGTATTTTCTCCCACCCAAATTCTACTAAGACTCATACTCTGCTTGTCAGTGGCTCTGACCTTGATTTTCTCCTTTGTGGATGCATGTAAGGAGAAAAAATAAGTGAGTGAAATAGCATCTTGTGTTCTTCCTTCAGCATCATCAGATCCTCATACATTGCATGTATAGATGACAGTGATTTACTGACAATTGTTTTGCTAAATTGTTACCAGTTAAGCTAAATAAAATTGGTTGCATCAGTACAAACAGTACAAAATGTTAGTCTGAAACCTTACAAAGTCACATTGGTAAGACAGTGATAACAGTTTTTTCAGTCTGCAGCCATCAGCAGCTCCATCCAGTGAATCACTCCCTCTAACCCTTTTCACACCATCTTTCAGAGCTCATCAGTTGTCATGGTTTGCAATTTGTTAGAGATTCTCTTCTCATTTCTGTAGCAAAGACATCCGTTGAACTATATAGATATTTTTTTAAATAAACAACATGTACATGCCCTTGGAATGGTAGTCTATAATTTGTATAATGGCAAAAGACAAATGTGTTAATGCACATCTGATTCTGTTGTGTTTAATCTGCACATTATCCATATGTCTAATGAAGACCAAACAGGCTGTGAAGTTTTGACTGTGTGGTCACATAATTATCTGGTGCATAGATCAAATGGAGGTCAACAGTGGAATGGTGACAAAAAAAAGATCTGTTTTATGGTGATGGGTGATAGTGACCTTCATAACCAAGCAAATAAACATCATTTATTTATTACGAACATATTTCATGCAGTTGCTGAAGATATTGTCCTATGAGTGCTTGCACAGGTCTTGAAAGTCTTAAAATTTGAAATTAATCTTTTGTGTTTTTGTGTAAAAGTCTTAATGAAGTATAGAAAACAGTTAAATAGTCAAATTTTAGAATATACTCAAAGGTAAATAATGTAAAAATTACACAAGACTGATTCTAATCTAGTGAAACTTGCTTGTGTACTATCAATGCACTTGAACATGTTTGTCAATAAAACTGTGAGTTATGCATTAATACACTAATTAAAATGAATCTTTCTACTACACGCAGCAGGTACAATCTCAACCAAAAAGGTAGAGGCATACAATTATAAAAGTACATAGTCAAGCTATTCATGGAAAAACATAGCAGTTTTGAATTTGTATTAAAGAGCAAGTACTCTGTATGAGGTTTTCACCAAGTTGTGTAGTTCTAATTTTTATTTACATACCTCTGGAAACAGGTTCAATTCAAGCAAAACATGCAGTTATGACTAACAATAAAGCATACTAGAAATATTAGTTGTCAAATCCCACAGTGCAATATATATATATATATATATATATATATATATATATATATATATATATATATATATATCATGTTACTTTCCAGTAGTTGGTTTGTTGAATTATATCACCATTTTTTAAAACCATATTTCCATTTATTTTATTACATTGCAGCAGCCTATCCATATCTTATCTTTTCAAAGTTAGTGGAACCTCTCTAGTTCTTTTATTTGCATATCTTTGCCCCTGAGTCTCATAATGGCAGTAAAAACCTGGTAGCAGTAGTTTGATCCCTGATTCATGTGTTAAAGTGTCCTTGAGCAAGTTTAATGAAGCCCAAATCGCTCACCTCCTCCATGGTGCTGAACCTGCATGTCAGCTTTGCAATGACAGTGACTAAATATGCATAAAATACAGACACTTTGAAGTGCTCCTCCACATTCAGTAGCCTTTCATCTTCACATAACTCATCAAAATGTCTTTTGCTGCACTTGTGTGTAGGAGCAATCCTCCATGACTGGCCAAGCTTTTCAGCAGTTTGCTCAAGGCTGTGGAACTCCCTTTGAGTGAAACGAGAGAGTGAACAGGACTGTCCAACACACTGGGTGGATGTTTGATTGCATTCTGTATTCTATTAAGTCCCTTTCCACAGGCCACTCCTTGAATTCATTCACATTTATTCTCCAAAATTCAACATTATGTTATCCCTAATATTGAGTGGAAGCTTTCACTTATTTATCACAACATGACTTGAATCCTAACAGAGCCCCTAACTGAGTTGATCTAACTCAAAAGTGTCTGTTGTATGTATAAAAGTCTTTATTTCTGTGTTTTTGTTTGTTTGTTTTTTAGTGCAAATGCCTTAATAGCATGCATTAGTTTGTAATTTATATTATCAAAATTTTAACATGGTAAAACCTGTCAGTCAGTGTATATAATTATCATAATAAATCTCAAATAATTAACCAGTTTGTTCATAGTTGTTTGTTTTTTTTTGGCAGGGGTCAGATCATTAAAATCTAGAGCTACAATAATCCACATAAAAAAATAAATATATCACAATTATAATTTAGATTACATAAAACAAGACATTAAAACCCTATTTGTTGTATTTGATAGTATAAATTAAATTAAGCCTAAAATTACATCAACTGATACTCAGGGATCTATAACATTTATGTATGTTATTAAAAACAACAATAACAGCAGCAAATTAACCAAAGAATTTAAATCTTTATTAAGAATATAATTATGCTGAACTTGTTAAATTGTTGTAGCTATATAATTGTCTATAGAGATATATCTGTTTCATTGAAAGTAAATGTGTTAATTTGAACCATTCAGTATCATTACACCAGACCTTTTGAGAGACGGTAACATCAGTGTTAATTTTTTTTTATATATAAATAAAGACAGTGGTGGTTATTCCACCTAAACAGGTTCCTTTTTTCCCTGCACTTCCATCAGCATCCATTTGACAACAATATTTTAAACCACTGTTGAAGCTTTTAGCTCAAACCAGGAGTGTTGTAGCTTCTTCAACCCAGTAGAGGGATTCTTTGGAGTCATACACAGTAAATTTTGCAGTGTTAAATCAACACTTAGAGAGTTTATTTAACTTCTTCTAGAGTGTATTTGGTCCCATTGTCTCTAAATTAACACTGCAAAATCTACAGTGTAGTTGGAAAAATATAAATGATTCCAAGAATATGTTGTCATTGATGCATGAGAGCAGAGGGTTTGTCTGGTCTGGTCACCTGTTCAAACAGACAGCTGATTGGGATAGTTTGACTTCCACAGTGACCATTGTGGGACAATAACTGGTTCAACTGCACAGATTTCAACACACACTCAGGGAAGAACGTGCGTTTGTGTATCCCAAAGTAAGATTTAACATGTCGAACACGTAAAACACACACAGTAAATTTCCCACTGGCCTGAACCCTGACCTTTGACCTGTGAAACTGAGAGGTACAGTGACTGACAGCTGGTGTGCAGAGTGACAGTCAGGCAACTATGTTTGGTGCTGGAGTGTGTGTGAGTGTGGTGACCTCTGACCCCCTGTCATGTCCTGACAGCTCTTGTATCCCATGATGCCACAATGCTTGACAGACGGAAAACGCTGATGGAAAAATGACAGACAGCAATCTGCGTGCAGACATGGACACTAAGAATGACCCACATGTTTGTAGTTACAGGAAGTCACCGCCTCAGTCTTAAAATTGCAGTCGGAGCCATGGTTTATATGTTTTAACCCTTTATCCTGTTTTTATTTGACTAAGTTAATGTGAAATTAATATGACATATTAACATATTAAAGCAGGGGCGTCAAACTCATTTTAATTCAGGAGCCACATTCAACTAAATTTGATCTGAAATGGGCCAAACCGATGAAATAATAACATCATAGTACATAAAAAATGTCAACTCCAAACTTTTCTCTATATTTTAGAGTGAAAAAAGTCAAATTAAACAATGAAAATGTTTACATCGATGAAATATCCTTTCAAACAATGTGAGTAACATGAACAAACTGGAAGAATAAGCATAATTTTAACAAAATTCTGCCTCCGTTGATCATTTCCACATGTTCATTATATGCTCATTATAATTTACAGCTCATGACTATGACTCCAAACTTTTCTAGTCTTTCATCTGCTGTTGGTGTAGTAAGATGTCTGCAGGACCAGGTAGTTAGTAATATCCATAGCACAGATTGATGGCAAATCTTTGAGTTCTTTCCAAAACTCATTAATTTTCATAAGATATGTCAAATAGATTTTTTAACTGACTGTATGTATCTGTATTTCCACACTGGATCTAAATCCATACAATAAACACTCTCTTCAATAGTTTCCTCCATAGCAAAATCGCAACATTACCATAGTCACGTGACTGAAACCTATGTATTGGTCCTTGGGCCCAAAAATAACACTGACCATCAAGTCATGACCCAAGAAAACACATCTAAACAAGTTAATCAACACATTTAAACAAAAACATCAGTCGTTCACACACAACGAACAGGATCGTTATTGTTCAAGTTATCTCAAAGTAATACTAGAGTAATATCTGGAACTGAACATGAATCTGTTTATTAGGTCATTCTAATGCATTTTTTTATTTGGAGGACAAAGCTAGTATCTACCATTTGCCACTATCACAACAAAGTTTTGCTGATAGCAGTATTTTGGAGAGAAAAAAAAAACAACCTTTGTTGGTGCCAGCGAATTGATTGATCTGTCTCTATAGCAGATGAGTGAGTGAACTGAATGAACTGAAGATAGTATATATAGAGTAACACTGCAAAATAGCTAAAGTATCAGGGTGGTGAGTAGTTTGTGTACTTTATATTTTGAGGTTGTACAGTAGAGGTGGTGGAGTGTCATAGCAGGTTGGATAAATGTTAATGTTATAATTAAACACAGGAGGCATTCTTGTACTGGGCCATGTAAACAACAAAACAGAAGTCACTGGAACATGCATAATGGACCTTTGTGTAAGTGCTCCAATGTCAGTTGGTGCAGACCTTTTCAAGCATTTTATTGAACAGATGTTACAACTGTCATAAATCTGTGATGTGATGACTTGAGATAATGGAAATAATGCAGCAAAAACACAAACCCCAGCAAATGTCTCATTATGCATAATACTGATCTTGAATAATGTAATCGTTCGGTTTCAACATTGTTTTAAAAAGCCAAATATGATTGTTTTTCTCACACATGTTGAATTGTTTGTGGTTTTTGCACCTTTTTTTCTAACTGGATAATATCAATTGTCATGCACTAAGCAAATAAATGCTTTATAATCCTTCTGACCAACCCAGAATCTAGCCAAAAAAAGGAAGGTTACAATATTTAATCAAATTATTTGCACTTATATTGACTTTTTCCCCCCTCATACACAGACTGATTAATTGTTGCATATAGAACCACTTGTTATTGAGTTTAGTTCACAAGTAACTAAGTAAAAGTACTTTTATTATTTATTTTTTTTACTGTACAGTAGTTTTTTTTAGGTATCTACTTTACTTGAGTATTTATTTTTCTGGAAACCTTTTACTTTTACTCCCTACATTTTTGCATCAACATCTGTACTTCATACTCCTTACATTCTCAGAATAGACTTGTTACTTTTTCAAACTAAACTGAATGATAAAACACTAATCAGTAGAGAAAAAATGTGACTTTCTATATCATAATTATGGCTTTTATCTCATGATTGTGACTTTTTAGCTCAAAATTTTGACTTCATCTCATAACTATACATTTCTAATCTCATATTTATGACTTTTTATGTCGTTTTTTTTATCTCACAATTTTCACTTTTTAACAATTTTGACTATTTACAATAATCATGCATTTTATTGCATATTTATAATGTCCTTGTTTGTTTGTCTGTTTGTTAAGACTTTTTTGCCCTCAATTTTCCCCCAAAATTCCTGCCTATGGCCACAAGCATACCTGATCAAACACATTGTCGACACAGTAACTCACTTTTAAAGGCATTATTTTTGGACACTTTTGAGACTTTTCTGAATTTTCCTGGTTAAATAAGTATTATTTCATTCATTGCAAAACATGTAGTTTTCATTTTTTCTCCTTTTTTCCCCCCTTTATTACAAATCAAGTTGTACTTTTTTTTTTTACTTTTAATTCAGTAAAGGAGTTGAATCAGTACTTCTACTTTTACCAGAGTATTTTTTTCATGTAAGTAGCTGTACTTCTACTTAAGTACAGAATGTGAGTACTTTGTCCACCTCTGACAATCTTGCATGTGGTGTAAATATAATCTTAATATCATTACACTAACTGTAACAGTAGCTGAGGTGGTCCAGGCCAATACTTGACCAGGACTGGGGCTATCCCATAATACTTGCTGGGATTGTGTTTCTCATCTGTCCTCGGAATGTCTTGGGATCCCCCATCTGAAATTTGTCACTATAGCAACACCTTGACCATCACCGCAGTACCTGACTCATCAGCAAATAGATGCACAGATAGAATGTTAAAATGTTCACAAGTGATATTGGATCTGTCTGTCCTCCACTCTGTCCGCCATCAGACCGTCTCTGTTAACTGTGCATGTTGTGGCTTGTTTTTTGTGTGTTTTTTTCCCCCTGAACTACTAATGTCTGTAATTTGAGTTAAAGACCCTCCCGTGTACAAAACAGGCAGAGATCACACAACCCTGCTTTCTATCAAGGATACTCCTCTCCTCTCCTCTCCTCTCCTCTCCTCTCCTCTCCTCTCCTCTCCTCTCCTCTCCTCTCCTCTCCTCTCCTCTCCTCTCCTCTCCTCTCCTCTCCTCTCCTGCAGATACTCTGTCCTCCTTTTCTTTTTTAATTTTCTTCTCTCCTATTAATCTTCCCTTGATTTCCATCCTCTCCTTTTCTTCTTTTCTTCTTGTTCTTCCTCTTCTACATATACCTAGTTTCCTCTCTTCTAAACCTCCTTTCTTTTCTTCTGGTCCTATCATCATTTTCCTCTTTTACACCTTCTCTCTCTTCTCTTCTAATCTCCTATCCTTGGCCCCTCCTCTTTTTTCCTACACACTCTTCTTCTCCCCTATTGTAGTTTTAATTCTCTATCATGTATTGTGTTTATCCTTCACTTTTCTTTTGTTGATTTCTTCACCTAACCTAACCTTCATTTCCATCACATTCTGTTTGACTTGGCCTTTGCCTTTTGTTTTTTTCCCCACAAATTCCTAGTTGTTTTTATCCTCCCTTACTTGTTTCCTCTTTTCTTACCCTCTCTTTGACTCATCACACTCATCTGTCCTCATATCGTTTCATCCTTTTCTCAATACCTCCCATCGTAGTTGCCTTTCTTCCTCATCCTCTGTCCTTCCTATCTTCCCTACCTTCACCCCATCCTTTCCTCTCCTCCTTTCCTATATCTTCTTTTCCTTTCATCCACCCTCACCTTCATTCTAGTCCCCATCTCCTCTTCTCCTCCTCGTTTTCCTTTCGTCTCCCCTAACGTTTAATTACAGACCCCTCTGTGGAATTCATACACACACACACACACACACAGAGTTTCCATGCTTGAAGAGCACTCCCCTCCCCCCTCACTGTAGTCAAGTGTGTGTGAAGGAGGAGGAGAGGAATGTAGGAAACATAGGAAATTAGGATAGAGAAAGGAAATAGTGGAACAAAGGAAGGAATGAAGGATGCAACAAAGGGGCTAATGAAGGGAACAAGCTTAGCTCTCCTCCGCTGACTCTTCAGGGGCACGTTGTTGGCATTGCACACACACAAACACACACACACACACACACACACACACACACACACACACTCTCATTCTCACACAATGGAGTGCTGAGGAGTGGTTTGTTAGAGGGCGAGAGCAGCGAGTGAGCAAGTGAGCGTGTGTGTGTGTGTGTGTGTGTGTGTGTGTGTGTGTGTGTGTGTGTGTGAAAGAGAGAGAGAGAGAGAGAGAGAGAGAGAGAGAGAGAGAGAGAGAGAGAGAGAGAGAGAGAGAGAGAGAGAGAGAGAGAGAGAGAGTGCAACGAGCTCTGTGATTGGCTGAGCCCGGGTAGATGCACCAACAGCCGAAAGAAGAGGAGAACAGAGGAGAAGAGGGAGGCTGCAGATAGAGGATAATACAAAGAGCGTGTGAGTGAGTGAGTGAGTGAGTGCATGTGACATACTAGCTCGTATGTGTGTGTGTATTACCCAGAGGTGTGCGTGTGTGTGTGCATGCAAAAATGAGTGAGCGATGAGCAATGCAAGGAAGAAACCTGATCTCACTCTCTCTATCTCTCCCTCCCTGGAATAAGACTGTCTGTTAGCTCTGCGTTGTTAGCTGGTTGCTCACCGGCCTGGCCCGGCCCAGCTCGGCTTGGCCCCGTTTGGACCCCTGGTGTGTGTGTGTGAGTGTGCGTGTGTGAGAGAGTTGGGGGTGATGATGGAGAGGTTTGTGGCCTTGCTGCGTCTCCTGGGCAGGAGGAGGCGAGGGAGGAGGTACCGGGCGGATGATGATTACCAGGAAGGCTACGAAGACGTTTACTACTACACCAGCAAGTACAACACACACCTACTGAGTGAGTGAGTCCCATAGAGGAACAATTGGGGGGGGGGGTTGTTTTACTGTGTTGCTCTAAGAGCGAGTGAGGCAGACAGATGAATAGAGAGAGAGAGAGAGAGAGGTGCTTATCAACAGATTATGACAGCTGAAGTAGCCCTGAGTCTGTGTGTGTGTGTTTGTGTTTGTGTGTGTAAGGTCTTGTATTATAGATGAAGGTCGTTAGCGAGGAGCTGCTCAGTTACAGTACACACACACACACACACACACAAATACACATAGGTATCCAGGTGACGGAGAGGGGGGCAGGTGGTTTGTCGGTAATAACAAGGGAAGAAGTGTTCAAGTGTTGACTGTGGACAGGAATGTGGAAAATGTGGACCCATACACATGTACACACTAAGTCCAGGTTTATCATTTAATGCTGTTTTAGTCCACTTACCTGGATAATGCTGCTGTACTCTCTGCATCTGGCTGTTTCAGCTCTTTGTTGTCAGCGTGTGTGCCAAACGTCCAAAGATTTTATTGACATTGCAGCATTATTTTCTTTATCTGCTTTTGGCCATGTCAATATTACATCTTCATAAAACAATGAAAAAGCGGAACTTAACTTGGAATCATAGATAGATAGATAGATAGATAGATAGATAGATAGATAGATAGATAGATAGATAGATAGATAGATAGATAGATAGATAGATAGATAGATAGATAGATAGATAGATAGATAGATAGATAGATAGATAGATAGATAGATAGATAGATAGATAGATAGATAAAAATAGAAATTCGTACTCAGTGGAAGTGCCAATAACATTGTGAAAGATGACAAAAAGTAATGAAATATGCTAAAATACAGGTTAAAAGTGGCAGTTGTCCAGTAAAATGTTTACATGTTTATGTTTGATATGTTTAACTTCACTAAGTTTTTTTAATTGTTACAGTTTTAGTGCTGACTGCCATTTGAAATATTCCAATAACTGGTTAGCTTTTTGTCAGCTGTATAGTGGAATTTATGTGAATAACATTTTATTTTCGTTTTAAAACGAATTTAATTTCTTTGGCATTTTCCTCTTTATTTGATTGGCTCATATGTAGATGTGGCAGCAGTGACATTATGAGAATTAAGCCTTAAATATCTCACAGCATCACAATTGGCTGCAGGCTATCTTTGGTCGCACATACTCACATTTGCTCTTGGTGTATGTGTCTGTATAGATGTACCATGTCTGCATTTGAAGGATGAACAATGATTTCATCACATTATCATCATCATCATCATCATCATCATCATCATCAAGATGAATTTTAATCTCAGCCAGGGCTGTGATCAATAATTACATCCAGATTGCAGATGATTTTCATGATGGATCAATTCATCATTTGGTCTATAAATATTTTTCTAACACCACTAAATCATATCTCAGACTCATTTATTGATTCATTGTAGATCTGCTTCAGCAGTGTAAACCCATTGAGTGGATAAATTTAAAGCTCAGTTGTTGATCTTTTTTAGATTTTCTTTATAAAGTTAGTTTTGGGTCACTTGATGTAATTTTGTACATTTATTCAAAACAACCAGTACTATTAATTAACGAGTGATCAGTTTTGACCAGTCATTACATCTGTCATTTAAATTCTTTATAATGGAGCTTTAATCATTACTGGGTTCCATGATAATGCCATAGGAACTCAGACCAGATACTAACTTAAATGCTGAGTTTATCCAGAGATAGAACTCAAGTTTTATTTTTACAGTGACATCATTTAAAGCCCCTTGTTTGGATGTTTCTTTGTCAGATGCCACCGTGTTTAATCTGACTCAAAGCTGACGTCTTACCTGAACGTGTTATGTCTTGTGCTTTTGTCTCATACATACTGATGCTTCAACCAGCAGTTTCCTCTCTTTCTCAACTGAGCACTAACATTTAACTTCTTCAAATGATGTAAGGACATTCTGATGTTTTGCATACTTTTGTCCTCTCACAGTTTTACAACAACACATTAAAATAACTGCTTTTTTTTGCTGCGTTTACATTGAGATTTCCCCTGAGATTTGTAGTTATTTTGTATTTCTGTGAGTTGTGAACTACAGCTAACCCACTCATCTGCCTCTAGAGAAATCTCCAGCAGTATTTGAACTTGCCGTTAACTAAATTGTTTACACTTATTAAAGGGTTTCTGGGTGCTCCGATCTGTGTGCAAATGATTAAAGATTCACTTTGGTGTCTGTGCTCATTGGCTCTTTAGCTGCTGAATGAGGTGGATGCAGTTAGAACTTGGTCTACTCAGGGGGAAAAAAGACTGTATTTGTGGAAAGTTTTCACGCATTAAGGTGAAGAAAAATACACCAAAGCAAGTGTGAAACCATGTTTGTGTAAAACTCCTCAGAGAGTTTTGATTCAGCATAATATGAATGTGTCTGTGCGTGCACTAATAACAGACACCAAACTCTATTATATTTCTGTGAAAATGTACTGGAATATTCTAACTGACTTTTTATGTGTTTGTGTTAAACAGAACTGCCAAGAGATATTTCTCCAAACTACTACTTCTCTGTGTGTTTGTGTGTGTTTAGTATAGCGTGTGATTCTATATGAAGGCATTTTAAGGCTGGTTGACTGGCTAACCCACAGATACACAAACACACACTTTCTTTTTGTCCCCAGACCTTGTTGAGCATCATTACAGTCCAGTCTTTTTCTTTTTAGTCAGTCAATGTTGTAGACCGTGCTGACCCAGTTAACCTTTAGCCACAAAAGCACTTAAGGCTAAGATGAATGTAAAATCTACCTTATTTCACTTTCTGTAGTTTGAAAGGCATTTCCAAAGCCCATCTAAAGTAAAGAAATCTCTAGATAAGCTGCTCAAATCTCATCAGAAATCTTTCAAGATCATCTGTAAAGATTTACTCCTTGTAATTCCTAAAGTGTCTTCCACTCATCTCAGTTTGTGTGGATTAGCATTCAGTAAAAGAACAACTGAACCAGTAATTCACTGCGGATATTGGCCTGATGTCAACAGAAAGCCAGCGCAGAATAATCATTGGAGTGCAGAGTTTTCTGTAATGTCTGTGCTCAAACTGATGATTCAGTTGAATGTCAGAGAGTGTGCTCTTGTTAGATTATGGTGAATTACTGTCGATATTTTTGGTGTTTGAGATCCCTGAACTTAGAGCGTATATGTTTTAGGGGGCTCTAACTGTAGAAAGAATGTTCTTAATTATGCCATTAGTTAGGAATGAGTGGTATGGCCAAAAAAGTATCCAGGTATTATTTGAGCCACTGGTGGTAACAGTATATATCACGGTATAGTACTTTTGTAGGCTACTATATATTAATAATAAATAAACTATAAATAACACCAGAACAGTTTGTTAGTGGTCATATAGCTCCAAGTGCAGTCTTTAATATCTATGCAGACTTTCTTCATATTCATAGCACAACGGTAGCAATCACTGTCACAGCACATAGCATGCTAACGTTAGCAAAATTGCTAACGAAATTGTAACTCTGAACAGTCATTTTAGTGGCTAACACCAGCCAGATGCCATGACTAATAGTTACTCAACTGGATATAGTAACATATAGTTAATATTAAACTCTATGGCTGTTCTGACTTTGGCTGTTAGCTTGTTAGCTCGCTTTTCAGACACCCTGTTATTGAAATTGTAGAGTCCTGAATCGAAATACGTTGACATAACATACCATTATAACCAATAGTACACTACATAAACTGTATATTCTATATTTGTAACTTATTTAAATTAAATGCTTCTGCTAAAACAACATCTAGGAAGACTGTGGTCCTAGTTGCTTCTTAGAGGCAGCCGGTGGATGTTTGACACTTTGGATTACTGCCATCTACAGGATGGACGGTAACAACGGTATGGAAAAAATCGCCAAAAAAATACCTCATAAGGTATGATACCTTACATACCCATTCCTATTATTAGTGTACAGTAGAATTAAATAATAATGAAAATGGCCATGTGTTTGTTATGAGCTCTTTACATTGACCGTATTGCATTCTTATGTTTCTAGTCTTTTGGTTACTATTACATTTGAGTGTAGACCACACTGATTGGACTCAAGAACACATGCCTTGTCATGGTTCAGCACACTGTTTCTATTGATGAGCTTGAGAGGATGGTAGGGAGGTGTCATACATGTGTAAAATAGTTGACAAAACAAATTTTGTCGATTTTCGGTCCAAAACAATAGATTGTTCAGCCCTAGTGTGAAGGCAAACACATTTTTTCAAGTTTAAAAAGCTTTATATCTTGTAAATATTGCACGTTATGCTGATTTTATTAATTGGGCCCCAAATCACATACAGCTACTTCCATAATTTGTAAAGTTTGTGACCCTCTTACTCATAAAAGTCCAATGTCTGAAACTGGAAATAAAAATTGTGATTAAAATTCACAGCAGCAGAGTCCATGTGATGTATATCCCCCTGTGCAGAAGATTATAGGTATGGTAACTTATAGCCACAAAAACCCTCCACAAAAAACAAGGTGACAGCTCAAATAACAGACTTAGGGTTTCAAAAGACAAGTCCACAAACCAATAGGTGATGTGTCAGATACTTCATCCACTTTAGAGCCTGTGGTTGATTTATTTATTTATTTTACCAAGGTGAAAAATGCCCTCAGACTTTAACAAAGTGCTTACTTTCACTTCTACCTGATCTCTTCTCAAACCTTAATACTTTGTTTGTGCATCTAAACCTAACAATATCCACAGCACTGACAGAACATTAATGTTCAGTTTAAACCTTTGATGCAGGAATTATCAGAACCTTAGAAGTGTTTTTGTTTGTCTTTAGGCCTGAAAAGAACACTATGAAATAACACATTTTTAATGCTTTTTTTTGTTTAAGAAAATAACAGCAAGAAACATGTTAGTGCAGATCAGGTATTAAGAACAGACCAGTTACAGTAATGATATGAACTGACTGATATGGAACTAAAACAACAAAACCCATGAATATACAAGAGAACAACTGTAGAAGAACTGTCCACTGTAGTGACCAGTGGGCAACAAAGGGTTAACGTTATCTGCTGCATGTGTTCTTCAGATAATGTACTTGCAATTTACATCAACGTTTCTGCACCAATATATGATTTTGGCCTAACAACCACATCATTTGAGTAAGGCAAATTCATGTGAAATCAATGTGCAGAGCAAAACTATAACCTACATTGGGGCAGTAGACCTTTACACCACTGCACACTGCTATATTGCAGTACAGTATATCGTGTCTGTGCCAGATGTACAGTTTTTATCCCTCAAAAATGGCCAGATGGGTATTTTAATCATTTTGTCACACTGTAAGCCCAAATAAGTTAGCAGAACTCAAAAAATTAAAGGCAATCGTTTGCCACAATTATTTTAAGTTGATGAACTTAAAAAATAAAATTTTCCAGAACTTAAAATTTAGATGTTTATTAAAGTGTTCTGTCAGTTCTACTGGGAGACTAAGTCAGGGTTCAGTGTCTTTGCCCCAGGACACATGGACATGTGGACAGACAGAGCTGGGATGTGAACCTCTGGCCCTTCAGTCATTGGACGACCCGCTCTACCAACTGAACCACAGCCACCCCTGAATAGAATTACTGTGTTTTGTCATTGCAGTTTTTTGGGGTTTTTTGGTGTGATGGATATTGGTGGTTATTTGGAGTGCTCTGAAATTGTATTTCATCATCTACTACATCAGTTGAAAAGTTTGCAGGGAAAGATTCTGCTTTGACGTCAGCTATGCGACGTCTGATATGTAGTCCAAACAGAGTCCGAATAATTACATATTTTTACACGCTAATAAATCACAAAACACGTATCAAAGAAACTCCAAACGTACATCATTGGTTATGATTTTAATTGAAGTACAGCAAATGTGTGATTCAGGGCATAAAGTAAAGTCGACCAGAAAATAATTATTTTCTCTTCATCCACTCTCATGTTAAATTTTTCCCAAACTTAGGCCCAGTGGACCGACCGGAAGGGGCGGAGACTTAGGCTCCCTATTCTATTCTATTCTATTCTATTCTATTCTATTCTATTCTATTCTATTCTATTCTATTCTATTCTATTCTATTCTATCTTATCCTATAACCACAATCTGATGATTTACTGTTGGGCATTCCATGGTATGGTTAAATACTATTTTGTATGTTAGCTGTTTTAGATTTTGGTTTCATGTTTTGGATAGAACCTTTTTTTAAAACTGAAACAACTTCCAAGCTATTTGAAAACTAAGCAAATTAATTTTGGGGGTTTGACGTAAATCACCTACTTTCTGTTTGTTCACATTGTAGTATGTTTGGTATGTTTGGAAGTATGTTCCTATGATGTTTGGAGTCAAACATATTTTTAAATCTGTTCCATGTCCATAGTTTTGTTGACTCATCTGTTATGGACTGAGTGCATCTGTATGACTAGTGCTTTTGGGAAAAACATTCTACTTCACGCCTCATAAGAGCTTTAACTGTTGTACATAAAGGGTTATGGTTATAGGATTATAGGGTTTTTGCATTGTCTTATTGTGTTGCCCATTTTGACTGTAACGCTGACAGGTGAGGGTTTGACACCTCTGGCATTGCCTCTATCGCCTGGGTCTTAATTTTGGCATTTTTAAACATCCAAAACCAAACAGCTGCTTCTCTGCTCGCTCGTCATCCTCCCTCTGCATGCTCAATGATCTCATTACATGTTGAATCATTATGATGCATAAATTTACACATTAATTAGGGAACATAATGTCTATTATAAGCTACAGAGTTCAGTTCACAGGACTCATGTGTAAAGTGAAGGATGTTGACATAGAAAAAATGTGTTAATTAATGGTTTAAATAAAAACCTCATTATTATGGCTGGTTCTGTGTTTACAAAAATGAACTGAAGACTAAATAGGAAATAGGCAGCTGAGGAGTGTTTAATGAGACAACAACAAAGGGGCAGATTGAAATCTGTTTTATCTGCTTTTCATTCTTGTCATATTAAGTAGAAACCGAAAACAAAATGAGCAGTAAGCAAAAAAAAAATCTTTATTTTCATTAGATTTTGGCTGGCAGCAGTGGTCTTGTCATATAGCAGACAGCAGCACGCCTACAAGTCTTTTTCTTTTTCCTTTTTTTTACTGTGTGTAAATGTGTTAGACTCCTGTGGGTCTTTCAGTCCTATGTTTTTCTCATTTTTTCATTTGCTGAGATTCAAGCCAATGAACATACAACCTGAGAGAAAAGAGAGCAGGCACAAAGACAAATCTGTACCTTAATTAATCGGTAGGTCTATAGGGATTCTCAGTACTTTACCCTTGTTATTTGAATATGCTGTTTAATTAGTTCTGTTAATTTACAGAACATCGTATTCTCTTTTTTTCACGCTCTGATTCATTTGTACCGAGACATTTTAAAAGCTCAGTATATACGAACGTATGCTAAAACAGTGACATTATATTAATTAAATAAAGTTTTTATGTATGTCAAAGTTATTTTTGTGAGACAAAAGTTCAGGGTTCATTTGTTCTGAATACTTCAAATATAGTTTTTTTTTGGTTTGTTTTACTTTTCCATTGTTTACATCTGTTAAAAAAGTAATTTTTAATCTTATGAAAAGGCTAAATCGAATGCATTATATCATTATATATTATCAATACTCTTTCTATTTTATGTCCATTGTGTAAACAAAAAAGTTTTAATTCATTTTGAAAACATTTTGTATTATTTCCCAACAACAATAAACAATCCTTTCCATGCAACCATGGCCCAATAAAAAATTATTTGTTGATTTGTTCTTCCTAAAGGTAGAACACATTATTTCAATGGTAACACAATATAAATGGTCATTTTTTCATTTGTTGTGCTTAAAATTCTTCTTAAAACTTTTTAAAGTTTTGAGGGTTTTGTTATACATTGTTGTATAGTATAATAATTAATGTTTTTGGTTGTTTGAGCTCATTTATTTTGTCATATTCTGACCATAAATACTAGTTTAAAATACAGCAGGTTTGCAGTGTGAGGATTTGTTTTCATTTGTTATTACCTTTGATACACAGTCCCATTTTGATGTGAGTTGTGATTGACAGGTGGAACTGACATCTACCCACCTGCTGAAAAAGACTTTCAGACCATCTGTATTTTTTAATAAAACTGTATTTTTCCACAGAGCTCAGAGCTGTGCATTGTAGATGTTCTTACATGTTTATAGTGCTTTTCTACTGTTTTCATACTATTTTACAATGTGTCTCATCTTGGGCTGCACAATATATTGAAAAAATATTATCACAATAATGGAGTGAGCAATATTCATATCACAAAATGTGCAATAGTTTATTTTCCTTTTTTTTCCCATTACATTTCTGTTCTGTACATAATGGAGCACCAGAATAGTTTTCTCTACCACTACAACATAGTTTTCTGGCAAAAAAATTGAAGTGGTCCTACTGCTGCACGCTGAATGCAAGTTTACATTTTATTAACGTTGAGAAGATGTGAATATTTTCAGAGCACAACTCTGGACAAGGCCTGAAGACTTATATTTAAAAAATTTATTTTTTATATGCAGTGTGTACCAAACTGGGCAAGAAATTGAATATTGTTTTGTTAAAGCTCTTACATGGTGGTACTCTGGCACTTTTATTATGATGAAATATACATCCATGCCATTTACACATTGTTATATGTGAATAAAATAACAAAATATTTGCATATCATTTTGTCTGAGGGTCTACAGTTGCAGCATCACCAGGTTCTTTGGACAGAATTGTGTAATTGATGATAGTAGTAGAGTATTTGACCTTAAACTATAAATGAGTTAGCATACAAACAATTGGCTCATTTTAGCATTATTAAGGAACACTTTTCTTAGTAGACAAAATTGGTATTTCTTTACATGAACAAGAAATAACATAATGTTATCGTTATTGCAATGTTGTACACCCACATCACATATCGCAAGTTTTGCCAATATTTTGTAGCCCTAGTCTCATCACTCAGTATGTTTACATGCACATCTAAGTCGACCTATTGGCAGTAATCGAGCTAAGGACTTAACTGGAGTTTTTCAGTTTACATGTGCAGTAGGGATGTGACTTTTAGTCCAAAACACTATTCGAAATTTGCTAGAGACTATTCAAATATGATTTGAAAATTTAACGTGTTTCCATGACCCTCCCCCCGCACGTGTGCACGCGCACTGATGTGCACGCGCACTGATGTGCACGCGCACTGATGTGCACGCGCACTGATGTGCACGCGCACTGATGTGCACCCCCACCTCCAAAACACACACGCGGTGACAGAAAGGGTAAAAGAGGTAACCAAACATTTACTGAATCAACAAGAATATCATAAATCACACAACAACAACATGCTGATCTTCCCTGAGAATTCATCTTCTGCATGAAACAAGTCATGCTTTTAATTTGGAAATTGCAATAACCACAGCCAATGCTATATTTCATTTAACTGTCTAGGCAGAACCAGGTGAAACATCTGATTTCAGCAACAATGTTGAACGGATTTAACAATAGTCACTTGAATCTACACCAGGTTTTTATTTTTTTTAAATTAACATGTCCACAAGGTGAAGGCATGTGCGCAGCCTGTTCATTATTAATCTGGCTGCTGAGAACACACGGTCGGACAGCACAGAGAGGTACGCGCGCTGCTTCATTTCTGTTATTGCAAGATTTTTCTCTTGCATTTGTTTTATATGTTTGTGTTTTTGGTTGATCATCTTTCTTGTGTTTGCAGCATTTTGTCGATGTGGTGCGTTTACCCCTGTCAGCCACGGTACGCTGCAAGTCAATACGTCATTCTGTCCAAGTGAAACGCAATACAAGTAATGACTTGGTTACTCTGACTTCTCAAGCTCTAGCTCCATTCGATTATCCTCCAACTAAGGTGTTTACACGGCTTTTAAAACTTCAATTTTAGTCAGAGTAGGACAATAATTCAAATTTATCAAAGTGTATGTAAAGTTACTGAGGCTACATTTATATGGGACGATGAAAACAGAAGACACAAAAGTGCTGTCTCGTCTTCAGTTTTTCATCCGCATTTAGACGAGTGTATTCAGTAGAAAATCCTTGTTTGTACGGAGATGCAACGGTAGGCGATATACGACTGGATAGTTGTGCAAGGCCACTAGGTGGTACTGTGATAGACCACTGACATGTCTGTTTCTGTTTTTGATGTATGTAATTGTAACCTGTCTTTGTTCAGCTATTGTATGTGTGTAATGTCTGTACAATAGCTGAAACAACTCCTGTACATTTACTAGAGCTGCTAGTGCTAATGCTAATGCTAGTGCAGCGTGAAGATCTGTGGGATCCAGGTTTTCCGACATGTTTGTTGCTTTACCTGCTCGCGGTATGAATGTAACATGAAAGTGTATGTGACGTGAACATATATGACGTAAAGACGCATGTGAACATGTGGATTTCTTGCAGTTCTTGTGGCGCGTTGGAGTATCTGGGCGTTGGAGCGGCAAATACAGGGGTTCAAAAAATTTAACTTTTCAGGTGAATTCACGTGACGCCGGGCCACGAAAACCAATCAGCATTGAGATGCTGCCAATGTCATGGAATGATGTATGAGGCCTGGACCGACCCGGAAGGCGGCAGAAAGAAACTGAACCTGAAATAGCCTTGAAAGCGGACTTCATCCAGACGGAGTTCCTGGATGAGGTGGTGGAATTCCCCTGCTGTAAATACTTCTGCAGGATCGGGTGAACCCAAAAGCAACAGTGTCTGGCCCTCAGAAATATGGGACCTCCAGAGCAGGTACAAAGCAGTAATCCAAATGATCTGAGCCATAGTTGAGGATAGACTGAAATGGCGGGACAGATTTTGTTTATCTATGTTTATCCAGCATCCAGACTCGGGCGTTGCACCTTCGGAGTGGCCGTGAATTGTCCAGCATCCAAACTCAGGTGTTTACGCAGCGCGTCACAGGTGTACACACGTACATTTGTGTTTGATGTGGCCGTAGCATAACAAGAGTTGTTTTTTTGTTTGCTTGTTTTTGTCTGTGTTTTTGTGTTAAGAGTATTTATTGTTGGCAATGTTTGGCTGATGTGATGGTTGGAGTGGGCCTGTTTTGTTGATTATAGTGCTGCTACTTTGTTCCATCTGTTCTTCACACACATATAAACTTGTCAGTCTGACTGTGACTGTTCGCACTAATTAAAGGTTTACACATCCTTCCTCTGCTCTGTAAGAGTGTTATTAGCACTCTGAGCATGTGTGCATGTGCTCTTATATAAGGAGGCGTCCTGGTGACTCAAACCCCTGTGTTGGTAACTTTGGGCAGTGGTGACATGCACAGACACACACATTGTCAGTTTTATTCCATGATTTGGTTGTTCTGAAATGCTAAAGGCTTTTTAAATCTGTCTATGTATGTGTGCGTGAGTGTATGAACACCTCTTTCATCTCTAAAAATCACTCTTTGTATGGTGCAGGGTCGCTCTCTCCCCTCAATTATTCATCAGCTTGTTTCCATGGTAACAGCTGTAGCCGTGTATGTGTGTATGTGCATGTATGTGAGGATGTAGGTTTGTGTATGTGTGTGTTTCTGAGGGGTTGGTTGATTTGACAGCAGGAGGATAGGCTTGATCACCTCATCATACTGTATTATTCAATCGAATGCCCACAGACGGATGACTATGACTATAAACAGTAGCAGCACTAACATTAAATTATTTCTACTTTTATTATAAATGTCAACTTTGCCTTAAGTTGGACCTTTTAACCTCTGATGAAACTTTACCCAAATATGTGTACAATTTTAAGTTGAAGGATAAAGTTGGAATAAAATGTTGTTGTTTTTTTACCTCTTCTCATGAACTGATTGTGGCAGTGTGATTTATTCTTAATAAGTGTAACCAGGACTAAGTATGAATAAAATAAAAAAAGAAAACAACTAATGACAACTTAATGGGCAAAAGTATACAATCCTTTGTGGTGTTATACAGAAATCAATCGCCTTATTCACCTGGCGGCCATTTTTATGCTTGAACTCAATACGTAAGTTAAACAGAAATACACAGTTCCATACGTTGTCAATATGCCAGCACTTTGGACCACCAATCTCTCTGTCATGCCGGAGTTAACGATTGATATTGTTGAAAACTGTGGGCATGTAAAGGCTGTAATATTCCCTGGGCTATCTTGCTGAAAGGCTACAGTAACTGGGTTGACAGCTACATAAAATTTAAGTAGGCTAATGGTACTTCTAGCATATCATCAGTACTGATAGCCATGCTAACCACAAATTGGAAAGAATAATCTTGAAATAGCATATAGAATGTAGTGGTATGTGTTCGCATTCATATTTTCTTATTTCATTGTTACATTAGGTTGATTAGATGGCTGTTAGAGCTGTTCATCATTGATGCTAGTCTGGCAAGCTAAGCTTAATGTGTTAGCTAATGCTTTTCAGTGGACATAATTATCCTTATCTTACAGTTAAATATGGACCAGGATCCCTCTTTATGTTTTTGATCCATTCACGCCCAAAATGCCTTATCTTTGGGGAAACGATGGAAGGTCTGTCCACGGTACGATTTTTTTTCCCTCTTTGAGGATGGACATTTTGGGACTCAGCAGTGAGGCGCCATTGCTAGCAGGAAAGTGTTGTATGTAACAAGTGTACCCCACAGCGTCTTGAATAAGTTCCATATTCTACAAGCATAATGGAACACACGGAATACATCATAACTTTTCAATAATGACTTTTCTTACTAAACAAGTAACTGTTCACAATTGAAATATTTGTCATAGGCCTGGGCGATATATAGATTTTATCGATTAATTCAAGTGGGATTCAAGTAATTCAAGTTTGTTTTTCTCCTCTTCCCACTGTGCTTGGGAACTCCAGGAACCCCCCCCCCCTTTATCCTTCTCCTCCCTCCTTCCCTTCTCATGCTTCCAGAATACTGGTACAGTATGTGCAAAGGTTATTCCTGAGGAATCACACGCGCTGTACAGCAATAGTTCCAGCGTTGCACTTTCAAACTCCAGTCAGTCGATGGACCTGTAACCAACTCGGGCTCATCGACACTTTAAATCCCTTTTTTAAAGCAAATTTCATGGCTCTAAAAATCTAAAACTCAGCCCTAATTAGTAAAAAAATATTGCTGTTGTGATTTTTTTTTTTTGCTCATCCCTAATCTGTGGATAATTTAGTTTTTAGCGCCTTAAAGTACTATATTACAGCTGATAATATTAAAGATTGACAGGTTAAAGGTTGATTTTTAAAGTCTCATGTAATAATAATAGTTTTCAGCAGGAGAAAGTTTGTAGAACTGAGCAATCATAATACCAATGTCTGTATAATTTTGTAATCACAAAAATCTGGTGACATTTTGGATTCATTTTCCTCTAGAACATGCAAAATGAAAGTCAACACTATTTTATTGTTTTGAAACTCAGGTTTCGATACGTGAGCTGAATATAATACATATCTCAAAATATCAGATCTCATATTGTGACTTATCTGCTATTATTTAGTATGTATTTTTTTTATTCTGGGATATTTCTGGTACCACTCCATTTGGAGTCTGCCTCTGGAAAACCTCTGTTTGAAGGGGTATAAAGCCCTTCCCCCTACCCCTACATGTGGACGTGCAAAGCAGAGGGGAAGGGGTAAGGGGCGAAATGAGATTCAGTCTAAATCCCCCTTGCTACTGTTGAAAATCTCTGGTTGTAGTTTCTTTCATACCTACGTATGGGTCTAGCTACTTCTGGGTTCTAATGTCCCTCGATTTAAATATCTATTGGTGTATCTTTTCTTATTTGGTGAAGTTGGTCTTGATACATGTGGTTCTCTGTGTGTCAAATTTCTGTAGTTCTACCTGATTTAACCTGGTCCTGCAGCTGGTTCTAAATTCTATGGATCTGGTTTTGTTCATTTAATTGTGTTCTAAATTATTTGTGTTTCCTTCTGGTTTTGTTTAGTTGTAATTTATGCAGTTCTATTACTTGCTGCTTCTGGTTGACTCCAATTACACCCGTTTCATGATTTTTGATTCCTATAATTTGTAATGTTTTTTAGTCTGACTTTTACTTCTTATATGTGATTCTATCTGGTTTTAGTTTTTCTAAGTGTATTTTATTACTAGTTCTGAAAGGGTGGGGCGCGTTCAGGCTCAGATCACAGTTTTGTTTCACTTGTGAGCAGCAGGGGGCAGCAGAGATCAGAACAGACCCTCAGTCTTCAGATCAGCTGAACTGTAGGGAATACAATACTGTAAAAGTAATGACTGTTGACAATGAAGGCTGGTCTGGAGACTTTGACACAGATGTTATGGTAATATCACCAGTAATACCTTTTACACTCACACACACACTGACACTAATCCAGTTTAATCTGCTGCTGAAACACTGACCTACATGTCTGACCATTGCACTACCTGCTGCAGAACGCCACACCCACCTCAGCCTTCAGCCAATCAGATCACAGATGGTACACTGTCTGTTTTTTTGTATTGGATGTCAGACCAACACATTCAAAAACATACTCCTGCAGTTTACTGTAACAAATATGAACACACAGTTAAATCGTTATTTGAACTGGACTTGTTGTCCAGTGTCCTCTATATGTCAGATGCAAAATTGTGTGTAAAACTTATAAGGCTATTATTATAAGTGCATAATTGTTTGTCATGATTCTATAAAATGAATTATCTTTCTGTGTGCTGCTTGTGAACTGGGATGTTTTGAAACATCTCTTAGTAAACTATAGCAGTTTGATTTGATTTGAATGCATTATTTCGAACATGTGCAGAATGCAACAATAATCAATACAACAACAATAATAATAATAATAATAATGATAATAATAATAATAATAATACACAATGACATGTCCGAAAAGAAGTAGGATGAAGCGTAAGCTTATTTAATCCTACTCCTTCTTAACTTCTCCACCAACCTGAATTCATCTCATAGCAATAGACTGCATAGTACAAAAATGATGATAATATAAAATAATAATAATTTATATAAATATATATATATATATATATATATATATATATATATATATATATATATATATATATATATATATATGTTAACTATATTGTTTATTTGTTTCTCAGCAAGATAACTCAAAAAGTTATTGATGGATTTTGATGAAACTTTCAGAGACCAATACATTTTGAGCTATAAAGTGTCAAAGGTCAAGGTCACAGTGAAGGTCAACAGCTAAAACACATCAGTGGTGATATCTCAGAATCCAGACCAGATAGTATCAGGTGTTTTTTTCATTCACTTTGTCTAACCTTCAGACATCAGATGAGATAACACTGATAGGCTCCATGACGTCATGTTTTGACATCCTATGACCTTTACCTTAAAGAAAGTTATTGACATATTTTATTCAATTAGAAAATATCTTGTGCTTCATATTTAACATTACATCTAAGATGTGAAATTTGGTCTGTGTGTGACGTTGCATAACCTCAGAGTGACGTCATATGTGGTTGAATATTGAAATGGACATATCTCAAGGATTTCTTAAAAATTTTTAAAACTCCTTTAGGGATTGTTAATAACCAATAAAATAAATCATTAGCAAACATGGAACACTAGCTTACAAATAAGGTACGAACATCCAGATCCAAACCTTGGCAGACTTGAGCTTCTTTGTGGAGGTGTGCGCTCTTGGAATTGGCTTTAGATTTAAGGTTTTTTCCTATTAAGGCATGTGTTTGAGATTTTTTCTTTTAAACTGTAATGGGAAGACATGAAAAGACATGAAAGCTAAATAAAATTAGAATCGGCAATGCACCTCCTACTAAAATGACAACGACCTGCAGGTTAAATCATCTTTGCTGTTAATGATGATGTGTTAATTATTCACAGGTACCAAGAATTGAATGGTTTTGCACCATATGCAACAATCAACAATCATCGTGAAAAGCATATCTAATGTGATGTGTACTCTTATCCTACATTTTTCACCTCAAGTGTATCATTGCTGTCTTATATAACTTGAAAAACTATAGAGCCCAATAGCCTATAATGTAAACTTAAACTCTTTAAATCAAGTTACTTATTGACCACTAAAATCACCTTAAAATAATCTTTAAAAATGAAATGCAGATTAGAAAAAAAAAATGACAGTGTTCCTTTGTTGTCAGTGATAGTATGGTTGTACAAAGGATGTGATAAGCCTCCAAACTGAGTGTCATGGGTTAATGAGTTTCCATTATGGGCGTGTGGGCATGGTTTGTGAAGGACCATAGTGAATCTGTTGTATAATAGGAAAAGTCAGAAATAGAGCACTGTTGTCAAGTCTGACTCAGGACATCACCATATTCTCCTTTTTTACTGAAATGTTTGAAGTTTGAAGCTATTTATAGGTTTACATCACAGAATTATTTATAACACATTACTATTTGTTAAAGCAGTGATGGAAGTCTATTGTGAATGAGTACATTTACTGCAACACTGTACCTGCATACGCCTTTGAGGTACTTGTACAGAACCTTTTGCTGTTCTGAGTCAGATTAGAAGAAATTCCAAGCAAATGTTTGTCAAATTTAAAACACATTTTGAGACTTTTTGCAATAATTCCACAGTCAAAGCTGTCGAAACTCATTTTAGCTCAGGTTTCACAAACAGACCAATATGATCTACACTAAAATAATAATAGCATAATAACTTTGAAAAAAAGACTATTTTTTCTCATCAGTTTGACATGAAAATAATATTGCATTACGGTAATAAATAATCACAACTTCTAAATGTTGTCTTTGTTTTAGTGCAAAGAATAATATAAAATTATAAAAATATTTACAAACTATTATGTAACAAAATGAGAATAACTTGAACAAATATGGACAACCTGCAATGTCTAAAGAAAATTAGGCACAATTATAAAAATTTTTCAGCTTCTGTTATTAAATGTTTAGTGCATTACATCAATAATATACATGGAGCAATAATAAAATGAGGTAGAATATTGTTAAAATTGCAGTTTTTTATTTCTGGTTATTCACAACTTTTGTTATTTACATAGTTTATAAACATATTTTCATAATTTAATGGGTTTTAAATGGGCACTAAAACAAAGACAAGTATTCAGAGAATGCCTAATAACTAATCTTTTGCAATATTGTTATAGTGTGATATGTCTATGCTTGACACACACAAATTGTGTTACACAAGTGAATTTAGCGATATGTCACCTTTAACCTCCAGAGATCTCAAAAACCTTTGGTCATAGGTGATATCACCAATTATGAGAATTGTATATATCTTCATTCCACATTGTTTGGTACCAATCTGAAAGTTCTGTGACCCTCCGTTCTTGAGTTATAATCGATAATGTGATTTTGACCTCTTAGTTAATTGTGACCTTGACCTTTGACCTTTATTCAAATGGATCATTGCATCGGATGCACATTAGCTATATGTATATGTCCATGTAATTTCATGGTGATATCTCAAGTATTTATTAAGTTATAGCATATGTCTTCGCGGACACACACACACACACACACACATACACGGTGATTAAAATAATCTTACCCAACCAACGTTGGACGGGATTAATAATTTGGAGTTGTCATGATTTATAGGTTATGATGTTATTGTTTTACTAGTCCGCTCCACTGGTGATCAAATTGGGCTGAATGTGGCCCCTGAAAGAAAATGAGTTTGAGATCTATACTTGAATCCTCCCACCTCTTCCCTTTACATGGTCCTGCTGCTGTTCCTCTTATATAGATATGCATTCACTCCTCCATCTCTGATCCAGCTGCACAGACACACAGAGCGGAGGGATACACAGACTTGCTTCCTCCCACTCTCCATCATCTCTCCATCATCCCCTATGCCACCACCTCTTCCTCTTCTACATCCTCCCATCTGCGCAGACTCTGGCCCCCTTCCCCCTCCTCCGCTGCCTCATTTTATGGAGGAGCTTCACATCTGCAGCGGACGCCACACCGCTTGCCCTCCCTTCATCTCTCTCTCTCTCTTCATGAGCATTTGCGGAGCCTCACGTAGTCCAAAGTGTCTCGACGATGGTTTCCTTTTGAGGAGGTAGTCCGTCACTCATTCGTTCAGAGAGGAGGAGGAGGAGGAGGAGGAGAGGAAGGTGTAGTTTGTGTCGGCTGCATCTGCATGGCTCTGGGGGGGGAGGCGACGCTCGGCTCGGCTTCACCATGATCGCCGTGTCGTTTAAATGTCGCTGCCAGATCCTGCGCAGGGTGAACAAAGGTAGAGAGACATTTAAAAAACACTCTGAAAGACACAGAGAGAGAGAGGGTTGGGTGCATGTTTGTATGTGTTCCATGCATGTGTGTTAATCTGGTCGAGCGTCATTTGCTGTAAACTGCTGACATTGAAAAGAGAGAGAGAGAGAGAGAGAGAGTGGGTTGGTTTTGACCAACGCCAGCTGTGTGTGTGTGTGTGTGGACATGCACATGTGTGATTGTGCATGCATGTGTGGTGTTGAAAATGATCTCCTGATGGATTCATTCAGTTGGTCGCTGCAGGTTGCCTTGGAAAAGAGACCTACAAAGTGAATGGCAAAAAGAGAGAGAGAGCATTGCATCTGATTTTCATCAATGTAATATTCATAGTGTGTATTAACAGGGGATGGCGGGATTGGAGGAGAAATCAGGGCAGTGTGTGTTGAGGGTTTTTATGATCAGATGTGGTTTTTCTTTTGTCTGGCACATTTTGAAGCTTCAGGTGTTTGTGGGGATTCTGACACAGAAGTTCTATATCTAAGACTTCCCTTATGTTGTTTTCTGAATATTAACCAGTTGTTTAGTGTGTAAAAGGATGGTGACCAGTACATCTTATTTTAACAGCTGGAAATGTTTAACATTACTGTAACTGTATCAGCACATAGGAGCAGCTGGAATCAGAGTCCAGTCCAACCCAAGGCTTATACCAGGTTCTTTTCCTGGATTGAGCAGTAATAGATTTTTATCTAACATTCCAAGGTTTGTAATTATGTCTGCTACTATTACACATTTCTTCCTGGGCTCATGATATTGTTGTGACTAATCCAGGCGTTGTCCTGCATGTTTATATGTGTCCTTCTTCCAACACAACTGATTCAATTGACCAGCCTGTCATCCAGCTGTGCAAAACACCTGTGCTGGAAGAGAGAAACATCTAAGACATGCTGGATAGTGGCTTTCTAGGACCAAAGGTGGAGACCCCTTGACTAATCATTTAAATATTTCCTCTATAAAGTGTAAATCTCAGCGACAACTTGCTAGATATAATTTTCAAAGTCATTTCAACATAAAATGGAAACACTTTTGGTTTGCACTGATGTAAAATTGACAACAGCAAATCATTACATTTGAGAAGCCTAAAAGTTTAGCAGCTGTTCCATCATTAAGTTGAGTTATAATAGAGACTTACTCTGTTATCAAAATATGGATAAAAAAACAAACATGTTTTCATTCATGCAGACATTTCTCAACATTATTTGTTATTTTAAGTTAGTCTTTCATATCTCTATCTCTTTCATCTATTTCTCACCTGACATGTTTCGGTGTATTACTTCGTTTTTAAAAGTATGTCACTGCAACATCCTGGTGACCCTCTGACGAAGGTGGAAGTAATACGCTGAAACATGTCAGGTGAGAAATACCTACACATATGTCTGAGATAGATGAAAGACTAATTTAATTTAACAGTAAGACATTATGAACATTCTACAGTTATGATTGTTATTATAGTACTGTCATTATAAGCTAGTGGCATTCTGTCTAGACTGGTGCCGACATGTTTATTGTCATTGTGATACACAATTCTGCATTAATCACATCACAAAGGATTGTATCTGAATGAATTTCTCACTGTGAATAATAAAAGTAACGTGTGTACTCATGCTGTGCATTCTACATTAGAGCTACATTGATCCACATATAATAATTTTCTGACATTTGATTAACTGAACCACTGATTTAACAATTAACTGAGGAGACTCAGTATTTACAGTCCTTGAACATATGACCAAACAGTTGAAACCCTGGTATGATCATCAGGTAGACCTGTTCACTATGAGTCCACCTGGGTGCGTTCAGTAAGTGTCACTGAAATATTCAACAGCATCACAGATATCCCTCATATTGTACAGGTCATAGAATGGCAGCATCATTGATAGAAATGCAATGAATTAATTATACATTCATCTTCTGAATCCTGGAGAGGGTCATGGAGGTGCTGGAGCCTATCCCAGCTACCTATGTGCAAAGGTGGGATCTACCCTGGACATATCACCTTCATCACAGGGTTGTCATATACACACAGACAACCAATCACTCTCACATGTCACCTGCGGGTAATTTAGTTGAACCAATAATCTATTAAGTCATGTCTTTGGATGGTGGGACAAAGCCAGAGTGCTATCCACTGCAGTACCATGTCACCCCAAGTCATTTACCATATAGTTAATGCAAGAAAATTATGAAATATGAACATTTGGTGCATTGCTTTGCTACAAATAATAAAGTAGTATTGTTGATCTTTATCACCATATAGTTGAAAATAAAAGTAGTCTGTAAATGAGGGTGTTTCCAAAGTAAAAGTGGTGATACTGAAATCATGGGTCACAAAGTGATGGTTGGCTATGGTTACAGATACATTAAAACAATACATCATTAAAACAGTATTGTTTAAAACATATTTTTGCATTAATGAGATAAAGAGTTTTACTGTAAAGCAGTGTTTGTCTGAGTTACCAGTTCTACTCCAAATCAAAGTGCATTAGCATAACTTCACTGAACAGATATTTTCAAGTGTAATATTTATGATTTCTGAATCTATTTAATGATAATAAACATGTGTATTCAGTGTATGGAAAAAGCTCTTATTTATTTCCTCATTGATCTTATGAAAGTATTAGGCTGATTGATTACATTTTGTCTCTAAAACAGATCATTTCCTAGAAATTGTAGACCAGTATAATTTCAGACAAGAATAGTTATAGATGCAACTACATATAACATTTTAATTTATTGCAACTTGTGATTACAAAACATCAATGTTAGATTAGGTCTGATATGATGTGAGCTGGGTTATTTTAAGTGTATTTGCAGTTATATTATTGCATTAATATGTTCATTCCCATATCGTTTGCATCCAGTTTAACTCCATATGAGATGAATATTTCCATTATCTCCATTTTACCAACCAATACACATGGTATATGACATAATAATGTCATCATTTCAAACCCTAACCCACTTTCACACGTTTGCTCCCAAAAAAAAAATGGAACACGTATCCGATATTATTTCCGATGCAACTTCAATCTGAACAAGCTGCACTGATCCCATCTTTACATCATTGAAAAAAAAAAGTCAACATTTTTTCATCCCATTCTGTTCACACTTAAAACTGATGCATTTAAATGTGTAATATGAATGAGCACAGGAATAAATCGTATTTCATCCAAAAAGCCTGACTGTCCTGTTGGGTGAACTCCTTAAAACATGTGATAGAGGTCTTTAAGATACAACGAAGTGAAGTGAAGTGTGTAGATGACATATATTATTGTAGATTCTTATGTTTCCTCCACAAAATAACCACAACACTTAAACAATATGAACATGGTTACTGCAGGGAACCTGACCCACGTCATCTGACTGCTTTTCACAAAACTACATGCTTGGTAAACATCTGAGTATCATATAGTTCAGGCTTTCTGAAAAATGAAGGAGCCAATCAGTGTCATCGGGTGGGACTTCCCATGACTGGGTGATGTTGTGTCTGTCTGTGCCACGGCTGATGTCTCTGTGGTCTGTTGGGCACTGGGTTCCTCTTCAGCTTTTTTCCATTCCCTTATAGTGTCCACAGTACTCTGGTGTCTCTCTACCATTTCAGACATATGCCAGAGGATTTTTCTGGAACATCTGACACGTTAAGACCAAGTTCTGCAAGCTGCTAGTCTACCCGTTTTCCATTGGGAAGTTCAACGAATATCCACTGGCTGTTGTCGATGTTGCCTTTTATCCTCAGATTTTCCCTGCACATATGACAATGGTCATTTACAGACAACGCAGTGGTGCGTTTAGGTGCAGCTGTACTGTGGTGTTTGTTTTGCTGGTCTGTTTGCAGTATGGCTCTTCTTCCTGCTGTCGCTCTGAGTCACGGCTTGAATTCAACATGAGTGGCTGAAGCAGCACATCAGTCAAGATGACAGACAGATTCTTTATCTGAGTAAGGATTTTAGATAAGGCCCCTCTTTTGAAAACAGATTGGTTGTGGAAAGGTCACAGATGGTATCGTGATACCATCTGGGGCAGAATTAATGCCAAAGAATCAGTTATTGTTACATCATGGTGAACATCACTGGGGTTACACTTAGATATTCCTGGCACCATTGTTAATTGTTTTTGCTGCAGGTGGTGCAAATTGGGTTGAATAACATAAAAATGCATTTGTGATATTATATTACAGTTAAAAGGAAACCTGAATTGTATCATTCTTTTGGAACAATGACTTTCGAGATGAGTAGTTTGTATTCCCTTTATCACACAACCTTGGCCTGAGCACTTGCAAGCTTAAAGCAACGATCACACACAGGTGCTGCTAAATGTTAAACACAGAGAAATTTATATAGGTAAATGTCAAAGTGGTGAGGGGTTTTTGATAGTTGAGATATGTTGTTAAGATTTTATGCTGATTGTCTTTCATTTGGTTTAAAAAAAATCATATTATTGGAAGTGTTTTCACTTAAGCATCATATTCTTTGGATGAATGTCATTGTAAGCAATAAATCAACTAATAATAAACTAAATGTTAAACTTTTATTTAACACAGTTGGGGTATCTTTGAGGATTTTGTTCACTTTTTTAGCAATGGTGTCAATAGTCAGATTGTAGAAAATCACAGTTTAGTCCATACAATTGTTAACTCACTCAATTATTGGTTATTCCATATCAACTGGAGGGGGTCCATAAGTCATTTTCAAGTGTTTTATTAACAATTCAGACAGACAGACAGACAGACTTTATTCAGCCCCATAGGGAAACTGTATCCAGCTGTTCATAGAAAAACACATGAAAACATCAAAAATGTCATCACAGACAAATACACAAAAGTCAAATAAATAAATAAATTACAATCGAAGATCAGCATGATAGGCTGTGATGGCTGATGGATGAAACTGTACCAGAGCGCCTAGGTTTGTAGTGTGTATATATTATATAGAATTGAAGGGAAAATTATTAGCCCAGCTACAAAAATGTCATTGTGTTACAATGTACAAGTGCTTTTAAACAGATCAACCCATTTTTTTTAACACACCGTGTTTGGCATCTACGTTTATTTGGAATGCTTACACTATTTTATTTTGCACACAGAAATGAAAATATTGGCAAAACAATTTAAAGTAACAGGGTCAAAATGATTATCCCCCTGGATCCTAATGGTCAGTTGTGTCTCTCTTTTGCTGTATAACTGCCTGTGGTCATTTGTTGTAGTTTTTAACAGGTCTGGCACTTCTTTGTTGGAATCCCAGCCCATTGTTCTTCGGCAAATGTCTCAATCTCCTCTAGGTTTGATGGTCCTCTGGCATGGACATTCTTCCTTAGGTCACCTTATGTATTTTCAATTAGATTTAAGTCAGGATTTGTTCAGACTTTGGTCTTGTGGAGATGATAAAGTGATGACCCAGACCCAGTTTTAATGCTGACTGATTAATTTTTTCTTTCAAAATCTCCACATATTTATCTTTTTTCATGATTTCTTCCACCTTTACAAGATTTCCAGTTCCAGATGCACTGAAGCATCCCCACAGGATCATTCTCCCACCACTGTGTTTCACTGTGTTGATGGTGTTCTTTGTTCTTCTTATATGCCCCTGCCTTTTTTACTGTCCAAATATAAGCAGTGTCTCTGTGGCCAAAAAGCTCTAGTTTCGTCTCATCAGACCATAGGACAGGCTTCCAGTCTGTATAATCATTGTCTATGTGTCCCCTCCACTGGCTGGATTTATCGTTCATAGAAAACAACAGAGAAACGAGCCACTCAGAAAAGGCTTGTCCACTACACGTCATGTAGGCATTGGTGTGGAGTGACGCCATTACAGCGAATCTGAAGTAGCATTAGCATTAGCATCTACAAGAGCTGCTGCACAAACTGGAAAAAATGGCGGAGCAAACTGGTTCATGTGCTCTCTGTGGAAATAAAACATGTTTTTTTCCTGCACGTTTTCAAAACAAGTGATGGCATGAAACCTAGCTGGATGTTACTCTGGTTTGGTAAACACACACAGAGCCAGCAGGGGTGGGGGGGGGGTCCTTCACACATTCTGAGCTAATGAGAGATGCCTCATCACCACGTCATGGACATGTACTGTATGAGGAAGTACCAGTAAACTCTGTTATTCAACCTCAAGTCATTTTCTACCTTCCAAAAACAACTGGAAACAAAATAATCTGGAGGTTTTTTTTTTAAATAGAACCAACACACAATGTATTCAATAACAATGCAGAACACAGTAATATTAATGAAATAACCATAGAATGACTCCTTTAAGTCTGGCTGGAAGGAGTATGTTTTTCAAAAGTGCCGTTTTTCTTGGTCTGCAACCTCCCAGTCCATTCCTGTGCATAGCTGTGGTGATTGTGTTCTTACAGACTATGATTATTCTGCCAAGGGATGGTGGAGTTATGTTTATCTGTCCTTTATCTGTCTGTCTGTCTGTTTGTTTGTCTGTTTGATAGCAAGATAACTCAAAATATTATTGATGGATTTGGATGAAATTTTCAGGAAATGTTGATACTCATACAAAGAACACACAATTAAATTTTGGTGGTGATTGGTGGAGGTATTGGGGGTATTTCATTTGGTTGGTCAGGACAGACTGCTGCTCACACAAATGAAAGCAGGGGTGGGGGCTGGTGGTACAGTCTGCGTTTTCCGAGTGGATTTGTAGTTCCCGATGTGTCCAAGTCAGTTTGTTACAGTTTGTTGTCAGTTGTTCTGGGGTCTTTAGACATCAGGGTCTTTGAAGTATTTCTCTTCCTCCCTCTGTCAGGTTTGTGTTGTACTCTGTGGCTGTCTTTGAATTTCTGGATGATATTTTCACAGCGTTTCTTGACACTTGGAAACACTTGAACAGCTTTGTATAACCTTCTCCTGCTTTGTGTGCATCAATAATTATTTTTCTCACATCCAAATTGATTTCTTTGATATTGGGCATGGTCCTTTTTCAACTGACAACTCAATGAACCATACTGAGGCCTTTGTACCATGTTCTAAGTTGACTGTTGAGTGAAATCACTTGGCCTGAACATGTTTAACCTGTGAAGTTAAAGCTCATCATTGCACAAAAATGGTTTGGGCAATGATTTAATAAATGGTAATTTCTTAAAGGGGACTAATAATAATGTCCCTAGTTATTTTAGTTTTAGCTTAAATAATTCTGTTTTGGTATGCTCTGTTAAAAAAGTACTTGGGAAAATTTCACAGAGTGGCTAATAATTTTGTTCTCAAGCGTGTACACACACACACACACACACACACACACACACTTGTTTCCATGTCTCATGAGGACCAAGTTTGTAATCAAGTAGCCATTAGGTAGTGAGTGTGAACACATCTTTTTTTTTTTAAATAAAAATAAAATAATGCTAAAAAATAGAAAATTAAATTAAAAAATGTATGAATAAAAATAAATAAATAAATAAACTAAATAATAATAATATTTGTAAAATAGTACATAAATACAAAAATTATGTAAAAAGATAATTTAAAAAATACATACCGTAATTTCCGGACTATAGAGCGCACCTGATTATTAGCCGCACCCACCTCATTCTAAGAGGAAAACCGATTTTGTACATACACAAGCCGCACATGTATATAAGCCGCATGTGCCCACATTAAAACATGTAACCCAAACCCGACTTTAAGTCCCGCGAATGAAACTAAATGTCCTTCATTAACCCTTGTGCAGTCCTTCGTAAAAGGCACACTGGCTGTGTCCTACAATCGGGTCTTACAAACCCAGATTCCAAAGTTCAGTTCCATAGACTCATCACCCCACCCCCCAAGGATATATTACTGTTTTCAGTAGTAAGCAATGGCATCCTACAGTACGTATAAAAAGGTACATTTGTGAACCACCGGGTCTCTTTGACCCGAAGGACCGCACAAGGGTTAAAGTCCACAGTCCAAAAATCACAGCCGGCAAAATGAAGGGAAAATGATACTTAAGGTTTGATGCAGACCTGCAGAGTCCGGGTCCCGTTGAAAGTAATCCAAGGAAAAAAAAGTGTATATTTCCAAAGGTAAGGGAGGGAAAAATGTCCGCCGCATCCACAAACAGGTGGTTGGTCGCCGCGTCCACAAACAGGTGGTTGGTCGCCGCCTCGCCTCATCTATCGCAGAGTCAGTGATAACTTTCTCTTTCGCAGAGAGTTCAGGTCAAACTCCTCCGTGCCAACGTGCAAAAATAATCCACAGGGTCTGGTCGAGCCTCTGTCTTCTCTCACACACCGCCGCGGGTTTTTCTTTAAGCAACTTTTTACCCCCTGTACACCTGTCCGTCACCTTTACCGCTCCCACTGAAACCCGTCACCCCGCGTTTGTTCCGCCCCTCCTTTTTCATTCAGTCTTCCTCGACGCATATATTCCACCGATCTAAATCTTACCTTTTCTACTCGAGCGCCTCTGGCGGCCGTTAGGAAAATTACATAAATTGGCCGTATCACTGAAAAAGCCGCAAGGTTGAAAGTTTGGGAAAAAAGTAGCGGCTTATAGTCCGGAATTTACGGTACTTTTTTTTTTTTTTAAAAAAAGGAAACATATCTTCAAATCTTTGAAAAATACATGTTTCACTTTGTACTGGTTTCCCTCAAGCATTACGAGGACTTCTGGAAAAATTAATTAATGTGTTCATGGGACCACATCATTTATATTTTACTAGTGGTGACCTTTATATTTAACCCTTGTGGGTCCCTATAGTCTTAGAGGTCCCCATGGTGTGACTGTGTAAACATACCAATGTCCCCATGAAGATAGGAATACAAACACACACATATGTATGTACACAGGCACACTGCCTTGCTTATGTAGTTCACCAATTCAACTATGTTCAACAAGAGTAAGCTTTTTTGCCTTTTCCATCAGGAGGTGATAACAGTGTGGATACCTGACATTTTTGTCCTTTAAAGGATGTGGTCCTAAACTTTAGATCAGTTGAGGAACACCTTATTTCACTTTGATGTTTTTAATAAATTGCTTGCTCTTTTTTGTCTTACTTCTATTTTTCCTTTTTCATTTTGAAAGTCTAATTGTATAATCTTTTTATGATTCAACAGTGAAAAATGTAAAAAATAAAATCAAATGGTCTTATGATTTTGAAACATGACTGCATAACACATACACACACACACACACACACACACACACACACACACACACACACACATATGTACAGTGCAGAAGTGTAGATGAAACCAAATGGAAGTGATGCTGCTGTCCTACATCTGACGGAGGAGGAGGAGGAGGAGGAGGATGCTCCGCTTTCATCTTCAGTTGGCTACAGTCTGTGCATGTGTATTTCCAGAATCTCATTGTGTTTCTGAGCTCAGCTGCTGGATTGAAAAACAGAAACAGAGCGAATGTAGAGCAAATTAGAACAGGCTGGAATGGAATCATATAGAGGAAAATGGGACACCAATATGAAACTACTTTATTGTGCATATAGTACATTATAAACTGCATAGGGTGATTTAAACCTTTCACACAGGTTGTTGTGGATCTCCAGGTCATTTGCAGTTGAGACAAGAGTTTGTGTTTTCAGGCAGAGGTGTAAAAAATATGAACACTAACATCCTAGATATTCTATAGCACACCAACTCAGATATGCAGGTAATTAAAAGATCACCTCAAGCCTTACTACAAAGTAAAGCAGGAAATTGTTTTTCATACTATCTAAAGGTGATGAGAGGTTTATTTTATTTATTTATTTGTTTGTTTGTGTGTGAGTCAAAGAAAAGTAAAAGAAAAATTCTACAGCATTTCTGTCCTTTGCCCTAAGTTGCTGCATATATTTCTCAAAATGTTTCTATTTATTGTTGGATTCCCTTTATTGAGGTTACAAAATATAGATGAATGCATTTCTGATAAATTCTTTACTTTTTGTTGGTAAACTACATAAATGTTCATAATATTCATGAGGCCCTTGCTTCAGAAGCAAATATAAATGTATTCATTGCCAAGTATAATTTCACGTGCAAGGAATTTGTCCTAATGCAGCGCTGTGTAACTTAACATATGCAAAGGGCAGAGTATATAAATAGTCGTAGATTTAAAGAATACATTAAAAGTTATCTCTCATAGTACAGCTTAAGGAGACTATACATTTTTAGATGTGTTTGATATTGAAGAATACGACGTATGAAAAATGAATACTGAACTCAAGTATTTAAATTACTATTTTGTACAAAAACTAATGGATATGATAAAGATTGTTTGATCTTAAAATGACAAATAATTATACAATATACTGATCACTTCTTTTTTTATCATCATGTTGAAGATAAATTGACAAGTCATTGCAGCTGTGTTCGTAATGACTTATTTTTTTTGTGCAACAGCATCTTTTACTAATGTGTTTAATGAAATTGTTGTTGGTGCAGATGAGCAGATCTTTCCTCCCTCTTCACAACACAAATCTCATCACTAGATCACTGCTTCCTGTGCATCCATCAGTTTTTTTTTTTATCCAATTTATACATCCTGTAGTCGTACTGATGTATCATGATGTAATAGCTGAAAACACAGCTCACCCTTTTTTTTTTTTTTCTTTTACTCCTTTAGTCTTTTGCTGAAGTTCAGTCATCATCTTGTGGATGACAGCATGACTTGAGTGGGGTGGGGTGTCCCAGTGGAGAGCTCCGATTGGTCCAGAGTTGGATAGACCACAGTGTTCTACCTTGGGATTGGCTGCTGTATTGATGTGGTCACCTCTCTGTCTCACTTTTGGGAAATAGTTTCTTTATTCATGAGAACAGTGACTTGGTAGAGCTCCGAGCTGATGCTTCAGATGAAAAACCAGACAGTATTTTCTATAAGATGCTAATTTATCTCTAATTTCTTAAATGTACTTTTATGGTAGAAGTTGTACTATGTCTGATGATGAAGGTGAGTATAGATGCATGATAAAGGTTTGTCAAGGATAATTGCCAAAATATCAACAGTGATTAAAGGAACTGGTGAAATACAGGGACACACGGATGCTCTGGTAAACTTAAGAACTTAGAAGAGCTTAAGAACTAGTAAGAGAGATTAATGGAAACTGTAAACCAGGTTAAAACCTGGAAGAGGATTGGTTAGAAATTTACAACTGGACAAAGAAGCTGGTCAAGCTTGTATGTGATTAGCTGGACACTGGAGGAAGTACAGTAGGATATACATTGACCTAAAAATGTAAGAAATAGAACGTCAGAACCAGACAAAGATTTTTTTCAGTTTAAGACCCCGTCTGCGCGGAAAGGAGTTCGCGTGAAACTGACGTGCTTTCTTAACAGATTGGCCTTTTGTCAAAATGGGACCGGTCTTGCAGATACCCCAAAATAGACTCTTTGGAAAACGGGTCCCAGAGTGGGAAGATCTGGTTATGGTGTCATTTCCGTTTCCATCTTGATGAGTATCCGTGTGTGTTCACACCCACGTCGTGACCACATGACCGGAAAAAAACCCAGCCCTGCACCCGTAGCATTCACTCTCCTCACAAGACAGCGACAATGGTGAACAACAGAGTATCAGTGGTGAATGTCTTAGGGTGTTAGCAGTGTTATTATTGTTGTTTGTGTCCGGTGTGTGTGTCACGCCGGTAGTAAAAGGATGTGGGCGCATGCGCACTACTTTTTCTATTGTTCTTTTGTATCTGATGGGACTGGCTTACAGTGCTCATAGTGGTGTGGCATGTGAATTCCATCATTTTCAGCAAGTGTTTTGCCCCCATGCTAACGCAGAGTTTTACCAAAACAGTTCCATTTTTGCGTAATATCTTTTTGACACGGTTTCAAAACTAAACACTTATTGAACTCGTGCGGACATAGCCTTAAATATTGTTAGGTGATGAGGAACAAATGAGAACCAGCAGGACAGAAAGAGTGGAAAGGTGACAGGAAGACAGAAAACAGTGATCATGACATTGAGAAGCACTATGACCTAAAGCAGGTTTGAACACTATAAGTTTTGCAGTGTTAATTTGGAGAAGGTTAAATCAACTCTCTAGATGTTGGTTTAACACTGCAAAATGTACTGTGTAGGCATGAAGAGGTAATGGTTGAGTCTCCAAACCGTTCAACATTACTGGATGATTGGTTGATATTCAGAAAGTTTGAATTAAACTATTCAAACGTCTGTTACTGTGAAGATCACTGCTAACCTTGATTTGTTTCTTTGTGTTGCAGATGAAGGGCCGTACACTAAACACTCTGCAGGGTCGCGACCTCCAGATGGAGCGCTGGCCATCAGGAGGCAGAGTATACCAGGTAACTCATTTTAGTTCCTTGTTATATGTTCAGTGCATTCCTTTATTTCACATCTGCTGCAGTCGTTTCCAGCAGTGAAGCTAATAGCCTCAGAGATGATGATAACAGCTCTGAAAATAGAACACGCGCACAAACAGAAAGTAAGCTGATGTTTTCTATATGTGTGACCGGTAGGAAGATGCTTGCAGTCGCAGTTTATCTCCTCCCACCTGGAGCTCATGGCCTACTTAGAACATTCATCTGAAAACCTCAGTCAGTGTGTTAATATTTGTGTAACTTCAAGCAAGCATCACACCAGTGACCCAAATACTTTTGTTGACTGGAAACTTCAAGCCAAGTTTAGACCAAAAATTCACGATAAAATGAAGAAGGCAAGATGTTGTTCTGCAACGTCCTGAGAACCTACCCATTTACACCACTACAAGGAGACAAGACAGTCTAACATTTCCATAGCAACTCACTGTTCTTTCATTCTAACTGCTGGATTTTCAGGTTCAACTCAATATAATCTGTAGTCTCATACATTATAAATGAGGTTAACAACAGTGAATTACTCTCCACAGTTTCATTTGTAGTATTGATAATTCAGCAAAAGCACCAGAAGGTTGAATTTTTCTCCTGTTTATTTCTGGATCTGTTCCATCCTTGAGAGAAGCGGTGTCACCTTATAACTACTTCAGTTCTGTTCAGTTTATTTCAAATGTGCAACAAGCAAAACAATCCCACTCAGTCCCCACTAGTGAAACAAACAAGAAAAGAAAAAAAGAACATATACACGAAAAAACAAAACATGACTTCATTTGCATATTCGAAAAGGAGTAGGAGGAAGTACATTTTATTTAATCCCACCCCTTCTCCACAAAACATTTAGCTTCCTCTCAAAATGATATATGAAAAATAAAGTCCCTTGGATAAGTTCACCAGACTTATCATTTCACATGCACATTCCCATCCATATATATATATATATATATAAATAAATTGACATACTGAGGAAGGAGAAAGTGAATAAATATATACAGATAACTTTGGAGGAAACACAAAAATGAATACACAATAAAGTAAGCAGTATTGAGCCAAGAGAGTAATATTAACATTGTACAGGTGAAGCACTAGGATAAATATGGAGGAAAAACAAACACAGCGTAACACCGCTTTCTAAAATAAATCTTAGTGATTTGCAAGTTGAGTCGATAGCATCCTACAAAGTTCCAAATCTGTATTGTCTCAGTATGATGCTTTGGGGTTTTAGAAAGCCCGATCCAGTAGCTCTTATAGGAAAGGAGATCTGAATAATACTAGATTTATTAAGTGTTTTCTACAGGAAAAAGGAGCTTCTTAATCATGTGGTATTGTCTAAACTTTTGATTGAATTAAAAACAAGGTAATTGAACTCAAAATCTTATTTAAAATAATAAAAAAATAAATACAAATAATAAATGCTAGTAAAGTAATACCTAATGAAATAATAAATACCAAAAATTAGTGAATGACTTTGGATCACTGAATTATTAAATCTGGGACTCGACTGCATATGTTATTTTTCCTTCAGTCTCAGTGATTCCTATTCTTTCCAAATGACTGGTTAAATGTGTCTGTACTGAAATGAACAGACCACAAACAGCTGCAAGAATTTCAAGAAATAAAGAAAACACAAGCTTCAGAGTCACTAAGCATAAGTGAAAGTGTTGATGAGCCAGTCATGAGAACTGGTAGAATTCTGGAACCAGTTAGTACTGGTAGAGGTTCAGTGTCAGATGAATAAATCAATAAACTGAAAGTCACTGGCAAACTGGGGAGTGTCACAAACACTGATATGTTTCTACAAAAATTCAGGTTGCGTTAAATAATTGTGGGTACAGTTTTCTAACCAGTTAAAGGAGCTTGTAGTGTTTGAGTAGATACATGGTATTAGTGAAGTTTTGGAAAAGGTTGAGGAGTCAGAGGTTATAGAAGTCGTAGAAATTTTGATCCAGTAATGAAGTAAGTATTATTATTATTATTATTGTTATTATGATTATGATTATTATGATTATGATTATGATTATGATTATGATTATGATTATGATTATGATTATGATTATGATTATTATTATTATTATTATATTGTTATTCAGTGGTGCAGTGGTTAGCACTCGTGCCTCACAGCAAGAAGGACCCTGGTTCGAATCCCACACCAGACCTTTCTGTGTGGAGTTTGCATGTCCTCCCCGTGTCCGCGTGGGTTTTCGCCGGGCACTCCGGTTTCCTCCCACCATCCAAAGACATGCACTGATAGGTTAATTGGTTAATCTAAAATTGGCCATAGGTGTGAATGTGAGAGTGATTGTTTGTCTATGTATGTCAGCCCTGCGATGGACTGGCGTCTCATACAGGGTGTACCCCGCCTTCGCCCATTGTAGCTGGATTAGGCCACCAGTGACCCCCGCGACCCTAGTGAGGATAAAGCGGGTTCAGATAATGATGAATATTGTTATTGTTGTTGTTGTATTGATTATTGTTGCATTCTGCACATGTTCGAAATAAAGCATTCAAATCAAATCAAGTTATTTAATTAACATAAAATTAGTATTCTGACATTGCTTACAGTTGAGTCATGATGAATATTAGTGTAGCCAAGCTCAAATCTATAGCCTATACCATTTGATGGGAGCCACTGCTGCTGCTGGAGTTGGAACTAATAATCCTTATCAGTTTTCTGGACACAGCGGGCTCCATAAGGCTCCAAAATGCCTCGAAATGCTTCCAGGAAGCAAATTGGGTGCAATGTTATGTTGATCAATTAATTTACTTTAGGAAGTGTTAGTTACTATACAAATGTTTCACAGAAGTGTTATTTCATACAAACTCATAATCTCATATCTAACATTAAACAGCCAATCAACGAGTGAAATGCTCAATGGTGATAATCAAGGAAGTCACTATTTAAGCACTGTTAGTTATGTAACTACAACTATAGTACAGTAGTGTTGTGTCATCATTGAGAGTATACCACAGTTCAATTTAACTTTGTACTTGTTGATGGAGTTTGAAATATACAAATATACAAACTCAAACTTCTGCTGCTTCCACTTAGGTGTGATGCACCCCATCCACACATAGAACATTTTCGGAAGGTCCTGCAGACATCTCTAGTAAAATGTTGTCATCTTTGAACAGCTGTCAAACACTAGAGTGTAATCAAAACACTGACATATTCGACCGGAAATGCTCAAGCACATATTTGGGATGCAACTGTAACCAGACACCATGTTGTGCAAAGAGTCAATTATGCCATTACTGCTTTTTGTCACAGTACATTTGACTGGCTCTGTGGAAATAGAAAAGACAGTGACATCACTTGTATTACCTTTGGCTATACAGTCTTTTTATATACATATTTTTACAATCTAATACCTCAGCAGTTTTACAATAAAGTGACTTTCTTGACTTGTAGAATCTTTTAAACTGACAAACATCATATGTGTAAATGTACATAATGTACAGAAAGGTTTTTGAAATGAGGTTCCATGGGGGCCAATGCATGGGGGCTTTGTCTTTTCAACCACTTTATGGGTTTAGTTAGTTTTTGGACCCAGTGAGATTGTGTTTTGGATGTTGCAGCTGTGTGAGCCAAAGTAAAACAAGCATTGCTGCCTTTGAATTTCTAAGCAATCCCAAGAAGACCATCAGTGATCACTCTAATAGTACAATTTGACAGACAAGGCACTATTTTATTTTTAAATTAAAAAAAAGATGAGGCACTCTGATCTGCTGCTGTTTCAAAGGTGTCATTCCACTGAAAACCACTTTTCCATGCTCTTTTTGGAATCTGATGGGTCGCCCCGACTTACCAACACATGCTGCCTTTGAAAATGGTTTGTCACCTTTACTGGCTGCATACAGTGTTCACAGAAAACAACGAGAGGAACGGGGGACCCAGAAAAAGCCAGTCCACCTGACGTCAGATGGACTTTAGCATCACCCACATGGGGTTAAGCCTGTCCTCCGTTGCAGCGAATCTGAAGTAGCATTAGCATTAGCATCTTAAAAGCATCTGCACAAACTTGAAAAAAATGGCGGATCAAACTGATTCATATGCTCTGTGGAAATAAAGCCTTGTTTTTTCCATGCATGTTTTCAGAACAAGCAACGGCACGAAACCTAGCTGGATGATACTCTAGTAAAGCTAAAAACACATAAGGAGAGTGAGAGGGGAGGGGGGGTGTTCCTTCACACATTGTGAGCCAATCAGAGACATGTTCATCACCATGTCATGATCATGTATGAGGAAGTACCAGTAAACTCTGTTGTTCGACCTCAAGTCATTTTTCTACCGTGAAAAAACAGCTGGAAACAAAGCAATCCAGACGTTTTTTAAAAATATAACCAACAGACAATAAATTCGATAACAATGGAGAACACAACAATATTAATGAAAAAATGATAGAATGACACCTTTAACAAAAATCAGTTTTCCCTGGAGATGCTTTGTTATAGTCTGAAGTCTTCATTGTTAACAGGCAATTTGTGAAGTAATGCTTGAAAAAGTTGCTGACCAACCTCTTCACTAAGCTGTTTCATCTAAAAATGTTTAGACTTAAGTTTTTTTTTGTTTGTTTTGTTTTAAGTCAGCAGTACCGATTTTTCAGGAAGTTGAAAAGGGTATAACTTTCTTGTTCTAAAGCCTCTTTGGAAGAAAAAAATGAAAAGGAAGAAGACAATCATGGCCATGGTTCAATATCAGATGTCTTCATTATGTCTGTGGGTGGATGAAGTGAAGGAAGCCCTGTCTGATGAATATTAAAATAGAACATTTTAATAAAACCCTGCTTTCTGTCATATCAATCCTAAGGACTGGTTACATCAGATTTTTCTTGTCTGCCTTGAAATATCCCTCTCCTATCTATCTTTCTCCCTGTTAAATATTTCAGTTGTTTTCTGAAATATAAATGGATGACAGAATAAAAGATGACTTTAGTTCTTTTTGTCAAGATTGTTTTCTTTGTGTTGAGAAAAGTGTAAAAACAATGCAGAGTCAGAAATTGGGGAATTGTGAAGTAAATAAAAATGAAAAAACATTCAAAACAAAACATGGTGATGAATCACTTGCATTTGTCCCTGTGGTGTAGATGAATTTCGGGGCTGTTCTGTGGTGGAGCTGATGAAGAAGGAGGGGACGACGCTCGGTTTGACAGTTTCAGGGGGCATCGACAAGGATGGGAAGCCACGGGTTTCAAACCTGCGACAGGGCGGCATTGCAGCCAGGTAACACTTTCACTTTATTTGACTGTTTCTGCTTAGATAATTTAAATTCATTCCACTTTTGTTTAATGTTTGTCTGCCCAACTCCAGGGTTTCCACAGATCCTTAAAAAGTTTTTAAGGTCTTAAAAAGCATTATATTTAGCTATTTTCTTTTTTATTATTATTCCATTACATTTCACCAAGGAGGTATTAAATTTCATCTGGGTAGCCTACGGTTAATTAAAAACAAATGTCTGGGTTTTTGTTCGCGCTAGTTTATTTAGCTAGCATCATTTGTTATAAAGATGCTGAAAACATAATGTTTGCTCTATCATAGAGCTGCTGTGTGTCTAATAGAACAGGAATCACACTGCAGGGGGCAGTGTGTCCTTTTAGCCAGCATTTACGTCATTGAGCAGAACAGACGAAGAAAAACAGGCATAAGTGAACATGAACCCAGACAAGGAAGTGACAGTTCAGTGATAAGTGTATTTGAGGAGCCCAAATACAACAGATGGTTCAAAAACAAGGTATGAATATGAAGTGCTGTATAATCTATGTGTTAAAGACGTCACGTTAGGAACAATGGGCTGTCAAGGCCTTGACACTCACATGAAAGGGGAAAAGCATACACACTATGCTGCTAGTCAGACAACAACGGTCCCCATGGCAACGTTCACCCCAATGCTCACAAATGTAAGTGCAACGACAACTTTGACTTTAGTGTCTGCATTCACCACCACTGCTATGCTAAAGGCAGAACTACTGTGGGTTATGCAGACCATATGCTTTGAACTTAACCTAGAATGTCCTTTTTTTTTACTGTATGTATTTGTTCCGCAGTAGTGGTCTTATTTTTTAAACTTATTTTATATATTTTATACTTTATACTTAAAATGGTCTTAAAAAGCATTATATTTGCTTGTCAGAAATGTGCAGAGACCCTGAACTCGGTGGTGCCAGAACTTAAAACTAATCTATTTTCTACTGTACTGTACTCAGTGTTGGAAAAGTTCACCTTGATTAGGAACTAGTTCAAAGTTCAGTTCAAGTTACTCAATATGAATTAGTTCAGTTCATCGTTCATTCTTCCAAATTATGAACTAGAAGTTCATGGATCCCAAATTGAAATTTTTCGGGGTTTTTTTTCATTCTTTTTTGTGTTATTATTGTAAACGTATTCTTCACCGTTTCTGACGTTATCCTGTAGTAAAAAAAAATCAGGGGAAAATGCCGCCCCTCCAGGGCGGAAGTAAGTACCTTACCCCGGGGTTAACTTCCCTCTGTAGGTTCTTAGAACACAAGGAGCGGTTTCAGTGAGTTTCGTTTTCAATGTTTATTTCCAAGAACGGGACAACACCTGCTCCGGTCGCCGGTCACACTCTGTACATTTAACTCTTTTTCTCCGCTCCCAAAAACTCTCTGCATGCCTTATAGGACTCAATAATTACAACGTGATAAGAACGAAATGTGAACTAAATAAGAGCGCAGTTCAATAAATGCCAGAATAACCGCGTTCACAACTTCCCGTTCATTTGGCAAAAGTGAACGAGTCGTTCACGTTCGTCAAAAATATGATATAGTTTGTGAACGATCGTTCAATGAACGCGTTCAGGTACAACACTGACTGTACTATATACAAATTCATGTGAAAAATAGTGAACTATCCCTTTAAGTATATTTCAGGTGAGTGAATAATTTTGGTAATATAGTGTATTTAGAGTGTGGTGTATACATTCCCTATAGGAGGTGTGGGGGGTGAGGGTTATTCTATCAATCAAGCATTGATAAAGGTGAAAACAAAGGGAATTTTAACCATACTTTTATACATTTGAGGTAATTTTTTTTTTTTATTTCAGTCAACAAAAAGTTTTTTTTTTAATTTTTAGTTTTTGTCATTTTGTTTGTTTTCATTAATGGTTAGAACCTTGGTCACCAGAGGCTGCTTTCAGGATTAATATACATCAGTTACATTGCAGCTGAAGTATTTTAGTTGCATGTTGAATACAGAAACTAGAGGATTTTGTTCTATGAGTTTTACCAGAGCCCAGATAGCTCAGGTGGTAGGACATTATTTTTTTTAATCTGAAAGTTCAGGGTTCAAGTCCCTGTTTGGACAGATGTTCATTACTGGAAATGTCCTCATTGTTGCACTAATCATGGATTGTTTTGTCTTGACAGGCCTATTGGGCTACCAGGTCTTTTGTTTAAGGTTAACCCTGAAATCTGTTTAAAATAAAGGGGCTAGGGAGTGGATTTGAAAAGTTTACTCTTGTATGGAACCGTAATAATGTTCTTTGTTTCTGGTTTTAAGTTCACTTAAGTCAGGCTTTAACTGCTGATTTGTCATAAAATGTTTTTTTGTATTGTTTTGTTTTGTTTTTGCAGGAGTGACCAGCTGAACGTGGGCGACTACATCCGCTCTGTTAATGGCATCAACCTGGCAAAGTTCAGACATGATGAAATCATCAGCCTCTTGAAGAATGTTGGGGAGCGAGTTGTTCTGGAGGTTGAGTACGAATTGCCACCTGTCTGTAAGTACAAGCAACTGTAGAGCTCGAAGTGAAGCAGTGTTGTAGTCTTTTGGAAAGGAGTAGTGGTAGTATTAGTTTATGGGTGTGAATGTAAGACAACCTCCCTGAGGCAACATGTCTATGAAAAGTCTGTTGTTGGAAAAAGTTCAACAAAATCTGAAATAAGATAAATCCTCATCATCTAGTCCTTTTCTGGGGTGAATGTCAAACTTGAATTAATGGATAATGCAAATGCCACATTTATGTAGCTTGTCTGTCAGTCACAGACTCACACATTCTACTGTCACGTTTTATGAAACACTCAAGTTGGTTTTGGCAGACTAGTAACTTTCAGACTGTCTTTGAAGACATTGTCAACTGTGACAGAGATAATTCTTTGCTGCCTGAAGGATGATTGACTCTGGTTTCTGCAGTCGAGGCGACAAGAAAGGCTTATAACTTGGGAATTAATTTTCATGACAGCAAAATATAATCTAAATATGCTATATGATCCATTAGAAACACTTTTAGAAGCTCAAGAATTTCAAGTTGTATTTTGGTTTGTCTGCAGCGCAGTTTGAGACACTGCAAGAAAAGATGTTTTGCTACTGTTCTCCCATTTGGCATCCACATAGTCCTTGTTTTTATTCTCATATCATATTCTCACAGGCAATCTTTGGGTAGAAGTCTTATCTGAAGACATATCTTAGTTTCATTGTTTTTTATTATGTTCACTGAGTGCTGCTTTATTTTTTACTTCAGTTTTGGCTATCCCTATTGCTGCTGTAACACCAGTATTCTCATTAATCCATAAGGAAGTGTTTCAGGTGTGCATGTAATTTGTTGTTTTAAAATTCTGGTAGGCCAGACGTTAATATGCTGTGTGTTGCAGCTGTCCAGGGGTCAGGTGTCATGTTTAAAAATGTGGAAGTCACACTTCACAAAGAAGGAAACAGCTTTGGCTTTGTCATCAGAGGTAAGAAAGCTCTGTGTGTGTTTTTGTATTATTATTGTTTGATAAAAAAATGTCATACATGACATACATTTGTACTTGCAGGAGGGGCCCATGAAGATAGAAACAAGTCTCGTCCCATCGTCATAACAACCATCAGGCCAAGCGGTCCAGCCGACAGGTGCAGTACTCTAATTCATCTCTCTGTAAGGATTCTTGTTCATGTGCGGCTTCTGTAGAAACTCAGAACTCTCTCTCTCTCTCCCTTCAGAGAAGGAACTATCAAGCCAGGTGATCGATTGCTCAGCATTGATGGGATTCGTCTCCATGGCAGCACCCTGTCAGAAGCCATGAGCATCCTGAAACAATGTGGGCAGGAAGCCACACTGCTTATTGAATACGACGTCTCAGTGATGGGTCAGTAATTAACATTTTCAGACTTATTTTTGTACTGTGAGATCAGCTATTACCAGCAGTTCAGAGTTTCTGTGAACTGCTCCTAATTTCTAAGAAAATTATTATTCAGTAATAAGCTGAAATATAAAGGTGGTTAAATTTATTATGAAAAAATTTAACATTT